>JARJLF010000160.1:0-338983 GCA_029378395.1 Mycena leptocephala | reverse complement strand
TACTATTCATATGCGAAACAGACTGCAGTAAAGCGAGTGCTCGCCAATCATCTGTATTGCACTATATTTCGAAACGCGTGACCATTAGTTGGGCTCCATAGATATGGAAGCAGGATCGCACTCACCATGCCGGCACAAAGGCCGTCGGGAAAGAGTCAGAAGAAATTGGCTAACCTGAAATAGGCAGGCAAAAGCTAAACTGAAATCTGGGAATCTCCGAAAGATGGAGCGCTTGACAACTGTGTGCGGATAAAACGTGGAGGTGCGAAACCCACAGAGTCGGTACATCAGAATTGATGGAACAAATAGGGACAATCTGATTCAACGCATTTGCTTAAGATACGAGTAATGTATCTGTCGGCTAATCTGCGCGGAATTAGTGACGGAACTTACGAAAATATCACGCATTGGGTGATTTGGCTTTTCGGGCTGTTTTCACGCCAAATCCCGTTTGGCAAGCCCAGAACATGTCACAGGGGTCTAAGATTTTTTGAGGAGCAATATTTATACCTAGGAAAGGACGTGAAAAAGCAAAAACTACACATAACTTCATTACAGTTCTTCTAGCTGCAGTAGAGGCATTCGGCATTTTCTTGCATCTGAAGATCCGGCGAGAATCACACTTATCTGAGTATTTCATGCAATTTTGGCTCTGTCACATCCTTCTATAGGTACATATATTGTTCCCCACAAAATCTTGCGCCTCTGGGACATGCTCTAGGCATTCAAACGGTATTCTGTGTGAAAATGCCCCGAAAACACACGTTACCTAATACATAATGTTTTCGAAGATTCCTCTCTGTCACTAATTGCTCATGAATTGGCTGAGTATATCTATCCAGTGTTTATGCAAATCGGCGCAGAACCGACTGAGATATTTACAATTCTTCGAAAGCAGTCCAAAACTGGAAATTTTGTTTGCGCTTTCGGTTCCGACATTAGCTGTAAGCAAGAGCTTGGCTGGATGCGCAACGATCCGCGACTGCTCAACATCACTGCGAACAAATGATCTCCAGCTCTCGCCCGTTCGACTCGGGCCAGTCCATAAAGTTTCCAGGCGTAGTTTTTGGTTTCTTCAGGCTCTGGGAACTTCTTCAGCTTCTCGCCGTCGGTCTCGGTCACCCTTCTGTCCCATTCCTTGTCTGATATTTGTCACTTTCTCGTTCATTGTGAAGATCGGGGAAATTCTCGCCGATGTTGCGGGTATGTATCAGCGCCTCTGATTCAAACCTCTACAGAGGTCTCTGAGCTATTCAAAATCCCAGGTACATCTACTCGTTATGACCAAAAGTAACCGGAAGAGGTGCTTCTTCGCCGGATATGGTATCCTTTGCAAATCCTTTTTCTAGAATTCGGAAGGGAACATACTTCAACATATCCAATCAAAAAACAGTATCTACTGCACTTTCTTTCTGTGAAAATCCGGATCTAAATCATTTTTGATCAGTGTAGATCACTAGCCCCCATCTGCAGAGAGTTTTGCCCTCTTTTAATTTATTCATGGAGCCATTTAGGAAGTCTGTACACCCCCTAGAATTTTTTGCATATTTCTATAGGTCAATGGCTAATTATCAGATATTAAGATATCCAGAAATACCATCAAGACAATCACAAGGAGGAAGATATCATCAATTTTCGATCAATTTACAAATTTAATAATTTGGTATGAGATGTTGCACCTCAGGTTCAAGTGCGCTAATACATGCCAAACCTTGGTAGATTGAGAATCTGACCACAAGAATAGGAAAAAATTGGGTCAGATGCCATTAAAGCCGAATTTCCGGTTACTTTTGGTCATAACGAGTAATCTCCAGCAAAGTGTCGGAGTCCTCTGGGCTGCCATTTTGAATCCCGTGCTTCAAAATATAACAGTCCAGCGCAACAATTTCAATGTATTTCAACCGGGCTCGGCAGGAATAAGTACGCCGGCCATCAAACTTTGTATTGGAACTTCCCCCACCAGATTAAACCAATCTTTCTCCAGCCGATCCACCACGATCTATCTATCTCTGCACAGAATGGTGGCAGAACCCAAAGGTACTCGCAAGTACTTGCCAGTTTTTAAAACTCGTGAGTACCCGGCTGACCCGCGGGATTTTTACTCGTGGATCCGAGTTTGATATTCGCCGGTGCACTCGTGGACAGCCTTATCAAGTTGAGGTGGGAAGTGCGAAGACTCCTCAAATTCCTCGATCCCCATTTTGCGAAATCCGCACTATACCTCGAAGTTTATTTTTCAGAGGTTTGGCGGATCCCCCTCTCCCCGTGGGAAATTACCATAATAGGTAACTCCACGTGATGTCTGTGCGCTTTAAACAGACCACAGCGGAGATCTTCTGGCTTCGGAGGTACTGCACGATAAAACAAAGAACTCACCAATCATACGTAAAGGATCAAAAGTGTCCATTTTTGGGGGGAAAAAAGAGGTGCGTGCCCTAAGTTCCGCAAATAGCTGTACGGTTTGAAACCCGCAAAATATGGCTTTGAGCCATTTACCTCCCTGGGCATTCAAGCTGAGGTAAATTTCTATGCAATCAGTCGAGACCAATTTCATTGACGTCCCTGAACAGACTAGCGGTCTCAAAAAAGTGGCCCAGAACACGCCGGCAGCAGTGAAATGGCATCCAAAGCAAGGTTACGCGGTTCAAAATGTCTGCCCAATTGAATGCAAACAGCGGCCCAATTCTGCATTGAAATGACCAATAAAATGACATCCAAAGCCAGGTCACACGGTTCAAAATGTCTGCCCAATTGAATGCAAACAGCGGCCCAATGCCACATTGAAATGATCAATAAAATCCAAAGCCAAGTCATGCGGCTCAAAATGTCTGTCCAAGTGAATGCAAACAGCGGCGCAATGCCGCATTGAGGCCATTCAAAATGTCCTCCAATGGATCGAACGGCATAGACACATCCCCAGGAATCTGTCGCCTGGTTCTCCACAGCCTGGTTCTCCGAGATGGCTGAGTGCAGCGACACGAGAGATGATGGTGGAACGAAATGAATAGGCACGATCGTCGCCTGTCATCATCTTCCGGTTCAGACTCAGACGCTGAAGACAGCGAGTTCGAGTAGGGGGCTTTGAGGAGGGTTTCCTCCCCGCCTTCGAGATATCCAGATAAAATGCACATGCCCACTAGGGGATAGTCGTGCCCTACATCAAAGGTACTGCTGCAGTTGTTACATGAGAATAACCAAGAGGAGGCCGAAACCGAGCCGAATCCCAGTGACGATCAGAGATGAATCCCCTTATGAAAAATTCTAACCTTATGGCCAATATATATGGTGCAAAAAGTATTTACATGTTCGCCCCGAAGCAACTTTGGTTTATGGTGTGCTCAACTAAGCCAGCATTGCGCCGAACAGGATTTGTCGCTGTTATTTAGCCATTTAAGCCGCCTTGGTAAATCTCTGGACCCGCAGGAGCCCAAGGATCGCAAGCCTCAACCCCGCGACAAGGCGGCGGCAGGTTGGCCAACCTCGCTGAGGGATCTATACATGCACTACGTCCCTATATCATTGCTTGCCACCATATATCCTTCATTTTCCCACGCACAAGAAAGACTAACCCGGGCCAACTGAAGTTACTGAACGATCTAGACCCTGGAAGTGGCGCAAGAGGATGCGAGGAGTTAGAGACTGCACAGGATTGAGAGAGAAAGGAGGGCGCGCAGAAAACAGAGCTCCCCACCCGTCAGAGCAATACAGAAGGGGGACATCGCACCCGCAAGTAGGGTGAGGGTCGTTAACCCTCAACGGAAGATGGTCTCTATGGATCCACCCGGTATCCTTCGTACCTGCACGCGTTAAAGGGGACGTATACGCGCCTCGCCGAGTCCGTCGACGACTGGTGGGTTCAACCAGCGGACAGCGAGCTGCCCGAATCATGCGAGATGAGGAGCGTTGAGGGCATCTTGAACGTGGCAGCCGCGACGACTCCGGCCCAATCGCATTGCTTGACGGGGGAGCCGGAAATCTGTCTGCGCCCGACCTACAGTAGCTTCTGTAAGGATGTCTCTCTGGTTGAACGTCTGAAATACGGATAAGGGGAAATGAAAAATGCAATAAACATCTTCTACTTTTTGGGTGGCTCCTTACTCAGGCATCGACTGTTTGCAACAGAGCGTCTACTTGTGCCTTCTCGGACTTGGAGATATATAAATCACCGTACTGCAAAAAAAGCATGAGCTGCAGGAAGGAATTATCGACATCCGCGAATGCGGCCGTAGTCCTGAGTCAATTAGTGATGAAGTACGCACTTGTCTACTGGAGCCGGGGGAACGGTCATCCAAGGGGGGAACGGCCATCCCCATGTCGATGGGATGGCCGAATATTCACTTAGATAGAATAAAAAACTCAGTGATTTGTTCAAGATCGATTGAGACGAAGGATAGGGGGAATGGTTGAATCTTCCTTAGGGTTAGCTACGCCCGTCAGATTCGAAATACACGCGGAGAAACCGAAGACAGCAAAAATTAATAATGTAATGGACTTGCCTGGGCTGATTGTTTGAATGTAATGGCGAGATCATGTGCCTGGGAATGAATCAGATCTTCGTTCAGAGAGCGAGAAAAGAAATAGAAACAGGTCAGCGGAATCTTCCTCGGGGTTAGCTACGCCCTCAGATCCATGAATGCTGAGAGAAAACGAAAGAAAGATTCACTTGCCGGGGTGACTGATGCCCTGTGCAGGGGAGACGGGCATGGATGGGAATGCCACTCTGATTGGGCGTTGGGTGAAGGGAGGCCGGTGATGAATAATTCCCTGTGAGGTGGATGGGATTCGAGTCCGAATAACCAGGTTGAAGGAGTTCTGCTGGGGCAATATTAATATCAGTATGGTGACTGAAGGAAAACACCGGTCATACCTACAAGCCTCGGCCACCATCACTCGAAATTTCCAACCCTGAGGGGTGGAAATACAGCCTGGCAAATGTAATTAATCAGTGAAGCTTTTCTAAACTGAGGACACGGAACGGCGTCCGGAGGATGACTACAAAGAAACTCACATTATCACCAGTCGCAAAGCGACAGCGCAGGCTGCGCTCCACCCACCGAGAAACGGATACATGGTCGGACACAACTGGCCAGGTTGTATTCAATCCAATAATCCGGAGTTCGGTGCCACCGGACGAAGCGGATACACGACCCGAACCAGGAGTAACTGGGCAGGTTGCACTCGATCCAGTAATCCGAGCCTTATATTCTCTCACAAACAAGCCTCGCGTCCAGGAGTGCAATACTCAAGGATTGGGGGGTGCGGTAGTGGCTTTGTAAGATGATGGAATAAAGAGCTAGGTCTCGAATGGCATGATTATCCATGGCTTCAGTCTGCCTTTATACAAGTGCGGGATCCAACCGGCCCCGAAAGAACCCGGCTCGAGTGCGTAGAAAGTAACTTATGGGAACTCACTTCAACTTTACTTGCCCCTTTCGGCAGACGTGCCGCAAGTTAGCTTAAGTTTTCCCATGCAGGTGGAATTAACTTATTTGAAACTCCGCATACAGCCAATGTGCGTCTCACAATATTCTCCCTTCTCTTTCTGATGCTTTATGAGGGCACTAGCAGGAACCGTGCTACGCACGGACCAAGGACCAGTTCCAACAGAGATCTAGTTGTACTGGCATTCAGCAAGACAGAAAGATGGATCAAATTCTCATAAACTAATAACCCGCAGAATTGTATATCATGTACCCCGTTTCAACGAATCACCATATCCACTACTGTCTTTGGGGGGGCACAAGGAACCAACCAAGGTTGGTTCCTTGTGCCCCCCGTGTCTCGATTCATTTGAAAGAGTGAATTAGTATCAATTGTTGTCCTAACTCATGCAGTCTGTAGTATTGGTTGGACTTGATGAATAAGTGTACAGTCAACCTCGCCAGTGAGCCCCGGGCTCTGTACCAACCTATGATGTGATCGAGGGCCGCTGTCCGGGAATCTCGCCAGAATGCAGGATCTCATTTTGCACGCCGGTTGAGAATAACTGGAGTTGGATGCGGAGAATCAAAGTCAGTGGTAATGACCTTCAGCTTGACGTCTCAAGATCATATCCAGATAACTTTCTAACTTCCAATTACAATGCTGGAAGATGCTTTCGATTTTGCACAGAAGTTAGGCATGAGACATTAAAGCAGTTTCACCGCACATCACAGATATCAGCAGGAGCAGAAAAGGGGGGATGCTTGAGCAGCATGAGATAGAACTGAGAGGAACCAGACACACATTACACGCCCAGAGAAAAAGCGGGATGCGACAAAAGTGCGTGCAGTAAACAGATCAGACATTTCTCGGATACACGGGCATCCGGAAGCAAGTAGAGAAAGCCTTCAATTTAGCGTTAAAATTACATGCTCACTCCAATAACTACAGATATGGAGAGAGCGCAGCGGTGCGTACGTCAGTTTGACAGCTTGTCTATTCGTCGACATGTCGTGGTCAGAGGAACACTGTGTTTAGTTGATGTCCGGATGTCATGTTGTCAGAAGAGTCCACAGGACAAACTATCGGAGCGTGCCAGAGCGAGAGAGAGAGACGAAGAGACCCAAGACGGTGTAAGGTAAGATGTTTGTCTTTGCTTGGTTAAACGCAAATATAACCTGATTGGCTGGAAAGCCTCACACGTGCCTGCCTTCATTTGTATAATTAGATATAATGTTCCTTGCTCTGTTTCACTCCCCTCCTTGCGGCTCATCCCTCTCATGGTGAGGCTGATTCCTCGTACGCGAATATTTGATTGTTTCTGTCAGATTACAGGTTCTGGACTCACTGGTTCCTTCTGAGAGTGAAACCACCATTTTTACCGATAGGACCGAGGGAATTCAGACCTACAACTTCCTTCCGGTTGAGGGCCTGAGGTGCTGGTTTCCTAGTCCAGTATGTAAGTGGCTATCTGTGTGCGAGAGCAGCTGATGAATATTAGGGGCTTGTCGCCTCAGCACAATCTGGCTCAGAACGAAGGATGGAGCTAGACGAACATAGCCTCGGGGTTGCCTCAGGCATGACTTCGGGCATAGACTCGGGCATGGGCTCATTGCTCCCGACTCCGAGTCATGGATATAATGAGAATATAACTACCGGATATGAATGGACTGTTCTCTGCCTGTCAATACAATCTACATCTTGTTACAATGAATTATCTTGTCGCACAGTGGGTACAGAAATAATAAGGACATTCCCATGTTTGCTTCTGACTAAGAATTAATCCAGTTACTCGGTCGCGTATGGTGGATTCGTGGTGAAGCCTGTCATTTTACAAGGATTCTTGAACATCTATTAAGGGCCTGATCGGGTGCACTACATAGAATCTCGTTAGAATTGACTTAGATTCTAAGAATAGAATCAACCGGGTAAGATCCGGACTGGAGGCCCCCGAACACCCGTGCTGCAATACAAATAATACTTCATCACCGACACAGCATTTAGTGCGGGATCGCGGTGCGAATGTACCATCGCAGCATTGATCGATGATGGGGATTGCGATCCGCCTTGCGGCATCGGCATCCTCCGGCAATCATCCCCTGCCAGGGCTGATTCTGTAGAATGTGTAGCCCATTGTATAATTGGATTCTAATGCAATTTTAGCGGGCCTCATCTTGCTAGAATTCTTCGTAACTAGCAGAATGACTGAATGAATGATCAAGATACTTGCCACCAATTTAATACAACCACCTCCTCCTCCTGGTGCCTGCGGCGGGACGGGCCACACATATTCCACTCGGATAATGACCCCGCAGTGGAAACTCGCTGAAGACGCTGCAACGGCACGGTGTGGACCGGGTCTTCATCTCATCGTCATCCGAGTGGGATATGTGTGGCCCGTCCCGCCGCGGGCACCGAAATTGGTGTATCTTGATCATTCATTCACTCATTCTGCTAGTTACTCGGAGGTATTCTGGCGCCGCTGTCCAAACAATTCGGTCCAGAGAGTCCATTTGTACAGGCCCATAAACAACTGGAGGGCCTTTTCGGAAACAATTCGCCAATCCAACCAGGATTTCCTAACGCTCTTGCTGGGGGGATGGGCCTAGGTTTGGCTCGGCCCTCATCGCATTAGAATCGCATTAGAATCGTATTAGAATCTAATTATAGAGTGGACTACATTCTATCGGATCAGGCCTGGTAGCCGGACGATTTCCAGAGGATGCCGAAGCCGCAAGTCGAATCGCAATCCCCCCATCGCGTTCTGCGGCATCAACGATATGTGTCATTGATCGGTGCCGCGATGTACTCGGGCGACATTCGCGCCACGATCCCGCATGAAATCCCACACCAGTGATGTAGTGCCACTCTACCTTATATAGCCCAGCATGGGTGTTCGGGGGCCTCCAACCAGGATCTTACCCAGCCGATTCTTTTCTTAGAATCTAAGGCAATTCTAACGAGATTCTAGTGCACACGATCGGCCACATGCAGCTGAAACAAGGTCGTTGCTGAATCTTGCGACCATCGAAGGCTTCGAAGCCAATAACTGAGGCCTCAGAACATTGCTTATTGGTGTCGACATCAGGTCAGTTCCGTCCAGCCCATGCTCAGCCATTATATGCTGAATCAATTCAGTATGCGAATCAATGCCATTGTGGCTGCTTTGACCACAGCCGGTGTATTTCATCCAGGCGTCGGAGGTCAAACTCTGGTTCTCGAAAAGCTCTTTTATCAACTTTGTAACTTCTCGTTGGCTTCGATGACGAGGCCCGGAAGGTCGCCCTCAGCAACATGATCCGGAGCGAAGGCAGCCGAAAAGCTGGCCTCGCTTTATTGCAGGACGTCTACAATGAGTTGAACACGTATCCCGTGGAGGGAGTATGTAGCACTATGCCTCTATTGCGGTGCACAAAGCCGATGGTGTATCTCAGGCCAAGCTCCCTCCGGCTAGCATCGCTCTCAGGACCCTTGATATTGGCCCGCCCATGATTTTTTATCACAAGACTTACCCTGCCGAGATGCAAGCGGATCACCCATTTCTGTGGTCCTTTTACATCGGCCGTGCTGTACAGGGACGGGGTTCGATTATCACGAAGTTCTGCTTCTGCCTCCCCAGGAGCCTACAAATAATCCCGGTTGAATAAATGTTAAGAGATCAAAATTGAGTTGGGGGACTGTTCACAGCAAAACGTTGTCTTCAGTATTCAGAGCGGACGAGGAACAGTGTTCCAGGTATGTATGAGATTTTTAGATGACGCTGACTGAGATTCCACAGCAGACTTAAGCTCTGAAAGAGATGGAGAGAGGGTAAAGAATACTCTATTGCAGTTACCTGGTCATGAGGCATGAAATTGAACATGCATGAAATAATACAATTTTGCGACCTTTCAGTTGGACATACTGATAAAACCCGTCAATAAGGTTATATTAGAGTGCTAGTCTATCTCAGGACTGAGTACTAGGCTGCTGGATGCGTTGAAATACCAGGATTAAACATCATATTCATTATTCTGGCTATAGGAACACTCCTGCAAGTTGTACTGAATGTGCAACAAGTTTGAAGTGCAATATAGACACTAGGCCATCTATTAAACACATGGGACATTGGAAGGAACATATATACAGCTACAGGATGAAAGGATGGCACTTGGTGTGCTCTCAGGAGCATTTGGAAGAGGATACATTCGATGCAGGTACTAACTTACCTTATTGGGTTATTGTGGGAATTCTCTGGGCATTTGCGGGCTCTTCTTGAGGCCAGAGGCAGTTAAACACCGTCGGGGACGTCTAGGCATCATTTAGAATGGCCAGATCCACCTTGGGCGCTGTTTTCTGGGTTCTAATGAGTCAGAAATGTCATGGAGATATATATTAACACAGAATGTAATTCAAAAGGCTGTGTTATTCCTTGGGGAATAACTCGGTTTTGGCTTGGAATGACTCGGACTTTTTGTGGGACCGATTTGATTGACTAATACACTTGGTGCAAGCTGGCGCAACGTGAGTTCACGAACGGCTTGCTTAAGTGTTAGATAAGGAAGATCAGATACGAGAATTCTGAAGCACTGTGCCTCGAGCACGTGCGGTGCGCGCGTCAAGAACTTTTCTGGACGCACGCTCACCTCTAAATATCTGGCCGACAATCCCAGCCGACTTCGATTTCGCCGCTTGGATGGAAAGACCGGCGGATGTCACTCCTCTCTCAGACATGGATCTGAAGTCTCGCAACGAGGATAATGTAATAGCGAAGACACTCACAGAACTAGCCTCAAAGCAACTCGGGGTTATATCGCCGCACCAGACAAATCCGGTCTGGATGTTGGCGTAAAATTAATGGGTTATTGGCTGTACTCTACAGCGGACATACAAGCCATGGTAAAATCTGTTCGGGTGTGCGACGCTGTCGGCCCCCTTCCTGTCTACATGTGCCTCATGGTCGAGCAAGCTCGTATCAACCGCTTAGAGTTCGAGGAGGATGAGAAGCGCGAGCGAGAGAAAGAGCGTTCGGACCGGGAAAAACTCCGCGCAGAAAAGGAGAAAGAGAAGGCTACCCCAGTCATTGGGAACATGGTCATGTCAAATCCAGTGGTCCGCACCCCGGCGTTCTGCGCTCCTGTCGTCATCCCAGACATCTACCTCCTCTCAATTTTCCATCGCATCCATCCCCCGATCAATTGGTTTACGGACGAGCGCATTCAGTTTGCAGAGCAGTATGGTCACCAGCTTGCTTCAAAGCAGATCCGTCCCATTGACACAGCATCTACCGAGAAGGTTACGGTTTTCGATGTCGCAAAGATGGCCGCAATTTGGGGTGATGACGAAGCCCATTCGTGCCTCTCGCCCCTCGGCTGGCAAGGGACAACCCTCAATTTCCTGGTCGATCATTCTCAGCTCCTTTCAAGCCGTGCGGTCCCTCGGTGGATCGAAGTACGGGGACATGTCTCCATCCAAACGCCCGTCCGAGTTCGATGCTCCCGAGGCACGGAAGGTATCGAGGTCAACCTATGATTCGCATGCGGGAGCTCGTTTCGGGACCAGGCACATTCCTTTCGAGAGTCACGGAATCTCAGACGCCCGCGGAAGGTGCAAGACTCCCAGCATGCTTGGTCTGCGCAGGTCCCCATCGTGTTAGCGACCATCCAACGGCCTCCACATCATTCTCCGATGGGAAACCCCTCTTCGCGTGCAGGAAAGGCGGGGATTTGTTCACCGTCAAGCCTTTTCGAGGAGCCGAACCCAAGAAGATCTGCGGAAGCTTCAACATCGGAAAGGGGTGTCAGGCCAACCACCCTCCCCAATGAACGCCTCCACATCTGCTCGATCTGCGGAAAGGACCATCCGGCCTTGTCCCGCAACCCCGATTGTACCCGGGTTGCCTTGGGCAACCTCCTCGCTTGAGGGAGAGCTCGTCCAGGAGATGATGGAGAGCATCAATGACGCTCTCTTTCCCGAAGGATCTCCAAGTTCGCATCCAAGTCGAGCTCCCAATCCTGTCTATTTATCATACCCAGACTTATCTTCATCTGTCTATAATCGTTCCCCACTACCCGATTCCACCATGGAGGAGATTGAAATCTACGACCGAATCATCCATCCCTATAATACGTCGGCTTTCTCGTCCATGCTCGAGCACCATAATCTCACATCACATTACCCTCAACTATCCAATAATCTGTCAAATGGCTTTCCGATTGGAAGGATGCCAATACTTCCTCATACCATCATCGTCCCGAACCATCCATCTGTCAACGACAATATGGACGCCGTCACGGAATACCTGAACACCGAACTCCAGGCAAATAGGATGTCGGGTCCTTTCTCCCAGCAGCAGATGGAGAGAATATGCAGGGGCCACTTCTACGCTTCACCTCTCATTGTCGCGTCCCAAGACGAAGGCCCGGGACTTCCGCCAAAACGGCGGGTATGCCGCAATCTATCGAAAGGGGACCGGATCTCGATGATGGCCTCGGTCAATAGTTTCATTGAGAAGGAGGACTTCCCCACGCGTTTCGACATGGCGTCCAAAGTGGCTGATAAGGTGAGCTTTCATGTCCTATACTGCATAATTTACCCATCGTCTATTCGCCCATCATCCATCTGTGCTTGCACACCATCATACCATCTGCCCATCGTACTCATCATACCCATCTGCCCATCTTGACAATGATTCTTGAACCATTGTCGCATACGCGCACATCCTTCTTGGGCTTTGCCCTGGGAACGTAACATGTACAAACATCGCCCGAGTTTCGTGTCTTTCATGCATTGCTTCCATCTTTCTATCCACCCATCTATACTGTAAATTCTCAGGTTCTGATACATCCCATTCAGATCGCTTCTGCTCCTCCCGGGACTTTAGCGTGCGCTTTCGATATTAAAGCTTTCCATCGCACTTGCCCGGTTCTCCCGCACCACAAACCCTTCCTCGTCGTCTGTGTTCAAGGTCAATGCTACTTGGACCATGTACACCCATTTGGCACCGCATCAGCGAGCAGCAATGCGGGTCAGATCTGCAACGCCATGGTGGATATTTGGAATGCGGAAGGTGACGGGGATTTGGACATCTGCAAATACGAAGACGATATGGACGCCCTCCTGTTTCCCAACGAAGCAGGCCCACTTGATATCGACACCTTCCTCTACTCGCATGACCGAGATACATGCATGGCGTTAATTGAAGCCTTAAATATTCCTTGGCACCCGACAAAAACCGGCAAGAGCTTCAGATACTCTATGGTATTCATCGGGTTTTACTGGGACTTAATTAATCGTCGTGTATCCCTTCCCGAGATCAAGCGCCTAAAGTTTCTCGCACGCGTGGACAAGATGATCACCGCCGCGCATGCAAGCAAGAAGTTTTCCCTTCGGGATATCCAAGAAATCCATGGCTCCCTCGTCCACATCTGCTTTGTTTTCTCCGAAGGAAGCTCCCATCTTCCTCCCATCTCAAATTTCATGTCGACTTTCCGGACCGAGGCTCACCGTTTCCTGCCGGATTCAGTGATCCACACGTTAAAGTGGTGGCACAGGAGGTTGTGCGATCCCCTAGCATTCCGTCAGCTTTATCCACTAGGTCCTGTCCATGATATGGGTGTTTTCGTAGATGCTAGTACCTCTTGGGGTATTGGTATCATCATCGGCGAGCTCTGGTATGCTTTCCCGTTGAAAGATGACTGGAAAGTGGAGGGGGTGGATATTTGTTGGCTCGAGGCAGTTGCGCTCGAGTTCCTAATTTACTTTCTGGTCCAGATGGGTTTCTCAGATGCACATCTGCTCATCCACTCGGATAATAAGGGTGCCATTGGTGCTCACCTAAAAGGACGCAGCGGCAACATCGCCATTAATCTATGTGTACGGCGCTCATGCGCCACAGCGGCGGACCATCGCATCGTGCCCAATATCATATATATCGAATCCAAACTCAATCCATCAGACCCCATATCTCGCGGTATACTCGGGGATCCCTCTTTCATGCTCACTCGTCAATTCGACATACCACACGATCTCTTATACGCCTTTTCGGACATTGATGTCCGCTGATAAACATTTCCTCGGAGGCTCCTGGGGGGCCTCGGGTGTCGATTGGAGCTCGGTATTGATTCCGGACTCACCGCGACTTTCTACGCCCGGAACGCAGAGTATCGACAGCTCTGCATCTATCTTAAATACATCCCTAATTTCCATCCCGCATTCTTTTGTGCCAGAGCCCTCGGGCTCAATTTATAATATATCATCATCGGAGTCAGTCCTCTTGCCGAGGCGTGAATGTTATGCCTAACCATGTTTTCTTTAGCATAATCAGGGCCACGCAGGCGTTGAACTCACGCTCTTTGACCGCCCATAGAAATTTCTCCTACCCCAACCATGACTTCGACTCCCATCTTTCTTCGTTACTGCCGGCTACAGATCCTTCGGTTGCTATGATGGATGTCCGGCGTGCCGCATCCATTCATTTGCCTTACAAGCGTGCTCGTCGTCCTAATAAAGGCAATGAATTGGCGCCGAGTGACTTTCGCCCACCAGTTCCGGCGGATCGTCGTGTATTATTCTGGACATCCGGCCATTCAGTCTCTGTCCACAAACAGATGATTGAACGAGGGATTCAGCCGCTTCTCCAGGCAAAGATCTATGAGCAACTTCTGGATTCTACTGTGGAAGATACTCGTCAATCATACGGGGCTGGGATACTGCGATTCCACCAATTCTGCGACTCGCAGAGCATATCGGAAGATCTGCGGATGCCGGCAGACAAATTCCTTCTGTCAGCATTTGTCGCTAGCAGTGTCGGCACATGTTCTGGGAAAGCAATCCGGAACTGGCTCAACGGGCTTCGCCTGTGGCACTTATTCAATGACGCGGAATGGCATGGAAATGACGGCTGGCTCCCTTCATTAAAGAAAACAGCAGATAAGAAGGGAGCACGGTTTAAACGACCACCGCGTGGTCCAATCACGGTGGAGCACTTACGTGCTCTCCGCGCCCGTCTGAATTTATCACGCCCCCGAGACGCGGCCATTTGGGCCGTAGCTTTGGCTGCATTCTGGGGCTGCCGCCGTCTAGGGGAACTTCTTGTTCGTTCCATCAAGAAGTTCTCCCTCGAGCATGACACAACGCGATCCACCAGCATATCCCGACCATTGGTGAATGGCCGTCGTACCCTTAATTTCCACCTTCGCTGGACTAAAATGACGGGCCCGCTCGGGGGAAATTGCATTTTCACAGCCACAGAAGGCGATTTCGCTGATCTGTGTCCAGTCGTGGCATTTGACAATCACGTCTCTGTCAATCACTCTCCAGACGCCGACACTCTGCTATTTTCGTATCGCACCACCACCGGCTCCTGGTCTATCCTGACCAAGGACGATTTCCTTCGGACTACGGCTCATTTCTTCTCAGAGGCGCTGCTGGAAAATGTCTTCGGGCATAGTTACCGCATAGGGGGCTCCCTCCAGCTTTTACTAGACGGGGTTGAACCGGAGATAATCATGAAAGTTGGGGGCTGGTCGTCTCTCTGTTTTCTAATCTACTGGCGCAGATTGGAACAGGTTATTCCGCTGTCTATTACCCGAGCATGGGATTCAAGAATCAAATCTTTCGCATCGAGACAGGGTATCCGCGATAATGTATCTCTTCTAGATTTCGACGACAATGACATTTGATGTGATTCTCACTCGCATTGCTCTGTTAGGGGGCTCGGGACTTTGTTCTACCCTCCCGCGAGCTTCGCTCTTTGAGCCCTGCTCCTTGTGGTATGTTGGGTATTCACTCTTTCCCTTCCCCTTACCTTGTGTACTGGAATTGGTGTCTGCACTCGGGCTGAACCTTGGCCGGTTCTCCCTGCAAAGGCCCGCTTCACGAGCCCCCAATTCCCAGACAAACCATGGATTTGATAAATCCAGTTGATCATCTTATTATTTCTTTGATTGATTATTATTGCTAACTTACGGTTAGCCTTAACCATCCAGCGCGTATCAGACTTTCCGCAGAGCTACCTTATTGCAAGCTGGCGCAACGTGAGTTTACGAACGGCTTGCTTAAGTGTTAGATAAGGAAGATCAGATACGAGAATTCTGAAGCACTGTGCCTCGAGCACGTGCGGTGCGCGCGTCAAGAACTTTTCTGGACGCACGCTCACCTCTAAATATCTGGCCGATTATTCCCTCGACCTTGAGGAATTTTTTAGCCCCACCCACCGCAGCTTCGCTTCCCTGTTTCATTATTTTCGCTTACGCTTGGTATGTTGGGTATTCACTCTTTCCCTTCCCCTTACCTTGTGTACTGGAATTGGTGTCTGCACTCGGGCTGAACCTTGGCCGGTTCTCCCTGCAAAGGCCCGCTTCACGAGCCCCCAATTCCCAGACAAACCATGGATTTGATAAATCCAGTTGATCATCTTATTATTTCTTTGATTGATTATTATTGCTAACTTACGGTTAGCCTTAACCATCCAGCGCGTATCAGACTTTCCGCAGAGCTACCTTATCAAGGTACTGTGACAAGGTCTTACATTTTCAAACGCGTAATATTCCCAAGCGCGCGACCAGTTCAATTATTCAGTGAGAACGCGTCAATAGTGTAATTCAACCTCAGCAAAACTGATTTTGACCGGGCCCTCTGCCCGGTGAGTTTTTTAAAAACGCGTGACTACTTTAATTTTATTGCATTTCCAAACGCGTGATATTCCCAAGCGCGTGACCAGTTTAATTATCCAGTGAAAACGCGCCAATATTGCAATTCAACCTCAGCAAAGGCCTGATTTTGGCCGGGCTCTCTGCCCGGTGATCGAAGCGCGTGACCAGTTTAATTATTCAGTGAAAACCTGTCAATATTGCAATTCAACCTCAGCGAAGGCCTGAGCTAATAGTGTATTTCTTTATGGTATTTCCGCAGCTCTTTGCCCTCAAGACGAGGCACAAACACCGTACTCTACTCATCCGGGACTTGCGTGTTTAATGGGGTATACCATTCCGAAGCAGCCCAAGCAGCCTGTTGTTATCGAAACGGCGGAAAGGGACATTCGGCATCAAGGAGGCGACTACAATCTTTGTAGACTCACTGCATAGAAACCGGGATTGAGGGGCGGCCGAAATTTAATATGAAGAGACCGCCGTCAGTTCGGTTGAGGTAGGTAAACAGTTCTTTATATCTTTTAAATTCACCGTCTTTGCAATTTTTCTGGCTTGGACATAGTACGTACTTTTTGGGGACAATGTTTTTCTGCTCAGGTCCAAATTCCTGTCACAACAGGAATTGCCGTTTAAACAGGTGTTTAATCTAATCAGGTTTAGCTCTCACCGCGCCGGGCAGTGTTGTTTAAACACTGGGTTTAAACAGGTTTAAACGGCCAAAAAGCATTTTCTACCGTGGTTCGAACTTGGACCCACAACCGTATGCTGATGTAAGCCTGAAGGAAGGAGCATTAACACCTGGTCCTGAAAATGAATCTGGATGAGTGACTGATGCTCGGGGTGCGGGCGCAACCCCAGAGTGACCATACCACTTGCTCCACTGCGATCCAACGACTGCCAGTAGTAATCTGCGTGGTTCCAGCCCACAACTCCAACAGTTTGCAGACAAATCATTGTGACTCACCTGGAGCCGGTCGCATCTTCAACAGTTTTCGAGAAGCGTTTCCAACACCTGTTCGAGTGGAGCCCTGACAATATCTTCCCTAGAGTTAAGCTTGAAGTCTGTCGCATTGAGAACGCCGCAGGACCGCTCGCTGCTGCCAGCGCGAGCGCAGCCAGCAACTGCCCTATAGCGTAAGGAGCGAGACTAGCGGCTTCCACACCTGTCAAAGCTGTTCAAGGAACCAGGCCACTGGTACAGTAGTCAAATATAATGAATTGATTGGAGCTTTGAAACAACAGAGCGTATGAGCTACAGAGTCTTTGATAGCAGTGATTTGGTACTGCTCCACATCTCGGCTATTAGAGAATTTGCGATGCAGCCATTCGAGCCATCTGATGGCTGTTTGGCGTTGCGCAAATTGATGGCTAATGGCTCGAATGGCTTTGATACTTGCCCATATTTTTGGAGTCATTGAGTTGCCTCTGAGTCGTTCAGCTCATGTATGGGTGATCAGTCCCACTTGCATATATAACAGCCAGCTTGTAGGCCCAAAATAGTTAATCTTGTTGGATTTGGAGGTCTCATGCAGTCTAGGGGCATTCCTTAAGCTCCACATGTGATAACACACTCATTGACGCTCTTTCTAGTAGAAAAGAGCATACACTGACTTTATTTTATTAGCCATTCGAGCCATTAGCCATCAGTTTGCGCAACGCCAAACAGCTATCAGATGGCTCCAATGGCTACATCGCAAACAGGCTATTTGGCAGAAAGCGTCCTCGTCGCTCCCTAGTCTGCTAAAAATACTAGGATTTTTTATGCCACTTGAGGTTTGTGTTCCACTTTATTTCTACCACCTCAAATTCATTTTTCCTGCACCTATGGTGCTAACGGTTTAGTCACCGCTACTTTGTGCAGCGGCCAAACTGGCCAGTGGAAAATTTCGGCTGGTGAGGACCAAAATTGAAACCTTTACTGAGAGTGATAAAAAGGCACAGCCGCGCTGCGCGCGGCGAAAATATGCGTTTAGCGACATCACAGCAGAGAAAGTCGCGCTGTATTCCGGAACCGGCACGTATCTCCGGCAGAGCGACGGGTGCACGAGATGCAGCGCGGAAAGTGTTCACTCTTGTAGCGGTGTGCTAAAGAAGTCCAAGTGAGTACAGTCCTTTGCACAGGTGACATAGTTCCCTGCGTCACTGGCCCAGTCACCGCTACTCTTGTACAGCGGCCAAACTGGCCGGCGGAACTTTTTGGTTGGTGAAGACCAAAATTGAACTTTTACTGAGAGTGATTAAAAGGCCCAGCCCGCGGCGAAAAACACGCGTTTTCATCACCAAAAGCGGGGAAACTTTTTATGCCCTTCTATGGTTCGCCCGGCCGGTTGCCTTTGGCAAGGCTATGCAAAGGCGTCACAAGCCTATTAATGCCTTTGCAAGGCGCTGGCCAAGTTGTTAATGGTCTTGCAAGGCATTAATCGGCCTTTTATTCCTTTGTAACCGTCCGCCAGCCTGGTATTAGATTACAAAGACTGGGAGAAACTTCCAAAACATAAGTATGCCAGCTCGGATGCTCTGTATAATTTTGTTCTTCAACAACCTGAACGATCTTACCCATGGAAGTATGAAATCACCGACATCGCCCTATCGGGAACCAGAGTTCGATGCTGCCAGACCTGCCCTCAAAGCCCGTGCTTCTTTACAGTAAAGCTTTGGTGAGGCACGTCCTTGTGGATGCGGCCCGCACACTATCTTGGTTGGCAGTCAACAGGCGGCGTCACAGTTGGCGCGCGCACCACCGACCATCGGGTGCCAAGTCGCCATGACTCCGCGAAATCAGAAAAGGTCCGTGCACGATCACAAGGTACAATCGAAACAAGTCACAACGTTCCTTTTCCGATCACGCCACTCCTTGCTCTCTCCCACCACCACTCCCTACTCCCCTCCCTCTCGTAGACCCTTACGACCTAGACTCGTTACCAGTCTGCCACGGCAATTCTTTAGTGCAAGCACTATGCCGTAGGCAGACTGGTACAACTCGGGAGTGTTAAAAGGGCTGAGCGCGGAGTTTGAAAATTTCCATTTCCATCGTTATGGCATCAAATTTAATTATTTCTTTTCAGTTCAAAGGAGGGGTAGGGATGTAAGGCTCATAGCTACACTTCTGTCTTTTCAGATTTTTTGTTTTACCTCCAGAGAGTCTGCGCGCGAGAGCCAGTTTTAATCGAGAAACTTTACTTTCGGACCGACGTCACCGGTAACGACGTCATCTGCTGTCATCGGCGCCACCCAAGAATTTCAAACTCCGGGCTCAGCCCTTTGGCATGTCCCGAGTTGTACCAGTCTGCCTACGGCATAGTGCTTGCACTAAGTGTTGCCGTAGCAGGCAGACTGGTTACGAGTCTACTTACGACCTCCTCATACGACCGTCTCCTTATCGTCGTGCCCTCCGCTTCCCATAATCCAAGGCTTTCCCGTTCCTCCGCACGTACCAATCCACTCAGCAACCGCCACCTGTCCAGCACTTTCGCAGATCGGATCTCGCTCATTATCTCTTCTATACGCACTCCAAATCACCCCATCAACCTCATCAACACTCCCGTTCCACCTCAAGACCTGTTGGATTATCCCAGTCCCCGTGTACCATCCTCAAATAGCTCATGTTGGACGCCGCTCCTCACCCCTTTCGCAATTCAAGCAAGTACCCACCTCCCTGCGCGCCCGCTGCCAATCCAAACATCCGAAGTCAAATCAAGTCGTCGCAAGAATCTGCTGCCCGCGCGTCCGTCTCCAAACTACTGCAGCCTCATGCCCCAAGCACTGCACTGAGTTCGCTGGTTGACATCCCTCAAGCATCGCAAGTTCCCTGGTCTGGTCTCCCTCAAGACCGCTCAAGCCCGTTCATAGGCATCAAGACATCGAAGCCCTTCAAGTCAAGATGTGTTCTATTCCCCGAAGATAACGCTGTGGTTCGCAAGATTCCCGCTCCCTCTGCGCTTCCTGGTTTGCCCCATGGTGTCTACTATGTGGTTCCAGCATCCGTTCGTTGTGGTTGCTATTGAATACAATTTTTTTTGCCCGCATTTGTGTCAAGAGATCTAAGTGATTTTGAGTAATCCTACAGACCAGCATAGGCCGATACCCTAGTATATCTCAAGCAGCCTTCTCTAAGTTTGCCAGCCTTTCAAGCTTTTTATTGCCCTTACACAGAAATTAGATCTCTTGGAAGGCTGTTTGTGTTTTTCACAAGGCTATTAAGCCTTGCGTGCCTTTTAAGCCTTGCAAGACTTTATATAGCCTTGTATGTTTTGCCAGCTTTTGGTGATGTTATGCACATTTTAGGCCCCTTCTGGGTCAACCGGCGCATATTTGGCAGGGAGTGGCCAATTTGGGTCCCAAAAGTTTATTGATCTCGTCCAGTTTTGACTTTAAAGGAAATTCCTTTAGAGGAAATGTTCCTCTCATCAAAAGACGCCTTTCTACAAGAGGAATGAAAAATCGGTGAAAAGTTGGGCCGGATGTATCTGGTGTACAAAAATAGCGATGACTAAACCATTAGCACCATAGCTGCAGACTTTTGACAGATGGCGGAGTTTGAAATGGCGTCAGACAGACATGCATAATCTTATAAAGAGAGTGATACCATATCTATGAAGGCTGAGCCGCGTGAGGAATGGCGTCCACATCTGCATCTCCGAAACCTATCTTTGCCCATGTATTTAAGGTTCCCAGGGGTAAAGGTAGAGGTATGGTGGGGCTAACCTCTACCTCTACCTCCAAACCTCTGACCTCTAGGAGGTATACCTCTACCTTACCTCCCAAACCTTGGAGGTATACCTCTAATACCTGTCTCCCAACCTTCAGAGGTCTACCTTGAAAGGTCCTCAGCCATTCTTGCATAAATGTTGATTGATATTCATCAGAAACATTTACACTGCTGTTTGCAGTCTAAACAAATCTCTTTTGAGACTCTAATGTACTGAGAAGAAGTTAATTGGCTTAAACCAAAAAGCTTACTGACCTCAACAAAAGGTCACATGGTTTGACAACTGTACAAATTGAAAGGATACTAGGTGCTATTACAAATCAATCACAAATATATAATCTGAGGTTGCTCCAAAACCAGAAAATTTGCATTTCAACCTCCAAAAGTAAGCTGGGACCACAGATTGGCCATACCTTTTGGTACCTCCAGACCTGTCAAGGTATGCCAAAGGTTTGGGAGGTTTCAAAATGTCTTGACCTCTACCCCTACCTCCTTGTACCTTACCTCTGACCTTGGGAGGTATACCTCTACCCCTGGGGATCCTTACATGTATTCAACATAAATCATTGCATAGATTCTCTATCCATTGGACTTTGATAACGGTGAGTTTCTCCGGACCTTTGCACGACCATGCAGTGTTGTACGAAGCTTGGAGAAACTCCTCGTCGGGTCGTAAATAAAGGGAGGCAAGAGCCAGAGCGGGTCCATCCTTGGTGCAAAGTAAAAGCCAACCTCTGCAATTTCGTCTTGTCCCTGTATCATAACCTAAGAAAGTGACAAATTGAGGAAGTATGCGGTCAGTGTTGAGACCATATGTATTCGGAACCATTCATGCCGGTCTGGTGGTCTAGGCTGCATAACGTGACATTTTATGGAGAGTTACTTTCGCAAGCTTGAATGCGAGGTGATAGCCAGCACAATTCTAAGCAAGACTGTCTCTTCAGATTTTCGGTTGCTGCCCACGTCATTGAGCTCGGGGCTTTGCAGCTCTCCATTCTGGAGGGAGGCAGTGCTGTCATGTGCATTCCCAGCGGTCCGAAACAATAGTGACGGCAATTCCCGTCAAAGAACACTTCCAGCCAGAGAGAAATTCGCAGGAAATTCCCTGGGCCATCTTCGAGACACGCTCACCCCCCCCCTCCCCCCCCCCCCCCCTCTCCGGAAATGGATAGCCCTGCTCAATACGAAACTTTCCATGTTCTCCAAATTCTTGTAGCATACTCCGGGCACCAATGTGGACCCAAACAGGGTCGCATCAACGAGATCACGGGGTCAGACGACGCCCCTGCCGCGGTCAAAACGTGACATTTTATGGAGAGTTACTTTCTCGAGCTTATTTGTGAGGTGATAGCCAGCACGATTCTAAGCAAGACTGTCTCTTCGGATTTCCCATTGCTGCCCCCGTCATTGAGCCTGGGGCTTTGAAGCTCTCCATTCTGCAGGGTAGTTAGCACCTCGGGATCACTTTCTGGGTCAAATTTGGCTGTTTTGGCTAGAACACCCCGCACAGTAGCTGTAGTGGTCGGAATCCTCCAGATTTTTGATATGATGTTCTATGATGTTCTTCGCCGCCGCTTGTTTCCATCGCGGGTTCTTGTCCCTGGCCAACGTGCATCATCGGTCGAGTCCTCATTCACAATGCGCTTTTATTCGGATATTGTCACAGTTCTCCTTTTTTCTATATTTTCACGAAGTTCTGTTCAACATCGGTACCCTAGGGTCCCGGACCGTCCTGTATCCGTATATAACTGATTGTGAATTGTGCCTCTCGGGCCATTCGTGATGCTGTGCACCACCATATTTCAATTTCTAGCTCTAGGAGCTCTCCCCTTGATTGTGAGTTGAGCAGTAGTCCGATTGCACGCACACTAACCAGCACTGACCCCGTCCACAGAGCGGTTCCTCTTTGCAGCGCAGACACCGGGATTTTATGCGTTTATGCGACACTGCAGACTTCGGGGGTAACTGTACCATAGTACAGATCGCCAGCTCTGCGTGCTATGCGTCTCCATTTCAAGACCAGACGTCAAGTGTTGAGCCTCCCGACGACGACAGCTGGAGCTGCATCCTGTACTCGTGCGTCTCTTCCACAAAGATGAAACTCAGGGCCAATATTTGTGGCGCACAGCGACACCAGATGCCAACAGAACATTAGCACAGTGACATGAAATCACACTCGCGACCCAAATATCATCTCACGATCAGCAGCTAATTCATCATACTCCGAAAACATGCCAATACCCTCCTCCCAGCGTGAACCAGGAACACCGTCGATGGAGTCGTGCAGAGCCTTGCCACCCTTGGTCGCTAAAAGAGATTTCGCAGATTGATGACCATAGGCTGCCCAACGGAAAAGGCCCCCCGCGGCGTACTGTGTGAAAGAATGGCGGGACTCGCCCGGTTGAATGGGGGTGTTGCCATGGTCTACGCAGCCGGAAGGGAGCAGTATCGAAGCGCCACTGGGAAACTCGATCAGCAGACGCAGCTGCCGCATGTGGATGTGGCCGTCGAGGATCGGATTGAAGTCCCCACATCAGCAAATCCTGATTGGACTCACCCCTTGTCTTTCACCATGACCGCCCCCGAGTTTCTGAAGGTGTACCACCATCATCGAAAACTCGAGAAGTCAATAACGTCGCGCAGCATCCGTGTGGGCACGACACTCGCACACTGCAGTGCTCGTCGCCATAGGAGTGTCTCAGAGACATCTCATACCACTGGCCGACGTTGCCACCAACAGTGACCGATCATCCTAAAACTTGGATCTCGACACTCGTTGGTGGAACGACGTGCCTCTCCCCATGCTCCCTAGCCCTTTACATAACCATCGTACCGTCCCTGCGGCAGCGTTCGTTCGTTTGGGATCGTCTAGATACAGAAAAGGGAAAACAAAAAACTTTTCTATCGACATCCAAATCCAAATGATCGCATCCAGCTCAATATCGGTCGATTCGTCTAGATTTTTCTCATGCGACTTGGGTATGACTAGGCCTCCTCCCCATACCTTGAGTTTAGCTCGAGGATGCCGCCTTGCTACGCATCGTCCATGAATCTCTCCTCCCACCACTGTGCGCTAACTCCGTGTGGCGGTGCACGGCCTTTCGGTCCGAGCTTGATTCCGAGATTGTCTCCTTCTGCTCCAATCCTCCTCTGAGCTGGCTGTCTCAAAGAGACCTCGTTGCTTTGAAAGCTCTGACCCCTGCCCCCCCTCCATTGCTGAGTTTCTGTTGTCAGTACTTCCAACGTCATGTCAGGCGAGATATGGCCCTGATTTGGTCGCCAAGTCACTCTATTCGTGGAGACTCGCAGTATTTCTGGATACTGTGCGCATCATAAATACGAGGCATGAATCCTCGGTGTGCGGGGATGAGGATTACCCACACCTTGCTGCTCTGATGTGTCCCAGATTGTTGAGATCTTCTTCAGGTGTCCTGCCGGTCAGATTGTGTCATGTTTCACTCGGTATGAGAGCATACCTCCCGTTCTCGAATCAAATCCTCTGCGTGAATTGATGCATCGGAGTTCTTCATCCTCAGGTTATTCATCATGCCCATTGCTTCTGAGCCATCAAATGAGTCCAGCATGTGCGAACCAAAACCCTTGTGGATGGAAGAATGACTTTTGCACAAATCAGAGGATGAACAGAGGAGAAGGGCTGTGCTTTTGTATTGGGTGAGTTTTGCTTCTTTTATTCGTCTGGGTTCTACAGCATGACGGGGGACCGAGTGCGCGAGCTCGGCTTGGATGGCTTCTGGAGGCGAGGGACGATGGTGTATGTATATGCCTGTATTACACCGGGATACTTCCTCAAACCGGCGTTCCTAAGTGGGACCGTGCCGTGTAATTCTACCTACCTACCTACCTACCTCTACACAGCGCTACGTAGCACTACGTGATGCTGTCATACTACGCAGCACTACGTAGATGAGGACCTTCGCTACAGCCGGCTGCAGCCGACTACAGCCGACTACAGCGCGCTACGTAGTGACACGTAGCGGGCTGTAGGGCCGAAAAATCAGGTTTTACTGATGCACCGCAGGTGATGCCGCAAAGGCCGTGGCTGAGGTTCAGCCTGTCGAGATGCTCGATTGGGAAAGCGTCGGACCCCCAGTTGAACGTTGCGGCGGGGAAGACAGAGTTGACAAAGTTGTGAGCAAGTGCCGGTTGGCGTTCCAAGATGCCCCGGAATGTGTCGCATAGAAAGCGATACAGTTTCGGTGCATAAAACGCGAGGCCACCTACGAAAAAATTAGCAATGTTAGTAAAGCTGGACATCGAGCGACGCATTCGATTGAAACCCGGCGATACGGCGTAAGCTCTTGCTCCGCAGAAGCCACCTGATAATTCGGCGTAGGCGACGACTGTTGACGAGGTTTCCTGGTCGCTGCAGACAGCGGTGAGCATGGAATGTGGGTGTGGTGGTGCGGGGCTCACGATCTGGCCGCCGCCGAACGATACCCCACATGTCAATGGGAGGTACCAGCCTCGGCGGTGGAAGGTGGACCCAGGATTCCATGAACCATATTGTTTCGCCCTTCGGCGCGCACGCAGAAGCTCCTTGATCGCGTCCTTGATGACTTCGGGCCATTCTGGATCATCTGGAGTGCCCAGAAGCACCGCGATGATTCGCCCCTTGTCATCTGATTGGGAAAACGGCTTTGCGAGTGCACTGGAGGGAGCGAGATGCCGATGTCGCTAGTTCTTGCTATCTAGAGAGGGCTCGAAGATAGCCATGCTATATTTAATGAGTATATCCTCGGGAATGGGGAGTACACCCGAGGTTTCGTTTGTTTTCTGATAAAGGTTACCCGCACATTTTTGGGCCATACTCGGATCCGTGGTCGACCCGCGGCCACGAGTACTTGACCCGCGGGTCGCGGGTTTCCCATGGATCAACTCATGAGTCTTTTCCCTCTTTTGCTATTTTTCAACTGAAATAACACATTAAAAGCCACTTTAAATTTTATGCGTAAGGTCAAATTTCTCAGAAAATCAAACTCGGATCCGTGGTTGACCTGTGCATGCGGGTACCTGACCCGCGGGTCAGCAAACTCGCGGGTATTCCCACGGTTCAACTCACAGGTACTCGCAAGTGACCCGCACTCTTGACGAGCCTTAATCCAATCATCGTAATCATAGATTGGCTGCATTTTTAGCGATACAGTCTCGAATTACGGTACATTTGGTGTACAATTATCTAAACGGTCTCCAGTGGCGACTCCGGCTGTACCGGGGCACCACCCGACCGCCCTAATTTGTTCTCACCCGCCGCCGCGAGCGGAATATGTCCAAGTCCATCATATTAAAAATCTAGGTCAATCAGAGCAAAATAGGTCCAATGGGACGTTCTCCTCTCACCCGCTGAAAAACACGGGAACCTATCCCAAAAAGGAACTTTTCGGTGCGCATAAAAAACCTAGGAGGCCAGGCCCTCCACCCTTTCCGTGCGAGTCGAATGAGCCTATTTCCAGGGCAAACAGTTCTGAAATGATCGCGAAATCGCTGTTCTGGTGAAAACTTGCCAAAAAAAAAAAAAAAAACCGGGCTGCGCCCTAAGTTCTGCAAACGGCTGTAAGGACTTTTGTTGAAATGGACCGAGCAGCCAATCCCCAGAATGCTGGCGTATCAGGTTCTTTCCGACTTTCTGACCTATATCCAGCGTGTTGTACCCGGCAACACCCGCCTTCAATCTCAGCTGCACCGCGGATCCTCAGATTGTGTCGAACGGTCTGCTTTCATCGTAGATTTCAGCTCTTTCGCATCGAGATGAGAACCAAGGCCCAGTAACCATATAAAGTTTGTTTGAACAAAGTCGCTCTCGAGCGATGATCCGGTTTGAACACTTGTTCAAACTAAGGTTCAAACAATGTTCATCAACCGTGCCGCCCAAAAAAACTTCCACCTACCCGACTCGAACCCGTTGCCTCAGGGAAGTACCTCAAGTGCACAGAGGGCCGTCATTTCCAGGCTATTCAGAATTTTTTCGGATGCATTATTGACCAATCCAGCTACCCATCAGTGCAGGCCGTTATGAAACGGGTGAGTCGATTATAATATTAGCAAAATCCGCTGCATTTTCAAAGACTTTCAATTCTCGTGCCGTACAGAGCCGCTGTTTTTTCGCAATGGTTAGCCTCACGAGTCTGGTCATTTCCACCTATTCAGATTTTTTTCGGATGCATCATTGACCTCTCCAGCTGCCCATCAGTGCAGGCCATTGTGAAACGCGTGACCCGATTATGATATTGGCAAAATCCGCTGCATTTTCAAAGACTTTCAATTCTAGCACCGTACCAGAGCCATTTTTTGAGCCATTTTTGCGCAATGGATAACCCTCACGATTCTGGTCATTCCGATACTGGTCCTCGATAGATCAGTACATTTTATCTAGAATATTCTACATATTTCTTGTACTCTTTCTGATCTCAGTAAGCATTCGTCGGGCTTACTAAACTTGACCGAAGTTGTGCTGGATTGCCAATTTCCAACACAAATGGTACGACTTTTGTCGTTCTCTTCCTCATCATGTTTTCCCCTCGTCCCTGTCCTCCACTTCCAGCCGTTGCCGACAATTTCTCCCCCTCGGATTGCCATTGCTCGGCAACCACTTCTCCGATACCCTTGAATTGCGGCTCAATCTACTCCAATCATCCACCCGGAGGTCCTCATATCGTTCCGGCTCCGCACAGGTGCCTCGGGAATGCGGCATTCCGAGTTGCCTTTTTTTGATCAACATCGCGTGACCGCCAACTATTTTGCAAGCAGCAATTGCCGCTTGCAAAATAGTTGGCGGTCATGTGCTTCGATGCGCTTTGGGAAATTAGGGTTACTCTGGGCTTCTGAGTTAGTTTTAAATGAAAAATTGCAGTTTCTGGGGCACTAATTCGAGGCAGATTCAGGCCTGTTCCGCGTGTCCCGACAAATTTGGGCAAAATTTAGGCCAGTTCCGCCAATGTGGTGGTGGGCGAGCGGCCCACACCACACCAGGTTTCCTGGGGAACACCGGAATCTCTCGCGCTGGAGCCACCATCGGCTCGTAGCCTTGCCATTCATGTAGACCTTCTTACACACCTTCCCTTTGCCCAGAATACGGCGTACGTGATGAAGTCGGCACGATTGACGATGAAATGTTCACTGGCCCAGAATCGATGAAGTATGGTTTACTGACTTGCGCAACAGACGCAGTTAGATTGTCGAGGGGGAACCCAACGCTGGGTACTCCAGCGTCAGTGGTGGCCATGATATACCTGGGACAAGTGGTTCTGAGTTCTTGAAAGAGTCCCTGGGGCCATTTCCAGGAATAAAAACTAGATTCCTCAAGAATTAGTTTCAAATGTCTCCAATTATCACCGGATATCAACCGGATATCTGATTGGGTCCAATTGGTTGCCGATTATCAAATCCGGGTTTTCCTGATGCAGGAGTGCCAAGTGTGCAAATGATTTTATAATAAACTAGGGAGGGAGAGCGGGGCCTCGAAAATCTGCGAAGCAAGCTCGACAGCGGGCAAGGTGGTGAGCGCAGCGAGTAGAAAGAAAACAAGTCACGAGATATGATCGATTGAGTGATGTCCTCCGCATTCCTGCTTTATCTCTCACTTAGGTTAGCGCTCACAAGTCGCGTAGCTTCTAGTGCTGAGTAGAATTGGTCCCCGGCATGTAATTTACTGTAAAGCACGCAGGGTCCATGTAAGCCATATTTTACAGAGAGGGAAGAGAACTTTCAGCACAAGGAGCCGAGACCTGTGTTAATTCGTCTAGAGTAAGGAAACTACAACTAGTCGTATATGTGAGAGCGCACGGACCAAGTGATGTCATTGTAACCGCATCGGTAAGTAAATGGCCGTGAAAACGAGATTAGGTAGAAATAAAGGAGAAAGAGCATATAGGCATAGTAGTGCGTAGTCATAAGTCGTAGATGTGAGTATATATGTAAGGGGAATATTTCCATGACCCTTACAGCTTTGCCAAATGTCGGGCTTCGTCTGAGTACCGTAGATGGCAATAAAAAAAATCGAAAGAGGCTAGATTCATTCATTCATACATACCATTGAACAAATCTGCCTCCTAGCTTTAGGCACAGGCATCCACTAAACGGTCAAACGAGCAGGCAGAAATTTGAAAATCATAGCGCAATGGTCCGGCTAATTCCGTGGAAGAGGCCAGACTCTCATGACAGGGTTCCCAAATTGGGACGTCATGAGAGTATGGTCCGAGACTACACTCAAATCATCGAAATTCGTTGTGCTTGATCCAGAATTATCTCTGTTCAAGTCATGCAAATCATTGCTATGGAGAATCAAGCCTATAAAACAGTGCCTTTCCAACCCATTCCTAGCCACTCAATAATTCGAAACCTCAGGGCAAAATTGAATAGGCTGAATATTTCAGGAAGTAAGTGTCGAGGAGTGTCGCCATTTTGTTTTTTTTTGAGCTAACCCACTCGACGCACCAAATTCCTGCTGTCAAGCTCCGCTTCCGGCTCCTCCGTATCTCAGATCCACCTGTGGTCTGCAGCTTGATTAACATGAACTCACGAAGCCTTACATGCAATGAAATGTACCACGGAACATCACTGGAATACCACTACATACGGCTCAATGCTGTGCATGTTCTTCTGGCATTCATGACTCCAAAGTACTACGCCGGAAATAAAAAAATGCACCTTTATTGGATGATACATCCTGCCCTCCCCTGTCAGCTAAATTTTGCCTCCAAGATATTGTCTCCATGCAGTGCCAAAGAACCCGGGCGGCCTTCAATTTCGGAATTTTCTTTTCGTACTGTACTTCTCTAAAGTGATGCCCTGACCGCGTGAATGATCCCCGAGGCTATTACAATTGACCTGAAAATTAAAAGTGGAAGTTCTACTGTGGGGCTTGGTCTTCGTTTCACCTTTGAACCATATTCTCTCAGCGGAAGGCCTTGCAGCTGAAGCGGACTACTGTAAATTTCTTTGGGCTGGTATTATCTTGATGTGCAGAAACCTGGGAATTCAACCAACGATTGGGTGTCACCCACGTGATTGACGCGGTAATGCACCCAGGCAGCACCCTATGTTCCCTGTGGAATTATATGTTGGATTGGATAGTAAACGTATCCCCCAGGATCCAAATGTCACTTATTCTGCTCAGATGTTTGGAAGATCTGAAACTGGGAGAAGCAAAGTACACAAGGATGTTTGACCCTCGCGAAATTTGAACTTCTGGCGCAAATTTGATGGAATACGGAAGATCCGAGTTGTATTTCAACCCATCGCAATTTTCCATAGCCTTTGATCCTACCATTGGCTCCTTCAAAGTTACATCCGCTGCACATATTTTGACTCTTGGTCAATCTTTTTCAACCACCCGACTCAGACCCAATCTGCCGAGGTCAGTCCACTGTTTTTTCAGCGATATAGATCCTTGAATATAGTAGGCATATGGACGCTTAACAGATGTGTAGAGTCGGAAACATCCAAATTCAACGAAGAATGAGTGTGCCGCGTCAATCACGTGATTGACGCGGCCGTCAGTTCAACTGCTATCCAAGCCTAGGTTCCCTGCCATATATATATATTGGATTGAGTCGTGGATATATACCGTAGTATCCACTGCAAACATTCCGCTCAGATGGCCAGGAGAGCTAAAAGATGGGATGATTATGGGGGGAAAGTAGTACCGAGGAATGTTTGACTTCCAAGTTGAAGTTCTGCCCCAAGATTTTATAGGATGTATATTAGAAACTACAGGCATTGAATAGTACTGGGAGGGGTGCTGCGGCACTGACGCGCATTGACGCGGCATCGTCGCGCATTGCCGCGGCGTCTGACGCGGTGCTAAACCGCGATTCTTTAAGTTCCGCAGCACATTTGAATGTCCCTTTGCCCACCCAAAGCGTTTTACTGGTTAATACGGGGCGAGAAGCTGATTCAACAAGGTAAATAATCTAATATTGACGCCCGGACAAGGGGCTAAAACATAGTTCAAGTATGTACATACTGTACTATCGCTGTTCCGGGCATCATTCAAGCAATTCTGTATGCTAGGAGCCTTGCCCAGCTGTCCTAAACATGCCGCGTCAATCGCGCGTCACGCCGCATCACTGCACGTCAATGCCGCGTCAATGCGCGTCAGTGCGCGGCAGCCGCGTTAAAATCTCCGGACCCTAGACAGAGATGCCGACGCGGGCAGGTCCGCGCACTTGGTGAACGAGAGCTTGTGCTATAGAGGCATGCCGTGAGTGCACGTTATACAATGAAGAGCCGGAGAGCGGGACAGAGGCGGAAGCGGCGTGAACAAGTACATACATGTAGACCTGCTGCACTCCTAAACTATCGGGCAGAGCCGACGTGTGGCGTGGTAGGAGTTCGCTACGCTGGCGAGCCTTCGAGAACGGAACAACAAGCAGTATGTAGTGTTTACGAATGAAATGGATCAGTACGCGAAGGTTTTCAGTATAATATAGTCTCGCACCGTGCATTTTGAGAATGAAGTCGGGCCCCAATGATATTCGAGGCCATCCAGTACTGTAGCTAGTTGTTGTGGATCATCATAGCACGGGTTTCTACGAGTAGAATAGAGCATGTGATCCGGAAAAAATCATTTTATTACGCAACAACCGCCCCATAGACCGTCGAGATTTTTGCAGAATCAGAAGCGCCTTGATGAAAGGCGTCGATTGCACTTTTTTTTTTTCGTATTGTTCTGATGATTTATAAGCGGGCGCCAAAATTTTGGGCACAACGGATCACTAAATGATGATTTGCGGCACAACGGCTCGACAGACGACACCGATCCAGATTGGGAGTATGTACGAGAAACGAAAACGAAAACGAATGTATAAGGATGCCGGCTGATGGCCGCGGGGTCCGACGCAATAGAACTATATATAGAACGTCACTTTGGCTTCCTGGATTTTTAACTTGGGCGGGGGGGAGCGGGAGCCTGTTCATCAGGAAAAACCTCCTTCGGAAAATTACCTCCAATTTGGGGGAATTTCCTTCCTGCTTTCCAAAGAAGGCCAATTCGAGGCAATTGGGGGAAATATCCCCCAATTTTCCATGGTTGGCATTATATCCTCAGTTGGATGGTTTGCCTCCATAGAACCGGGGGCGTTAATGCAATGTTAATACGTCTACAATAAAATGATCCGGATGTCAGGTTGAAAAATTCATCAACTTGGTAATTTGACCCGCAAGTGCGTTGTTTGCCTTTAGCACGTTCTTATGGAATACCCATATTCTCATCCAGTAACACAAGGCACAACTTGAAAATCTTATTTTTCTTAGGACAAAACTTAAAGTTAACACCGGAATGAGGATAAGGTCCCGGAGTGGTTGCGCAGATTCCGAAGGTTTGTATGCCTGGCAGCCTTGTGATTAGATGAGTTGAACTTAGCGGAAACGTCAAGGCTAAGTCCCTAGCCGAGCGGGCCGTGACATCCGCCCATTGGAAATGCCGGAACAAACGATGAAACCGTCACGTGCACGGAAAGGTGGTTCATTTTGATTGCTTGATCTCGCGTCTTTCTTCCCTCCCGCCACCATCTCCTTACCTTCTCGCTCCTTCTCCCCGCTCTTCTCCTGAGACGCGCCGCAATTGTGTCTTCCCACACTTCCGAGACAACCCCAACCCATCCAAAGTACGTAGCTCATGTCGTCTTTCCTCCCACTACTTGCTGACGATGCGACACCATCCTTCTTGAGTCCACCAACCAGCTTCGGTTTGTGTTTTGCTCTCGTTATTGAAGGGTGTTTCTTTGGCAGGAGAACATGGTGCAAGGCGCGGGGCAGGTATGGAGGTATGTTATGCTGTTCTCCTTCGTACCTATTTGTCTGAATTCTCATATTGTTGCATCCAGAGACCACTATCTCCTGAAACGAGTGTCTGGCTGAGCATGTCGTTTTACTTGTCTGCGCCTACATTTCCTATCCTCCTGATTGTCAGTTATGGCTATCATGACAGGGCAAGTGCTGGCTCCACCATGGTATGTGATACTCATCGCTCCCTTCCTGTATCTGACTTATCTTTGTCTTCTTCACTTCCTATATCATTTCGAGGGCATCACGGTGTGTCTTGATCATCTTACTCACAGATCCAAATCCCTCGACTTAATATTTGTTCCGCCAGTCAATGCCTGCGGCATCCTCGCCCCGTGCACTTCTGCCTTCTCGTACCCGCCTCTGCTCACCCCACCGCCTTTCTTGCGCAAGCTCGCCTATGTCTCAAGCCCAATTACTGCGCCGGTGAGTCGAGTTGTGTTATTCGTGCCTTTCCACTCAAGCTCGAAGGTGCCTCGACACTTGTTCTGGTTGACCAGTTAAGAACATTAGAAAGCCGTCCATGTCGACCGATCCATGCCCTACACCCCTGCGCTCTGCCCGTCCATGTGCTAGCGCCCTTAAGTAGCCCCTGAGTCGTGTGGTGCGACGTCCGCACGCACCGTGGGTCGGATGTGTCGTCGTTGTAAGTGTGATCGCTCGACCTCAAAAAGGTGTGTACGCACCTCTGCTGTCTTCACATGCTGACTTGCCTCGCCGATCTCCGCTCGTGCTTCCAGTGTAACACGGCCCATACCTCCGCACCTCCGAGCAGCCCAACTCCATGCTGCACGACACCCACCTGTAGCTCTTCGCAGCACCGGTGGCCTCCGGTAGTGATGCTGTGGCATGGCGGGCGCTGCGCACACTGAAGGCTAATAAGTATGGGATGCGCAGACCAGGTGATGTGGACATTCGTAGTAATCATAGTAGTTATTGCTTGTAAGTAGGGTATATGTGCAATCAATACTGTGTTTTCGGCCAATTTTGCACCAGAATTTAAGCATTTATATGAAACCAAAGGCGAGGAAAGGGGACTCAAACTCAAGGTAATCTACGGTAATTTGGTCCAAGTTGGAGGTAACTAGACAGCAACGTTACTAGCAAGGTAATCGGCCAAATCAAAGATATTTTGTCAAATTCAGGCTGAATTGGAGGCAATCCCGCAATATTGCCAAGGGAGGCTTTTCCTGATGTTGGCGGAATTCAACCGGAGTCCGCTCAAACTTCGGGCGCGGCGTTGGCATCATCGTTCGAGATTGATGGGTGATTGGCGCGTAAGCGACGCCGAGCCGAGACGGATCAGTTTGAGGTAACACTTTGTGACCTATGACATCATATCTCCGGCCATCATCCGGCTTTCTAATTGCTTCGTTTTCGTTTTCGTTTCTCATACATACCCCCAGATAGGCTAAGGCTACGATCTGCTCCGTGTAAATACGGGGCAGATATCAATCGGATCTCTATGTTTAGCGGACAGGCTAATATAGAGATACGATGTGTGGGGGAAGAGCCCGAAGGGCTGCGACTGGGCCGCTCGGGGCGCACGGGCTCGGGACGCGACGGGAACCGACCAGGCGTGGCGGGCCGGCTTCGCTGCGTCCGAGACTCCGAGTCGCAGTCGGGCTCTGAGCGCGTGGACCAGCTCTGTGACGGAGAGAGCTGGGGTGGTGCGACGAAGCGCAAACCACTCACACCACGCACTAGATCGAGAAAAAGGGAATGCGGTAGGGCGGGCGAAGAAAACGGCGGAGAGGTTTGGGGAGGTGGACGCGAAGAGGAAGTGACGAGAGTCACGATCGCGTCACACTCCCGCAAATCTCACGCTCTTAGCGTATCCTATAATACCCTCAAGCCGTTCGTGCCTCACGTCGTGGGTATCTCGGAATAGGCTAAGGCTACGATCTGCTCCGTGTAAATACGGGGCAGATATCAATCGGATCTCTATGTTTAGCGGACAGGCTAATATAGAGATACGATGTGTGGGGGAAGAGCCCGAAGGGCTGCGACTGGGCCGCTCGGGGCGCACGGGCTCGGGACGCGACGGGAACCGACCAGGCGTGGCGGGCCGGCTTCGCTGCGTCCGAGACTCCGAGTCGCAGTCGGGCTCTGAGCGCGTGGACCAGCTCTGTGACGGAGAGAGCTGGGGTGGTGCGACGAAGCGCAAACCACTCACACCAATCCAGAGTGACAACTCACACATGGTGGTTTGCGCGCAGTGCATCGCGCTTCGCGCGAAGCAGCACCCCACACAGAGAGGAGGAGCGATGGTCGAGCGGGGGGAGCGCAGCGGGAGGAGCGGGAAAATTATTAAGATTAGATGTCTTCGGGATTAACAACGGTAATACGGTTCGCGATACGGAAAGCTTCGAAGGCCTTGGCTACCTCATCAAGTTTGTTCTTGTCATACGCCTTTCCTACGTTCATCGGGACGATGTGTTCAATCTTGCGCCAGTAGAGTAGGAAAGCAAGGGAAGTCCATTCTCCAGGGCGGCGACAACTTCGCAAGGGACGCCGGCGAGGAGGAGTTCGGTGGAGCCCCCGATACGATAGCTGTGGCCGTGGACGAGATTCAGTTTGGCGTGCGTCCAGATTTCGGTGCATCTGCGCATGAACCAGTCCTTGGTCATAGGAGCCCATTGGCCGTTGCCCGTCTCGAACGAGAAAAGTGGGGCCCATCCTGGTATGTTCGCGTTAACCTTCATATGGTTGTCGTACGCTTTCTCGGGGCAGAGGTTGTCGTCGCGCGAGGTCATCGTCAGGGTGCCGCCCCGTTCGCGCGCGGACTTCGTCCATGGTAGATGGAGGGCAGTTGCGTGGAGGACACCGTTGGTACAGATTCGTTTGGGCGGCGCGTCTCGGGTGATGTGGTATTTCGGGTCGAAATCCGCGGGGGAAGGTATCGTGAGCTCTCCCAGACGTCGACATCCCCAGAAAGCCGCCGTAGCTAGAGCCCAGATGGCGGCGTCGAAAGACTTCGATAGGTCTAAGACGCAGAGTAGCGCGAACAGATGTTCGATGGTGACGGGGCCCCGTTGGGCGCGTTTGAAGGCGGTTCCCTCCTTGTTCGCGGTGCGTCTGACTAGTTCCACCCAGCGGTCATCTCCCTCCCATTTGGCGCCGTTCAGGTCGTGCCAAGCCTTTAGACCCGAGAGCCAGCCTTTCACTGTACCGCCTCCGACCGAGCCGACGTGGTGCGCGACGAAGGCTGCCAGGAGGAAGTGCGATGCGGGCATGCGCGCGCTTTCCGGTACGTCGAAAGAATCGCAGTATTGGTGGAACCGTAAGAGGCCGCGGCGTATGTGCCCTGGGTCTCTTTGGCGAAAGCGCCGAGCAAAGTGTTGTAGGTTTTGTTCACAACGTCGGCGGGGAAGGAGAGGCGAAAAGTGGCGTCGTTTTTCTGCGCGTGGGGAGCCGTCCAGACACGGAGACGATCGAGGGCGGCGACGTGGGGTCTGAAGTCGTTGTTGGCGATCTCGCATCCCGCCTTTGGTTTCCGTGCCTTTTTGGGCGGAGGCCGCTCCGGTTGGGTTGGTCTGGGGTTTCGGTTGACGGGTGCGAGCGCCGGGCGTGCGCGTCGGGCGGGTGCGAGAGTGGGAAAGGGAAGTTTGGCGGGTGGCAGCGGTGTGTGGGACGTCGTGTCTGCCGGCGGTACCGGCATCGTCTGCGTGGGAACGGGTGCCGAGAAGGCGAGAGCGCGGCGTCGTGTGCTGAGCGAGAGTGCCGCGTGGGCCGGAGGGGGAAGGGGGAAAAGTTGGCCATCGGCGGGGTGCTTGCCCGCGGCGAATCGTTCGGCGATGCGACCCGGGCGGAATATTCTCATCCGTGGGTGCAAGTCATTCTCGGCTTCGGGCGTCGGCTTTTCTGGGGAGCGTCTGCGCGTCGGTTAGGTCAAGAAAGCATCGAAGTTGCAGTACCAACTTATACATGTGCGAAATAAGGTGCGATGTCGGCGGGTAAAGTAAAGGAGCAGCGACGTTGTGCGTAGTTATCTAATAATATGCCACGTGATATGGGATCGGCGGGATTTTTTGTGGACTCGATGTAACGTAGATCTAAAGTCAAGTTGCGGGCGGCGAGTACGACGTGGGACCGGCGAACGCAAAGGTTCATCTCGAAGTTCCGACTCCGGCCCTTATCGAAAGCGCCGATGACTCCCTGGTTGTCTGAGTAAACGATCAGATTTGCGTCGTGGAGGCCTAGTTCCTCGATGGTATAGACCATGAGCTCGAGCGCGACCGCTTCGAGCCATCCGATGTGCCGCGACGACGATCGCCAGTCTCCTACGCCTCGCCACGCGTCCCAATACAGCCCTCGTTTGATCCCGATGCCCCAGTCGGTGGAGGCGTCAACGTAGAGGTGGTGGTCGATTGGCGGGCCTCGTGCACGCAGGTGGCGTACGACGTCGGGGATTTCGAGTTGTTCGCGCCACCATTGCAATTGGGTAAAAAGCGAGGGCGGCGGGTGGCGCGTTGCGAACTTGTTCCCTTTGAAATCCGACACGAAGTTGGAGAACGCGGGCAGGTAGGATCGGCCTAGCGGGTGAACGAAGGTGACGTGGCATAGCGACCCGTGGATCTTCATGACGTCCTGCATGCGGCAGGGCATCGCGAAGAATCGTCCGGCGAATTCGCAGACGCGTCGGAGGAACTTTAGACGCTTCGTTTCGGGCAGCGAGACCGTCTTGTCGGTAATACTCCACGTATATCCGATGTAGACAAATGTCGGGGCGAAGTCTTGGCCCTTTGTAGGGTGCCACGGCATGTTCGTCGGTTTTATGAGTTCCAAGGCGAGGGCGCGGTCGTAGGCGAAGATGGGCGGCGGCGGCGGCGTTGTCGGGGGTGGTGGCAGCGGCGCCCGGAAAGGCGCGAGATCGTCTTCGTATAGAGGGATCGGGCCGACACCCAGAGCTTGCCAGATGTCGACGACGGCGTGGGATATGCAGCCGGCGCAGCAAGACGAGGACGAGCACCCGAAAGGGCAACAATGCTCGACGTAGAAACCGTCTGGTCCCTGGAGGACGAACCAGCGTTTGTGCTCCGGGCGAATGGGAGCCGTGCGATGGAACTTCGCTATGTCAAGCACCATGGCTTCGGAGCCAGCGGGTGCGTTGATTATCTGCGCGGGGAAGGTAGTCAGCGGCGGCGTCGGCGACGAGCTAGGCGAGGGACGGGACGGGGTGGCTGCGCGGGCCGTCTGCGGATTCCGTCTGCGGAGCGTGCGCCGTCGGCGGGTCGTCGACGTCGAAGGGCGCGAGCGAGCCCGAAGCTCGGTTCTCGGCCTTGATCTCGTCGTGCGAGTTCGTCGAGCGACGCGGGGGAGCACGCGGCGCAACTCCCGGTCTGTGTCCCATCGTGCGGGCGGCGTCGAGGCGCGGGATGACGCGTGGCATCACTCCCGGCCTTTGTCTCGTCGGGCGATTGCGACGTCGGCGGCGGGTACGGAAGGACGCGGGAAAGGGGAAAGAAAAGAGGGGAGAGATGGAAGAATGCTCACTATCTCTGCGACTTCGGCGGCGGTATTGTATTTGGTCGGGTACTTTTCTTTGTCGACGTACGCGTTCGTCGAGGGTTGTCGCTTGTTGCCTTTGGACAGGTGGCGGCACAGGCGTAGCTTGTCGGGCTCCCCCGGGTTCTGCGGCTGTGCGGCGATGATGATGGGCGAGCAAAGGAAAGGCCCCATGAGAATCGTCTCGGTTTCGTCTCGTGAGAAAGGGCCGCTCATGCGGCGTGCATTGACTTCTTCTAGCAGGTAGGAGCGGATGAAATCTTCGTGTTCCGCGCAGGAGGGGTGGTTCTCGAATATCGTTGTCTGTAGCAGGGTGGGGAAGTCGCCCATCAAGAAGCCGCGGCGGAGATTATCAGTCAAGAGCGGGTGCTTTGGTTTGAGACTGTGCTTGTTCAAGAGGAGTTCGATGGCGTCGACGTCGTAGGGAGTCGTAACACGGGAATATATTTCTTGGTGCTTAGCTGAGCGTCTGGGAATGTTGCAAGATGTCAAGAAAGATTCGGCGTCGTCTGCTGGTGATTCATACGGCGGGCTTCTGCTGGCAGGCCCAGGTATATCCGTGGTGGGTCTTGACGCCGCAGAAACAGCACGCGTGGATGCGCGCGTCTCCGTGGGTGCAGGTCGTCTTCGGGCCTTTGATATTCCACGCCCTGCAGAGGACGTCCCCGGATCGCGCGATGATGTCGTTGTCCCGGGCCGTTGAGTGGACCGGGGTGCCGTCGGCGAGTGTGTCGAACGTGCACATGGCGAAGCCGTGTCCGCGCCGCGCGCATATAAGGCAAACGGAGGTGGCGGCCCCCCCCCCGTCGCCCCCTTGAAAGGGTGCGCCGCCGCGTCCGCCGCCACGACCTCCTCCGCGAGCGCCTCCAGCTCCACGTCCGCCCCGACCTCCTCCACGCGCTCCTCCCTCTTGCGAACCAGGCGGGCGCACGCGGGAGTTCGGGGGGCCGCGCGGGAGCTCCGGCGAGTACCGCGAGATGTCTGTGAAGTCGTTCCGCAGCTTCTCGAGGTGCATGGTGGTGATGGCCGAGTCGAGTTTGTGGCGGTAGGTGTCGAGGTCGAAGATGAACGGCTGGGTGTTATAATCTTTGCGCATGGCGATGTCAGCCGAGAGGATGGCGGGGAAATTCTCCCCCGCGTTTTGCGATTTTTCGAAGTATGCAAAATGGTTGTCCCACCTTGCTTGTTGCGCGCTGTCTTCGCCTTCGACGACGCCCATGAAGCTAATCCAATTCCTCGCCGCCTCCTGCCACTGGCCCCGATCCATATCTTCCTCCCTGTAGCAACCCTTGATCAGCGACGCGACGTTGAGGAGCCGGACTTGCTCTTTTGCGGAGAACGGGGTGTTTGTTTTTGACATCTCTAACGAGGAAGCATTGCTGTTGATGTAGTCGAGGCTGGGGGACGTGAGCAAAGAGAGGGGAATGTATATCTCATGCTTGTAGAGGTCTTTTAGGTATTGGTGAAATACCACGGGCGCGCTCATGCCGTGGATGAGGCGGATCTCTGTGCGAGCCTTTTTGGGGATGGGCGCGTCCTTCTCGTCGTCCCGGGGGCGCTTGGAACCGGCTGCCAGGGTGTTCATGGCGCGCAGGACCTCCGCGCCTTCGTCCTCAGGGAGTGTGCGCAAGACTTTGAGCAGAGCTTTGGTCGGGGAGGCGTCGAGGTCGGCCTGGGCGTCGACGGAGATAACCGACTCGTCGTCGGAGTCCACGAAGGCGGGGTTGGGTGTGGCCTGGTTCAAGACCCGCTCCAGCTCGCGTGCCGCGTTTCTCTCCTTGATGAGCACGTTCCTATCTTCCACCTGCCGTCTAGAAAGGTTCTTCAGCGCCGCCGAGACCGCCGGGGTGATGTGGGTCTTGCGGGTGCGCTGGGGCGGAGGAGGGGGAGCGGCATTGCCGTTAGCGCCGCCGCCCCCGGCTCCTTGAGGTCCCCCAGCACCGTTGGCGATGCCTGCGCCAGCGCTGCCTGACGGCGCTGAAGGACCTCCTTGGCCCGCGGTAGTTGGCCCAGAAGTGGATGGTGTAATGCCGTGCATGTTTCGGACGAACTTCTGAAGGAATTGGGCGAAGAGGTGAGGAGGAAAAAAGAAGAAAACGGCGGAGAGGTTTGGGGAGGTGGACGCGAAGAGGAAGTGACGAGAGTCACGATCGCGTCACACTCCCGCAAATCTCACGCTCTTAGCGTATCCTATAATACCCTCAAGCCGTTCGTGCCTCACGTCGTGGGTATCTCGGAATTGGCCTTCACAGCTGGCACTTGCTCCGTCGTTACAAAGCATCAGAAATTTCGGGCACAGTGGAAATCATTAAGGTTGTCCCAAGTCTGTGTTTCTCCGCGATTCAGGCTGCGCGCTGGTCAGTTTATTGTGTGGATTAGGCCAGGCGAGAGGTCGGCGGAAGCAGGGAAAATATATGTTGCATGGGGATAAGCCAACGCCGTAGAAACGAAAGCCGTCCATTCAATCAACAAACAGCAGATTTGTTTGATGCTTTGACACCATGGATCGGTTCGGAGTTAGTAATGCGCGGAGGAGCCAATGGATCTTGAAGCACACACATTCAGTTACAATGTTTTCCTGCCTGTTTTGACAGGTTTTGGCGGGCATGTGCTATCTATGTTATCATTTGTCTCTCTTGACGTTTCCCCCACTTTCAACTCTGCTATCACCGTTCTGCGGACTGCAAACAGTCAGACTGCCTCCGTAGGCCTAGTGGCAAAAAACCTTAGTATCTGACATGCAGGCCCTCTCAGAGTCCATCTGGTCGAGTTCAGTGAGTAAGCTGTTGAAGTGCAAAAGTAGACCGGAGATGTCAACTTTGTTGGTTTAACCCACTTGCGTGTTCTAAGATTGTGCCTGAAACAAGCCTCAGCTTTAGACCCTGCACTGTTTAAGGGCAGATAGCCATAATATTAGATCACTGTGTTCAAGGTTTCAGCTGCCGGCGACATTGCCAAAAACGTTTCGCACTATGCGCAAGGTGAGTGGAGTGTTGGAGCTATCGGCCCGAACTTTGCTCGGAAATCGAAAACGTCTATCGTTTTCGACTTGTTTTCGACTGAGCTGTAACTTTCCGAGAACCGAGATAGCGTTTAAGCCGCCGGCATCGTAACGGCCTGATTCGGCGCTTAAAACGCGGCCGGCCCGCTTGAGTGTATGCCACACTCATGAAAAATCGGTCATTACGAGGCTTTCCTTTCGCCGGAAATGGCCTCAGATTGCCGAGGCTTTCTCTGCTCGGCAGGGTCGGTTTTACAGCTCTTAGGGCGTGGCCCGTTTTTTTTTTTTTGGTAAGTTTTCATAAGAACAACAATTGCAAGCTCAATTCTCAATGATTTTCTCTGGGAATAGGCTCATTTGATTCGCGTTGCAATTCCGCAGGGCCCGGAATATTAGGATTTCTTCTGAGCATCTCAAAATGATTCACTGGTTCAATATTCGGTGTTTTCGACTGTCGGCGGGGGGGGGGGGGGGGGGGGGGGGTTGTATTATACTCGTCAGGTCCACAACATGAATGGTGAGTTTACAGAAAGTATACATGTAGTACTGTACAGGTGGTTATCCTTACAGACACCTACAAGATACCAATCGAGCACAAACCGATTCCAGGGGTTAGATCAAGCAAGATGCTAGCTGAGTGTGGACTGGCTGGCCATATGGCAGGACACTCGGTTAGAACCTCGTGGGACCTGACTACCAGCAGAATATGCTGGTGTACGGGAGGAGTTCTCTCCTCCCAGGTGAAATATCCCTGTTGTCCACCTCTCCACACACAAGCATTGCTTGTCGTCCCTTTGCACGGCAAATGCAATTTTACATGACCCATACACGGCATGGGTGCACAAAATCAGCGTGTTCAACTTCCAAGAAAGGTCCACAGCCAACAGGAAAGTTCGAGAAGAGCAAATCACCCATGAGACACAGAAAGATTCATGCTGGACATGCAGGTGCATTCACACAGAGCATAGGAGTGGCATCAAAGATTTTTTGCACATCATAGGCCAATTTCGCCAGGAGAGGTGTGATCTGTCTTCGTGGCAGAATCTCACGGAAGAATTTCACTGCATTGGCTACCTCCAGGGTGCCTGCCGTATCGGGCAAATCGGAATACAACTTGGCAAGAAATACTTCTCGGATTGGTAGTAGCTCAGGATGCTGGCAGACAAACATCGCGTGCACGGGGTCCTCAATGTAGCAGTAGCAAAACCTGCACAGGCGCCATGCACGGGGAACAATCGCCTTTCCCCGTTCCTTCCATCGGCGCCGTTCAATCGCCAAGGAATGGCCCGAAAGTATCATTCGCGTGAGAGCACGGCGGTATTTTGCGGACTTGACTCGAAGATAATGTCGGAAGTTCAGACTCTTCTTCACCAATCTCCCATCATCCATTTCCAGACGTCCAACCAGAAGGTCCCCGACATGCGAGGAAGACATAATTTCACTGTCAATCCATGCTTCCATGGAAAGTTTGACATCTCTCATGATTGCTTGAACAGTCTCAACTGTAACCTCATGAGAAATATCAAACGACACTGGGAGGTGGAGCCAAGAAAGAATAACCCGAAGATCATTAAACCAGGAAATCTTTTGAGCTCGAGCCAGTGACAAGGACTGTTGAAGTGCATTCCAGGCAGGCCGTTTATGGTCTAGTTTAAGCCGATAGCATAGATTCTCCAAGGCCAAGTATACGCCTCGATATCTGATGGGCCAGATCCCTGTCTCAGAGAATAGAACAGCAAGCATAGATCGGGAGCCAAGCCCGAGCATCCGCCGCAGGAAGCTGCATTGGACCTTTTCGAGCATCTTGAGACCTTTCACATCAACATCAAGGCAAACATCACAGCCCGCCGTGAGATAACCGTCAACACGAGCCATATATAGAGTTCGGGCATCCCATGCCGGGAGGGTACCCACGAAACGATCCAGACCCAGAATCACATTGGAAACGGTGCGAGCCTTCCTTGACTTCATCTGTATTGCTCCCTCCAAATAAACTTTGTTCCCATTTCAAACCACACTCCAAGATAGCACGCTTTTCTGACAAGTGAGATAGCGTCACCTCCGAGGTGAAACGTTGGCACAACTTTTGGATGCACCGCAAAAATCTGGTACAGACATTTCGGGATCGAGGTAATGCAGTCATTATTGTTTCAGCAGACTTGAGACATATTCAGGTGGTTTTGGAAACCACCAGGCCCGGCGGAAGCAGTCAGTATATCTAGGCCCTCCGGAATACCTCCAAGTACATCATATTAAAAATCTAGGCCAATCAGAGAACTATACCTACTATGGGACATGTTCTGCCGTCAGACAGTCGAAAACACCGAATATTGAACCAGTGAATCATTTTGAGGTGCTCAAAAGAAATCCTAATATTCCAGGCCCTGCGAGATTGCAACAAAAGTCAAATTAGCCTATTCCCAGAGAAAACCATTGAGAATTGAGCTTGCAATTGCTGTTCTCGTGAAAACTTACCAAAAAAAAAAAAAAAAAAGGGGGCCGCGCCCTAAGTTCTGCAAAGAGCTGTAATCGGTCTCCCGACCGATTTGCCATCAGTCTCGGAACGGCGGGGTTGCCCCGTTTCGCTGGTCGGGCCAAGGTCGGGAATTACCGGAAATTGGTAAAGAAAATACGGCAGCGCTGCAACGACGTGACGCGATTTTTTCCAGTTCAATGCTATAACTGATATGTCTCATTCCAGAAAGGGTAAGAGTCTCCTATTTACCCTATGTATGAACAAGCAATGAACAAGTATGCAAGTCTATGGTATGATGCAAATCTACAGCTGTGAGATGACTACGCGTGGTCTTGAGCAGCACACATAGTCTGACACATCTGAAAGTACATATGTGGAATCCTTCCTCCAGGTTTCCATTATTTGTACGGCGATGAAGGTAACAATTTTCCGAGCACAGGATTTAGGAAAGACTTAACATAGGCTTGAAGCTTTAAATTGTAAGCCTAAGGTCCTGACTTCACCAGAGGCAAGAGGGTGCTTTGGTTGACCAGATGTAGCCTTAGGGGGAGCCTCCCAGGGTGGTCCCCACCAGCGGGGACAACGCAGCCCACAGGGAAAAATGAGAAATTCGGTGTCCTCATCCTGGGAGAATTTAAACTCCCCTGCATTTTTTCTGTATTTTTCTGGCGCAATAGGGTCGCTCAGAGTACAGATTTCGACCCGATTTCGACTTGATTTCGACCCAGATTTCATTTCTTATTTCGTTGCTCCCGAGACGCCCGAAGGTAAATTGGCAAGCAGTCGATTTCGGCACCTGAACTGAACTGAACTGAACTGAATTCTATTGTTGTTGTACCTGCCCGTGATGGCTACGCAGCAGTACTCTAGCTACCAATGCTAGGATGGTTGAGAGATAGGTAACTATATGGGGTGGAGAAGGTAATTTTTCCAAGTGCGAAGACAAGCGAAGTAAAAGTAGAAGCGCTCGGGGAAAGATGGAGATGGAGAGAAAGCAATAACGTAACGGGAAGGATGCAGTGGAGGCGAGGCTTGTAGGTACCATGAGGTTTCTATATGACTTGTGAGAGTATTATAAGTAAGATAAAGTAAAGGATACAAGAGAAAGCGAGAAAAAAAAAAAAAACTCAAGAGAATCTGCCAGTGAGCTCGACGAATTTGATGACGGGTTTCAGGAGCTTAGGGTGAGAAAGCAGCGTGCGTACATCCACGGCGCCGAGGAAGCCTGCAGCGTAGGACGCCATCTGGAGGGGAAGACGGAGGTGGTCCCATGCAGGGCAGTGCAGTAGGAAGTGAGCCCGGGTTTCTCTCCGAGCGCCGCACGCATCACACGCAGGTGAGAGAGCGAGACGGCAGCGGAACCGATGGGCGTTGAGAGGGGAAAAGTTTGTGCGGAGCTGGCTGAGAAGGGAGATGTGAGCACGGGATGCCGACGACGTGTAGGGTGAGCAGAGGATCAGACTCGGCGGGCTGTTGTCAATCTCGCGGAGGCCGTGGCCGGTTTTAGAGACATTCCACAGTGCCTTCCAACGGTCAAGGATGTCAATGTTGATGCGACGCTTGCACGTTGTGAGGGAGATGGGGGTGGTTGGCAAGGGAGGAAGGAGTGTGGCCACTCCGGCTTGAGTCGGCCCTCCTCCACCGACTTGCGCGATACCTCACGCTTCCGCCCACACATGGTGTACTACGCTTAAGTTTCGCGTCAACGGATACTAGCCCGAACATAAAGCAGAAATGACTAACACGTACATTGCGACTTCGTGAATACCTCTACCTTCTCGCTCTGACAGCGGAAAACAACTGGAAGAAGTTGAACAAATATATTTGCATTTCTTTTTGCTTGCTTTCTGGTCTCCTGAGTCGTACTGGCTTTCCGAGTTTTTCCGAATGGATGACGAGTTTCATATGACGACATTCTGTTTGCACTTGTAGCATAAAACAGGCCAAAGTCGATCTTCCCTAGGGCAGCCAAACCTAAAGGTTCAGCAATGAAACGAAACTTGGACTACACCAACAGTCGTCACACAGTGAATTTGTTGCACTTTCAAGGTGAAATGCATGGCCAATGAACAGCTTTTCTCTATTCTTGAAACTTGCATCCAAGCTATAGCTGTTTTAGAGAAACTGGTATTCCGTAACCCGATTGGATGCAGTGAGCACCCCAAATTCACTTGAGCAGAAGCCTGTTACAGCTGTTTGCGGAACTTAGGGCGCGGCTGTTTTTTTTTTTTTTTTCCAGTGGTTTTCGGCAGGACAGCTGCTGCGGGTGCAATTCTCATCTGTTTGCCTTATGAGTATGCTCAATCTATTAGGAATTCCGATGCGCAGTTTTCTGCGTCTTCAGATTTTTTATTTTGTTCTACAATCAAATTTATGGCACAAGTGCGCATATTTTGGGTTATTTCTGGGCAGGACAGCTCTAGGATGAGCATTTCAACCCTGATTGCCCTAGATTTTTTATATGTTCGACTTCTATGTATAATCTAGTTCCTGAAATACCGGGATAGTGAATTGAACCTCTCTACAATTCCAGGCTACCGTATTAAAACAGCAAGCTGATGGAGATTCAATCTATCCAATATTTCCTGACCACTAGATTGAAACCAAGAGTTATGTTCACTATCCCGGTATTTCAGGAACTAGATTATACATAGAAGTCGAACATATAAAAAATCTAGGGCAATCGGGGTTGAAATGCTCATCCTAGAGCTGTCCTGCCCAGAAATAACCCAAAATATGCGCACTTGTGCCATAAATTTGATTGTAGAACAAAATAAAAAATCTGAAGACGCAGAAAACTGCGCATCGGAATTCCTAATAGATTGAGCATACTCATAAGGTAAACGGATGAGAATTGCACCCGCAGCAGCTGTCCTGCCGAAAACCACTGAAAAAAAAAAAAAACAGCCGCGCCCTAAGTTCCGCAAACAGCTGTAAAATCTATATCTATATTTTCGGTGAGGTGTAGGTAGGTAGTTTGGGTCCCAGCGGGAGTGAATGCATCTCTTGCCGGATCAGAGACAAAGGGCCTATAATCTAGAACCCTGGTCAACTACATTGTCATACATCTGGAAACAGGCGACCTGTGCTTATTTAGCAACTGTTCAGATTTTTCCTGGCCTCCTGCACAATATGTAAAGATGCAGTTGTATTGTATGTATGATAAGGAAGGATTATATGATGATATAGATCCCCCAAGTGTATCCAAAATGGTGCGCGCTTGCAGGTTCAAGACTGCTTCCGATGTTATGACAGTCACCCGTCTTTCTCAAGTGGCGTGTATCCAGGCGCGCTTGCAGTTTCACGAATGCTTCGGACGTTATCACGGCCCCCTGTCTTTCAAGGGTAGTCTGCAGAAAGCATTCCAAGGGCATACCTTTGCAGTCTTGACCCATCAGATCTACATAGCCTCGTTGGGGGCGCTATTCGGTTCATGTCCTTGCAATTCGAGGTTGCAAGACGCTTGTGCTCGTTTCATTTTTGGTTGTCGGTACACGCCGCAATAATCCTATGCATCCCGCTGATAGCTGCAAGAATGAGGTGGCACAGGTGGCTAAGTTAGCCTGTACCAACACTCCGTTGGTTCGTGGCATCGGTGGCTACATAGCCGGGTCACAAAATTTACTCATACATCGAAAACCGCTTGGGGGCATCGGTGGCTAGGTCACCCAATCACACAATTTACTGATCTATCTAAAACGCCTGGTGGCATAGCTATCCATTCCTGGGGCGCGCGCCTCAGAAAACGGTCCCGGGACCGCGGCGGAATGTAAACAGTCTGCATTGTGATTGTTGATGTCAAGTCCTGTGGGAGGGCTAACGGCGGACTTCGACATTCGAGATGATGGTGGTACAATGATGGATGAAAACCCAAATGGATAGTCCTGGTCATTCTGAACAATTCCATCTCTCTATTCCATTCCAAACTTCGAGATCCGTTCGAAAGCTGGCACGGCTCCAAAAAAAGAAAGAAAGAAAAGACATCCAGTGTTCAAATTACCGTCCTGAGCTTCCCACGACCAAGGGACTGTATTGAATTGGCGCCCAGTGTTCGAAGGGCGCGAGTGAATTTAGTGTCGCAAACCCAAGACACAAGAGTGCCATGTACACGAGCACGAGAAATTGAAGTGCGTGGTAGCAGTTGATAGCAGCCAGTATCTGCCTAGACAGATGCTTCAACTCGAAGCTCGTGCCTCGCCTGTTGAAGTCTGTTGGTTGGCCAGCCATGAAATGCAGGCGGTAGCCGTGTCGACATGAAGGGGTGGGCGGTATGGCAGATGTGTGCAGTCTGCATCGAGTAGGATACTTGCCGAGTCGAATTAGAGCCCTTGCAGGCGAATAGTGGAGCCGATGCAGGGGGGCTGTGTCGAAAAGTAACCAAAACCGAGGATGGAAGGGGTTAAACGATACAAATGGAGAAAATCCAAACATTTGCAATGAAAAGCGAAGGATTTCGTTAAATCTCGGGGATGTTGACCTCTGGCCACAGAATTACACAGTGCCTACGAAGCACATACCAGTCAGCAGAAACATAATCAGTACAGGGTTTGCATCATTATCCAAGTCAACGGTGACTGAGCCATAACGCGTAGGGAATACAAAAAACAAATAACCCTGAGACTCGTTTCAACCCACACCGTTGCGCCTTTCACCACTTACTGGCAGTCAATTTAAAGCTTATTTGGCACTATGCACTCACCGAGTTTGTTGCGGAAATTTTTCCAAAAAACTTTTGCGGGCAACTTGGTATCTTGCGGGCGACGTGTCTATATCTTGCGGGGGCACTATATATATCTTGCGGGATGCCACGATTTCCCCGCAAGTTAAGCGACGTGATTATCGTTATCTTTCTTGCGGGGAAGACGTCAAATCACTTATCTTTGTTGCGGTAAGTCCGAAATCACCACTTTATCTTGCGGCCGATTAAATGTGCACTTTGACCGCCATATGTCTCCTTCACCGCGGATACCGCCACTCACAAATGGGACAAATGTCCCCTCACTACAGATACAAAAATAGTGTCCACAGTGGGAGTAGCGCCATTGACATCTGTGGTTTGAGGTCATGCGTCTTGACCAGCAGAGGCTGCAGTAGGGCTTCCGCCCGTTGCCATTGCCACGGGTCAATGGCACCCGTCGAACGGGTGCCGTGCCCGTTCCGTCAGCGATTTTTTGTGCTTGCCGACGGCACGGTCATGGCACAGGTTCGACCCGTCTTCACCCGTTGAAAAACAGCCACCATGGGTGTCGCAACGGGTCGACGGGTAGCACCAAACCACGTAATATCTCATGAGAGCACTTTGACGGTGCCTGCGTGGTGCCTGCTCAGATCTTGGCTCAGATGGGACAAGCATGGGTGTCCGGAAAAAGCCGAATTTTTTACCGCCGTTGATCTAAATACTCCACACTTTGCTTTCGACCACGATGTCCTGTGGCCTTCCTGCGTGTGCGGTGCCCTCTCAATCTGAGCTCTGTTGGAGCATACCAGTTCCTCACTGCCCGGCTCCTTGTGGTTCTGTGGTTCCCTGAAAGATGCCCAAATTTGCGCTCCCTCTAGATCTGTTGCAAATTTCAGTCTAGATTTCTGAAGGCTCGACAATTTGTATCTTTTGTGATCGCCGCCTGAAACTGCTGATTTTGTGCCTCAAACTCCTGAGCACTCTCACCCGTCTGACCGCCCCATGACCGAGCCATGACTGCCTCCCCGAGTTTCTACCCATCTCTTGCCTTCCAAACACTCGTCTTGACCTCAAAGTGCATGTCCTTAGCCCGGCCTGCGAGCGGCTTGTGCGTTTCACTGTCGGCTACTGCTCCAACGAAGCTCATTGGTCGCGCCCATGCATTTCTTTGGGGGCTTTATCCCTGTGCCCTGAGCACCAAGGACTCGCCTCAAGTGCTCTACTATCGGGATTTTTTTTTTCGCAATTCTACAGCTCTCATTGGTCGCGCCCATGCCCGCCTTTCCGCATTTCCTGACCGCCATGCCCACGCCTCGGGCATTCTAAGGTCGGCGGGCTTCCCAGCAAGTCTAACATTGTTCCGGTTGCTCTGCTGGTTGCATCGTCTTCTTCCTGTCAGCTCGGCTCACCACAGAAGGATTTCACTGCCAGATATCGCGTCCAGCGGCGCGTTGTCCTGGGCTAGCTCAGGGAGTACTACAGCCCCCCACGCAGGGAGTTTACCATTTGTGATCCTGTTCAGTGGTGGGTTGCCTGTAAAGCCCAATTTCCGAACCTTTTTTGTCTAGCTCGCGATCTCCTCACCATTCCTGGTATGTTTCAAACTTTGGCAACTCAAATGTCTTTCTGATTATCTTTAGGATCGGCTGTTGCAGTCAAACGAATTTTCTCTGGTGGCCGTGACACAATATCTCTCAGATGCGCAAGCCTCAAGCCCGACACCATCAAAACACTCATGATGGTCAAGCAAAGGCTGCACCTCAGGAGATCGTGGGGTAGTAGTGCTTCAATTTACAAGCTGAACTCAATTTTATTGCGTGCATTAATACCCATCTTACCGTCAACAGCCGTACCGTTGACCGTGCCGTCCCGTCAGAGATTTAGAAACTGAAAAGACGGCCGTCTAAACAATGGGCCGTGCCCGTCGACTACCCTTTGTCTGTTGTTACGGCAACGAATTCAAGTTTTTCAAGTTGAGAAAAGAGGAAGAAAGAGGGAGAAAGAGAGGGAATTTGTTAGACTTACCTGCGCCTGAATCCGAGGTTTTTTTCGCGATCCGCCGGCTCCAGTGAGCAGAGAAAGAAAAGAAGATAAGAAATCAAGTTGATTGATTGAAGCGTCGGCACGGCGATTCAAGTTTATTCTTCCCGGGAATAAAGCCGAATAGAGTTCAACGGCCAGCAAATCATATTCAAGATCTTGAGATCCGACCGAAACTGATCATCCGAAAAGTCCGATCTCGGTGGCATTTGTGCCGTGTTTTTCCATTTTGGGTCGCATTTTGATAGCTTTTTTTCTTTTCCCTCTATCTCCCTCAATTCTTTTTCGTTTGCCTCGAAACCGGGTGCAATCAATTCGCAATGTTTGAATGCAGTGTCTGGACCCTTCAGTATATTTTTATCGGGCGTGGCCCGATCGCTATTCCAAATTAGCTAATTTTCACCCATGCTCTTGCTGTAGGGATTTCGAGTGCTCGGGGACCTCTGTGAGTTTGATACAGTAGTTTTATAGACGTATGATACTGCACTGAATAATTTTGATTTGGGGGAAACCACCGGGAAACCTTGAAATGAGAGTAAAACCTGCAGATCAGCCAGGAAAAGTGTACAAAACTGTCGCCCCTATGAAAAAGAGACGCACAGTCAGAAAGGGCCAGTATCTTGTCCCAGGCATCTTCAGGGCTCATAAAGGTGCACTGTATATTTTATAGGCTACACTATGAGATGGGGCCTGGAATGCGGTCTACAAATCCGCATCAGCCCCGGAATCACACTTTTCAACTTTTTTGTGTAACACAGTTGAACTGACCACCGCGTCAATCACGTGATTGACGCGGCACACTCATTCTTCGTTGAATTTGGATGTTTCCGACTCTACACATCTGTTAAGCGTCCATATGCCTATAGTCAAGGTTCTATATCCCTAAAAAAACAGTGGACTGACCTCGGCAGATTGGGTCTAATTCGGGTGGTTGGAAAAGATTGACTAAGAGTCAAAAAATGTGCAGTGGATGTAACTTTAAAGGAGCCAATGGTATGGAATTGAAGGCTATGGGAAATCGTGATGGGCTTAAATACAACTCGGATCTTCCGTATTTACGCCAGAAGTTCAAATTTCGCGAGGGTCATTGCTTCTCCCAGTTTCAGATCTTCCAAACATCTGAGCAAATAAGTGACATTTGGATCCTGAGGGATACATTCATCACACAATCCAATATATAATTCCACAGGGAACGTAGGGTGCTGCCTGGGTGCATGGCATCTGAATTGCCGCGTCAATCACGTTGGTGACACGGCACACCCAATCTTTGGTTGAATTCCCAGGTTTCTGCACATGACACATTTCTCACCATACACACGGTTCGGTCCAAAAACCCAAGACTAACTACAAAATACTGTGAACTGACCTCAGTCGGGCTGTTATTAAAGATTGGTTAAGAGTCAAAATATTGATTTTATGAATTCCGATGTAGCCTTGAACAAGAAAAAATCGTAGTCTTCCTGGTTTTACGAGTGAGATGCCGATTTGGAGGAAAACCATTCACTTGCACCCCTAAGAGCAATAGTGAATCCTCTTTGCTGATATATTCAGTATGTATATACTATAGGCTTTTTCAGGACCTGAACTTGAATTTGGAAAGCTCTGAACATCTGGATTGAATTGTCAAGTTCGTTCAGGTTCCGTAGTGCGAATGGTATCACAGCCCTAGTTACAGAATAGTGTGTGGTCAACTATTTTAGTCCATTCTCATTTATGTAATTCAGTGGTCTTCTGGATTTTTTGAGGGTGAGTGTCATGGACTCCTTTTCTCATATTCATTAACCTGCCATTAACCCTTAATTCCGATCGTTATTTACGATCGGATCCCTTTACTTCACCGCTGATATCCCGACCTCCTCTACTAACTGTCACTCCTTTATGCTATAGTATTACTCCTATACGCTACAGGCTTTACTATATAAACCCGCCTGTAAAGTAACATACATTATACTATTCTGGTCTTTGCTCCAGTCACTCTCTCGCGCTATATATACTCTTGAAGCTCTCTTTTGGTTATTCAGTCTGCTCTGTCGTGTTTTCAAGAACCCGCTGAGCCACTGTGTTGACAGTGAGTTTTGATCTTTCAACTTAGAAAACACACGTTCCTTGACCACCAAGCAGTCGCTTCAATGTTTCAATGTCAGAAAGCATGTTTAATGGTTCTTATTTGTCGCGCCCAAGACTGTCTGCGAGTTTTGTCCCCGTTCCTTGACCACCGAGCACTCGCCTCAGGTGTTTCAATGTCCAGAAAGCAAATTCGGACGATTCTCATTGGTCGCGCCCATGCCCGCTCCCCGGCGGCGCAGAATTTATCCTTTTTCGATATCTCAGCAGTCCGAAAGGTATAAATTCACCACTGCTCAGAGGCTGGTTCCCTACTCATTTACTTCCAAATGAGCGACCAGTGCGCTCTCGATGCCCACGGCAACCGCCTCCCTGCTGAAGACATTGTCTTCTATAATTCAGAATCGGATGAAACCCCGATTTCGTCGTCTAAAGGCTCGCTCCCGTTATCAATCCTCTGACTCTGTGCTAATGCTTTACCCAGAACCACGCCGCAGAACCCGCCAGAGGCAGACTGGCAGGCTAGCCCAGTCTCTTGCCGCCGAGAAACAAGACGATGACGGGAACTCGATCGCTCCCAGAGCGCCTGCAGCCCCTGTCCGTGAGATCGACAGCCACCTCCCCGCGCCTGGCGTCGCCGAGTCCTCGGATGAGGAAGATGACGATTTCGTGGGCTCTGGCGCCGAATCCGATTCCGATTCCGACTCGTGTCCTTCTTTGATGTCCCTTGACAATGAAGAGGTATTCTGTCCGCTTTTTTTGCCATTGCTCTTCTTCTCGTTAACTGTGCCCCACATTGCGGCAATGCTGCCCTCAAAAACCTTTCCTTCAAATGTCTCCCGAGCGACTGGGGACTCTCATAAAGAAGAGCCACACAAGGCCAAGAATGCAAAGGCGCGTGAACGTGCCAAAAAGCGTAAGCAGGGTGCCGACGCTGGTGGAGCCCCTCCACGCAAGAAATCCCAGCGCACATCGGTGGAGGAGGTCGAGGACGAGGGGGAAACTCCTCGGCGCGGAGGGGGAAGTGGAAATATCGCCTCTGGCGCCAAGGTATGTCTTCTGCGAAGTTCGCCAGTAATCCCGATTTAAATCTCTATCTAGACCGGGAGGACAAGAAACTTGATCTACCTTTTTTACGAGTCTGTGGACAAAGGCGCCGATGGGTCTCCGGGGGCTCCCGGTGACAAGCACTTCAAGTGCTATCATGGAAGTCGTAAAGTTCTTACTATCACCCGCGCGATGAAGTCAAGCCTTAACGGTACGCCTTGGACTTTCATCTTGTCTTCTTGCTGATTCAAGTCCAGGTCTCCAAACTCATCTGAGGACTAAATTCCCCATAATGAACCGTCTCTACGAGGCCATGAGCCGCCATCAGACTCCCCCGACTCAGCAAGAGATCGATCTGGCGCGTGGTGCTACGGTAATGGATGCCGCCGCCGCCGCCGAATACCTCGGCAATGCGCGAGATGTTCTCGGTATGTGCCTGGTTTTTGTTGCTGCTTTGGATCGAGGAACTGGACTCCAAAGTGACCATCTCGCTGGATGCTTGGACGTCCAGCAGTCAGTATATAACCTTTGAAGAATTAGTATAAAAATTATGTTTGTGAATGATTTAAGAAGGGATTTCAGCAGGTCGCTGAAAATGGTACTATTTTAGCCCCTGATCTGTCCATGCACCCTGGTATGGAATTATCGTTGATACTGACCGCATTTTTCACCTGCTACCTCCAGGAAAAATCTAAGATACGTATCCATACCAGAGGCATCTACTTGCCAATTTTAGGCTGGATTGTAGTCCTATAGCTCACAAAAGAAATGAAAAGGAATGTTTTTGATGGAATTTTCCCACACGCCAAAACGCCTGCCAAAGCCGATTCCACATGTGGTTCCATCATCGGAGGGCTCATATCTTCCACAGCACAAGTTAGAAAAATCCGGAAATATTTGAGGACGTAGAAAACACATCTATATGCCTACGACCGGATGCCGAGAGTAATATGGGCTGAAGTTATAAAGTTATCGCGGGCGATCAAAGTCGTGGACAGAAGGGGGGCTAAAATAGTATTGGTGGCCAAGTCGGCGGGCGTGCAATTTCGCATTTGTAATCAAATCAAATCAAATCCAGGAACTAAAGCGTGGACAAAGAGAGCCAAACATCGACCAACTTGACCAAGCACGCGCTACCTAGAGACTCTGAGGCTTGCTCCCAACCTCCACCTCACCGTGTCACCTCTATTAAGCAATGAATGACCCAGAATCCACCCCCATCAACCACGGACGCGATTTCAGCTTGGGTGTTCTGGGAATTGGCGACCTCGATCTTCGTTGGCAGAAATGTTTCTTGACCGATGGATTCGAGGCAAACTCCGCTTCCGGTCAAATCGATGGTGCACTTACTCTGTTAATTCGCAGCCGATAATTGCAACCACCAGAGAACAGGTCGATAGCGCTATAGCTAGTTGTTTTCAGACAACATCCCCCGGAAATATCACGGAGGTCCGCAATTTGACCTAAGTACTTTGAATCACCATTCATTCTCTTCACGTAGGCCATAATTGCGAAACTCAAAGAAGAGTTAGGTGATCTCATCGACGCCGCCATAGGCGATGATTCCTCAGAGGCAAACTCGCTGGAGGTCAGCAGCGTGACCTATTCTGCGTCGTCATTTTGACAGTTACTCGCCATTTAGGCCTTGTGCGAGGAAACCCCTTCTCTCTGCGGTTCCCCCAACCATTTCGTGAGCAAATCTGGTCACCTTTCACCACATATTCCATAATGGTCCAAGGTGCCGTCGTGTCCTACATGCATTCAGTGGAGGTCGCAAGGATCCACGCGGGTAAATTTCACGAACAAGTTCGATCCAAAACTCCCAGTCTTTATGCAACCTCACGTCTTTCCGTCCACGAAATATTGGGACAACTCGGAGTCATCCTCGACGCAATATTGTGGATAGGATATCGAGCAAGATGATTTGCACATTCCGGTGGGCAAGGAGAGAACATCAGTATGTAACCAAAGCGTCTCCAACTCAAATGATGTCTTATCACCAATTCTGAGCTCAGCGATTATGTACTCGTTGCGCATGTGCATACCGAAATGCGAAGTGGGTATACATAGGGTGCAAATTTTTATATGGCAGTGGCTGTGAAGTAACCTCGTTAGTACCTTAAATCGGGAAAATAATACTGTGGCATTTAGAGGGTTCGAGCATCCCATGCCGGTAAGTGTCCCACGGTACGATCCAGACCAGTGTTCGTCCATAAGGCCTTAATTCGGGTTTTGCCAGCTCTTAAGGCCATAGGAGGGGTTAAGGCCTTAATAATATTAAGGGCACATTAAGGCCTTAATATTAATTTCCCTCCTCACTGCGTTGAGGCCCCCCGTAGACCAAGGGTGTGACTACAGTCGTAGTCAGAGGGTAGTCATAGGTATTAGACTACCTGGGAATACACCTTGTAGGCGCAGTTCGGCCTACGTTGTCCTACCTCTGACTACCTGCGACTACCTCGGACTACGGACGTAGGCAGAGGTCGGATCGGCTTGACCAACGACAAATTGTCTATATTTTGTTTTGAGACTTGGAACTTTGGCCAAGACAACATTTCAAAGTTCAGTTTTGGTTCAGTTAGTAGCCGAGTGACCTGTTTTGAAGTGATCCGTGCTCTTGGATCAGTGAGATGTCGAGATTAAAAATAGCACCTTGCATTAGTATTTGGGATTGCAAAGAGGGCTGGGGACAACAGGCTGTCATATTTCACAAAGAAACGGCTGATAAGTTGAGGTCAACATTGGACGAGCCGCGACTACATGGCGTAGGCAGACATAGTCGCACGTAGTCATAGCTATGACTACGCGGTGTACACTCACGTAACCCGAGCTCGGACAAGCTCGTCAGACCTTCGCCTACCAACCCCTGACTACGTGACCTTGTCAGAGGTAATCCGACGTAGTCCAATGTAGTCCGAGCTCGGACAACCTCGTCAGACCTTGGCCCACGGGGGGCCTCAACGCAGTGCCTATTTCCGGGCAAACATCAACGGGAAAGAGACTCATCCATTCAACTGTAGATGACGACAACCGAGAACGGCAGACGGCGGTAAATCATTCGGACGGCGAATCCGTTTGCAATTATCAATCACCGGTAGTCGACATGACCCCGAAACGGCCAATCGATGAAGAAATCGGCGTAGAGTCTTCACAAAGTAATTCTTTTTCAGCCTGTCATAATTCACTTATTGTTTTTCAAATCTCGAGGTGCTAAGCGCAGGAGATTGGAAAATTGGGAGCCGTGCAGCCGCCCCAGACTATATCACCGCCTACGCAGATGCCGATGTTCCAGACTCTATCACCGCCCACGCAGATGCCGACGTTCCAGACTCTATCACCGACCACGCAGATGCCGAGGTTCCCCGGTTATGGTCTCGCCCGGTCCCGAATACGAATTTACATTTAAATTCCCTTTCCCGCCGGACGCTCCGGACCAGCCGCTGAGAATCAAGATGATGGACCAATCCAGTTCCAAGTTAAATTAGCGGAGGACATTGTAATGGGTACGCCTTTCCCATTCCGCAGACGCATCCCCCGGCTGACGTACTACAGTGGTGCTCTAAATAAGTGCCGAGCCCCGGTTTGAGGTCATTTCATGGTCGAATTACTTCAAACAAAATTGTAGCATGAACATTCAATGGTTCTAAGCTTGTTTGCATCAAAAAAACCATACCATACCTACTTTAATGTCGCGGAATAAAAATATTTGGGGTATTCTGAAAAATCGACTTTGTAGACTGGCTTGCTATCTAAAATCGGTCATTACAGCATGAAAGTACTTGAAAAATGAAGTATACTGACATTTTAGTTGACTTGATTTGATACTCATTTGAGCTCACAATGGGCACTGCAAATCGGTCACTTTTGCTTTTTTGGGAGCATTTTTGTCCATTTTCGCCCAAAATGGCGAACTTGGGAGCCTCCGTGTGAGCTCAAATCAGTATCAAATCAAGTCAACTAAAATGTCAGTATACTTCATTTTTCAAGTACTTTCATGCTGTAATGACCGATTTTAGATAGCAAGCCAGTCTACAAAGTCGATTTTTCAGAATACCCCAAATATTTTTATTCCGCGACATTAAAGTAGGTATGGTATGGTTTTTTTGATGCAAACAAGCTTAGAACCACTGAATGTTCATGCTACAATTTTGTTTGACGTAATTCGACCATGAAATGACCTCAAACCGGGGCTCGGCACTTATTTAGAGCACCACTGTAACCTGCCAGCCGAATTCCAACTTTGCAAACGGCCCAGGATGAACGATTCCCTTGAACGTGAGCGCTGTTGCAGGAAGATAATAGATAATACCCAGATGTTGCCAGGACCGGTTGGTGCTAAGCGCACAAGATATGCGTGGGCAGGCCAACTCGCCCCATATCCATTCCCAGTATGGGATTTGGGAGAATCCTCTCAAATGCTGAGGCAGAAATACGAGGGCCTTTTCCATTCCTTTATTTGCAAACCCCCAAATGATTTCAATTGTCAGTCGATGAGGCTCGATGATGCCGTTTGGTGGCGCGAGGCGGAGAAGGTCGCCATGGTAAGTAATCCTAGACCAAAATGGCGTGATCATAAAGCCATCGGTAGGTGGAATCGACGGCCAGGGAGAGCTCGATTCCCCGAGCGACTCAACGGGGCCCTGAGCTGATCCTTGTCGAAGAAGCGCAAGTAAACAGGGCAGAAGAACCACAGGCCAGAGGAATACGTGCGGGTTCGATGAGCACGCCAATGACTATACGCCGAGGCGATCGCTGCAAAATGCCATCACCATATATTGCCGCGCTTTTGTCAGGCGAGTATGTCACCAGCAACCTCCCGCGCGATCCACGAACTCCTATTGGGTCGGGGTGGGCTTGGCCGGATAATGCTGAGACTAATGGGAAACCGAGGCCTTCTGTGATGACCACAGCTGGCAGAAAACCGAGGAAGTCCAAGAAAAATACCTCGTTCAAAACTAATGCTGTCAAAAAGGTACCGTCTTCCCTTACGCTTGTTAAGGGGCATTGCTAATAATTTTTCAGGCCGTCACGGGCAAAGGAAAAGGAAAAAGCGAAAAACAAAAGGGCGGGCCAAAGAGGGGACCAAAAAGCCTAAGACCTTTCTACTCAGAGAAGGAGGATGAAAAAGATGCAGCGGAGCGGGATGCGGCCACAGAAACGACACCAGAGGCGTAAGGACATTGTTAATTAACTTCACATCGTAAAACTCGAATGGTCGTTGTCTACTGCAACATGCGAGGTGCGAGCACATTTTGTTGTAGCGTTTTATAGGAGACTAGTCATCCGCTCCATTATTATCCTCTGGGCTTCTTAGACGAGGTCGAAGGCTTTACATCGTCATTTTGTAGTGGGGCGACGATTTCCGTCTCGGCCCACTCTCTCGTCTTCGCAGACGAATGGAATGTCGGAAGAGATAGGTGAAGCCGGTTCCCACCAGCGGCTTTGTTTCGGTGCAGACGAGATTGCAAGAAGGCTCGAGTTCTGCGAGCGCGGAGATCGGGACCTGCCTTCTATCTATTAGTAGGGCCCTACGTCAGCTTCCCTACCACTGGAATACCATTGTTCCAGGGGTCTACCACAGACTTTTTTGGGGGGTGCACTTGGAGAAATTTTTGATTTTCGACCCCGAGTAAGCGATTAGGCGTTCCCGCGCTATAGAGCCCGCAAGGTGGCCATTTTGGCCTGTTTGGGCCAAGATTCCGCAAAATCCGGCTAGTAGCGGTTTTTTGCCTAAATATTTTTCTCTGCTTCAACTGTGGACCTTGATTTGACGACCCCAAACTACAATCCGGGAAATTTTGATTATCGGAGAGGAAAAAATTAATGGCTGCCGGTCCCCGAACCCGGGGTGCTCAGGTGCCAAACCCGACGCGTGAACAAGCACCGAAGACGCAATGTTGCGGCGGGTCTTTGCTGGGTAATAGCCTGCAGAATTTCAAGCAGGACTGCCAATTCAGATTTTTCATCTGTGCGCTCCTCGTCGAAGCCAAAGCCTGCCAGGGTTTCGTGTGATAAAGGTATTCCTGGGGATTCAAACATGAGGTCAACATCTGTGTCAATTTCGATTGTGCGGGTCTGAATATTTGTCAAGGATTGTGCTTGGTTGTCTGATACCCTCTTGAATTGGATTAGAGCTACTCGTTCATTTACCGCCGTTTGCGGAACTTGCAAAGGGAAGTAAACTCGCCTTTGGTGGAATCAACATTATATTTGCTGGCGACTTTTCCCAGTTACCACCTGTCGGACGGGGCAAGTTCAATCTGCAACTCATCGTGACTCATTCCAAGGCAGCTAGATCACGTCTGGTGCAAGTACTGGAAGTAGGTAACGTGAGGAAAGCTTAAGGACATGGCAGTTAAGGTACGGACAGGCAGCTCTTGTAGCCGCCTCTCTCTATATAAAAATCTCACTAGTTCAGGAAACTAACTGTGAGTTGGTAATGACATCCACCTCATTCCTTTTTCGTCCCCCTCATGTCTACCCTGCTGTCATCGAAGTGGGGATCGATGGAGATCTAATGGCATGCGGGGGACGAGACGGGTATACAAACATTTTCTCACTCACTCGTGGGACTCACATCCTCGGTCTGGAATTCCACTCGCCAATTTCTGCTTTGCATTGGGATAACCCCACAGCTTCGATGAACAAGGCTAATAAACTTTTCGTTGGGATGAAGGACGGAACGGTCGAGAGACTCGTATTCTCAGTGGGCCCGGATGGTGGCTGCAGTAATGCGTGTTTTGTCCTTTACCACCTATGGTATGCGCACTTACCTTGTCCAGAAGCCTCAAAAGAGTCGCATACGGCATGATCCGGCAGTCAGTGAAGATCCAGTCCTTCAGATAACTTCGACCGAAACGGCGCTTATGATCACTACCGCATCCCAGATAATATTCAAGGATCGCAGTACTGTACCTCACTGTTGAGAGTCCCCCTGAATCTCATGGAAGACGGTTCTAGGAGATTCGACCGAATCCAAGTACAATGCCGCCTATATCCTGGACTGGTGGACTCAGAGAAAATCAAATGCTGAGGTGAACGGCAAATCAAGCGTACCACCTACTGCGGAAGAATTAAATCCTACCATGAATCAAACGAGGAACGTTGTCGGGATGGGGTCCCACGATGAAATTGTTCAGGGAAATAATTCAGACACCAGGCAAGCAGTCCTCGATCGCATTGTTATGCCTATCACATGGTTGGCGCAGTGTTCCACCTTATTCGTTTCGAAGGTCGTCCCGAAAGCGGCCTGAAAAATCGCAAAAACTACTAATGAAAGAGGCAAGGCAGGGCGCCGCAGAACATTGTGAGTCTCGCCTAGACTCTTTCTCCACTGAAATCTTTACAATGTGCGTGTAGGGGATATGTGTATAGCGATGAAGAACCGGACGCATTTGATCAAACGTAGATTTTTTTGTAACCTTTTCCGCCAGTCGAGAATACTGTGATCTAGGCCTTCGAACTTGGACGCGATGAGGCACGCCAGAGCGCCGACGAGAAAGAGCGCCTCCGGCGGGCCGAGCACGTGCACAAGGGGGCTGAAAATCAATGTACCATATAGGTAGTCTCTTATAAACAGATGCTACAACATTTTTTTGCTCCACGGCTCACCGGTGCAATAGAGGGACGTCCGCAGAATCGGCGGGTAACAGACCGTGCACATTGCAGTTATCGAGGACCAGCACAGTTCGTGGTCCGGGATAAGGATTTGTAAGGGGAATCTGGATGGTTTGTTAGTAACAGTGCGCTAGAAATAGTCATTGCATCGCACAACATGTTCCTCAAGAAACTTGACAAATCTTGCCGTATTCACGGAACCCTCGATTACGTCGTACCCCACAATACCATCGAGCGTGAGGACCGGGAGGATGGAATATCGCTTCCCCCGGATGAATGCTCTCCGCTGGATACACAGCAACCCTAGGCGCTCTGCTTAATCATCTCCCGTTGAGACGCGAATCCAGGATTGAATCCGGGATTAATTAATTGCTGCACGCTCTCCATTCCAAAACAAACAGGTGCGATTCGAAAGGCAAATCTCGCGCCGGGACGTGTGCCGAGTTTTGCACCAGACCAACAAATTCGACAGGATCTGGGAATCACTGATCTGTCCAAAACGGTCTAGGGATTCAAGAATGGATCAATGCTCTCCTTCGCGCTCCTTGGAGTTTCAGTTTCGGAATCATTGTGCAGATACCCTATTTGAAATCTCTCTCTCTTTTCTGCTTTACTTTTTTCTCTTTGTCTCTCTTTTGCAACTTGAATTCCCCTGCCTCTCCACAGACATGGGTCATGGGCCTGAATCAGACTCCATATAAAAGATTTATCAACTATCATAAATCTTGTGGAATCTGACTACGGGAGACTACGATCGTCCCCAACATTGGAGATAGAGAGGCGCCGTTGCATGCACAGTTAATTTTATGACTAACAAGCAGTCGCCGGCGCTTCGCGCCGGCTCCTACTTGCGGAGTCTGGACCCAGCGCTTCCAAAGCCACGCTTGAATTAGCGCCTCGGAAACTTTAACCGTGAGCGAAAAGCGGAGTTTGGCTTTGTGTACACTTTTATAGGCGCGCGCGCTTAAAGTTGATCATGGGGCCAAAAGCCCCGAGGAACCGTTATTGAGCGCTTCCAAAGGCCTCTTCCAAAGCCTCGGGCCCGATCTCCCAAAAGAGAGAGAGGTGACGGCAATACGCCGCACTCGGCGCGGCACGGCAAACACCGAAGGCTGAGCCGAACCCCGGGCTTATGGATGCAACGGTTACGGGAGCCCACGATCAAACCGGCAACTCGTTGAGTCATCGGAGTTTAAAAGGCTTCAGACGTGCGTAATTTTATAAAGAGAGTAACTGCACTTTTACATTCAAACCAACTTCCAGCAGATAGATACAAATAAAGAGAGAGCGTAAGGAGGTCGTAAACAAAGTAACGATGATAGCTATGGTGGAATTATGCGTACGGCGAAACGTCGATGTGGCACCGACCGCCCTTTACCGAGCAATCGCGAAAGATCAGGCCCTCGACTTGGCATCCGCTGAATCAGGAGCCATCGAGGACGCAGATTTACAGAGCCTCCTGCGGGGCGGGACATTTTCCTTCTCCCCCTGCGGAGTTTCCGAGTTATGAATGATCACCGAGCCGGCGGAGGCGGATGTGTCCAAGCACACCTGGAACCCGGGGTAATGGATGGACTGAGTGTCGGCGGCGGAAGGTCGCGGGGAATTGCAACGTGTGCCGGACGAGACGGGAGGGAGTGTGGAAATAGGGGAAAGCAGTTTATTGTCGTGCGACAAGGACGAGACAGGGGTGGGTGTGACCGCATGCGTACTGGGAACGCATGCGCACCTGAAATTGACAGGGGGCGTATCGCGATAAACTGGTGGGGCTCCGACGCGTAATGTCCTGACCCCGGAGACCAGTCCCTGTTCGGCGAGTATCCTGTGCTCTGTTGAGCTGGAGACAGACGTCAAACGCGTCAAACGATTGTTGCGAACACTGGGAGGAACGCGTGCGCACCTGAAAAATTGACGGGGGGATCACGATAAAGTGGGGCTCCGACGCGTGATGTCCTGACCCCGGTGATGAGTCCCTCTTTGGCGTGCATCCTGCGTTCTGTTGGACTGGAGACACGCGTCAAACGATTGTCGCGAGCGCTGGGAGGAACGCGTGCGCACCTGGAAAATTTAACGAGGCGATCACGATATGGTAGGGCTCCGACGCGTAATCCGGAGATGAGGTCCTCGTCGGCGAGCAACCTGCACTCTGTTGGGCTGAGAAGGCGTGCGACGCCTGAGGTGGCGCGACTGTTTGGCATTTGGGGGAGATTGGGGTTGCGGAGAAAAAGGTCGAGTGGCAACTCCCTGAGAGGGCCAGGACGGGGGATGGCGGAGGACGAGGCTTTCGGCATTGAAGTTGTCGCGGTGCAGAGGATGGGAGATGCGCGCACCAAACGTGTGGTCAATGTTAGTGTTTGTTGGTACAACGTAGATGATGGAAGCTGGTGGAAGAAACAAAACACATGCAAACATCGGCAATTCCCGGTTCCAAGGTGACGATGCCGGGCCCCAAATGAGGCAATTTGATGGCGGCAGAATCGACGCCTTCAAACTCCGTCTGTCACGGCGAAGGCAACCAAATAAACAACCATACAGCCACTACTGTCAGCCTCTTCCTTTCCCGCCGCTCGCTGCCCTCATTACTTACAATCCCTGCTTTCCGCAAGATGCTCCCACTGTCGGTGGCAGGCTCTAGTCGTTGAGGGTGTCACGGCTCGGCTCGGCTCGGCTCGGCTGGCCGTTGGAGCCGAGCCGAAAATAAGCCGAGCCTAGCCAGCCGTTCACACGGCGGCTCCGTTGGCTTGGCTACGGCTCAAGCCGGCTTCGCCAACGGCTTAGCCGCGGCTTCAATCATCTTGCATCTGCGCATCTGTCCTATCTCTCTCTCTAACCTCTACCTTGCTGTTCTGAGACCCTCGAGGTCTTCGCATACCTGCGCTGAAGCTCTTGCCCCTCAATAACCACGGTCCCCTTTGACGATGGCCGCCTAGGCTGTGCGCGTCGTCATCTATTCTTCACGCCGCCATCTTATTCTTCGCTCCTCATGGGGACGACATATGTAGGAACAACACAGGGACGGACGTAACTGTGGTCTCGATGTTCCTCATTTGGCACTGCTGGGATGACGAAGAGATGGTGAAAGGTAAATATGCTCGGCAATCCGACAATGCGCGGAATGGTGATACCTTTCAGGTTTCTTTTACAGTTGAGGCTTTTCTGACGACCCTTGAAATGCACTGATGGGGCTTGGGCTTCCATCCCCTCCTCAGTGTATATCATGGTTTCTGTGCCCAGTCGCACCAACGTCTCCTCTTTTCCTTACCATGCCTCCCCGTCGCCGCAATAATGCAGAGCCTCAACAGGAACCACCAGAAGGTATGCAAGCTCATAGAAACTCATCTAATACATCTTATATGATTTCGCAGTACTTCCCCAAACTCCGCCGCGGCGGCCGCGGGCCGCGGCCTGCCGATAAAACACCTACACCTCCATCTACACACCTCCTCCGCCCAGACGCTCATATTCTGCTCGATGGCATAGAGAAAGTATGAGAATTATTCACTACTCCCCATCACCAAAAGTAAATACTAATCAGCTTATTACTTCGTAACCCATGGGCCAATCCCAACCACCTTTCACCACCAAATGCCCTGGGGTATTGACTATTATTTACTGAAGTCTCCCCATAAGAATCACTGCATTGGGCGGTACAGAGCCATTGCAGCATCAGCCGTGCGACCTGAGATCAAGGCTAACATCAATTGTCTGGGCAAAAGCGCCGGAAAGATAATACAGGAAACCATTCCAATGACAAACCAACCTTGTAGTAGGCACTCAGCTATCCCCTCTGCCCCTGACAGGGTCCAACTTGTCCACAACACCACAGAATTATCATCAGCATCGAAACCACACGGTGTGTGAGAACCAGTACAATAGGGATAGTTTGGCGTCGGCAGGGCAATAATCATGCATTGCAGATGATGTCTTTTGCCCCATGGAAGCCACCCACCAAATTTGACTCCAATGCGGCGCTGAATGCAGGCAGACGAGGTCGATCAGTCATCAGCAGAATGTTGCCTGGTCTGACACCGAAAATCTGGGCCTTTCCCGCACATATTCCACCACATTTAGCAGCTTAAACTTGTCTGGCATGTTCTCAGGACTCATATACACCATTCCGAATCCTTTCCCTGAGAGGAGACAATGTCACGAACCTTGCATTTGAGTGTTTGAAACAAAATCACACATCAACAAATCGATCAATTTATTGACAACATGCCGGGTCGGCACAGCGGTGTTCAATGCAAAAGGTGGCTATTACTCCCCACTGAACATGGTCATGCAATTTGGTTTAAGATTTTTGACATACTCCGGGCGATAAGAGGCAATTAGTATTTACTTTTGGTGATGAGGAGTATCTGGCCTTTAGGCGCCCTCGGGAATACCCATGAGATCATCCTACCAAAACTCTAAGATGATCTAAGAAGTATATGTATGTCTGGGGCCGTTCTACCCTCAGCATACCAAAAATATCGAATGTGAGCTGGTGAAGGGTAATTTCGAGCTTAGAAAAAAATGTGAGGATTTCATACCCTCCGGAATTCGAAGGCGAATCGAATGGTCTAACTCATGAGGCAAACGGGGCAGAATTGAGCCCACAACGAGGGAAATGATCGAAATCTGGAAAAAAGGGGGAAAAAAAAAATCGACCGCGCCCTATGTTCCGCAAAGAGCTGTAATTCATCGTTGCAGATTTATCAACAGTAGTACATCGGAATGGTCGGAATGGGCTTAACACACGCGTGGGTTTGTCGAAGGTGAGGTATTACGCGATCACGGTCCGTTTGTTGTAATTGACGACTCGTTGCAGGGCGATGCGATCCTCCTCGGTCCTTCATTGTGTGGGATGGTCGCGCGATTCCTGTGGCATTTATTTTGGGTAAACGCATAGGTGCAGGAGGGCGCGCAGGGCAGATGGATGGCGGAGGGACAACTATTTGTATATTTCATGTCGTACTATAGAATAACAATCCTGTTTCCCTAAAGCGCAATAATAGTATGGAGCGTAGCTGGCCGGCCTGAGCCGCATAGTGATGGCGAGCCCACTGATTCCGAACGAACATAAGTTCCCTGCCCGAATGGCTTCCCGCGATGTACTCAGGCGTCTTGAGAACACTCCTGGGATGTTTCTAGCCCGTGCACAGAATGAGACTTGTATTACTCGAATGTCCCGGCATGGATTCAGAAGTGGTCCAGGAGTATTCGAGTACTACATTGAACCAGAGATCAGATGCCGCCCGGTACAGATATAATGGATCCAGAGCATTAATGAAGGAATAGTTGTCTCCGGAGAGTTATTAATCCATCGGCGGCATTCGCGATTCTGATTCAATTATTCTGGTCATGTACTGTTTACACCATGTAGACGTCATTTCCTATCTCCTTTGATCACCTCAAGCCCACTCGGCTGAATATCAGCTCCGTGCCTAGCGTAGGCTGAAGGCGCAACTCTGGTCCCAAAGGGATCATCATTGACTTCAGCACTTAGTCCTGCTAGATTGACTCTCTACGGCATAATATACCATTCCGGGGAGAATATATATTCTCAATTTCTATCTCACTCGGAGGTAAAATGATTATTCTGAATCGCGAAAATAGCGATTTTCAGGTGTGCCGAAATGCACACCATATCAACGGCTCAGAAATATATATCTCAACTGTCCTCGGCGGCCAAGAATTTCTCCCTTTGACCGGCTCGAAATCAGCCATTGAACAGCTTGAATGGCTGTTGCGCAACCTATCTATTGATGCGAAGCACAACAAATCCGACATCTCATTTCTTCTTCAGTGCACACGGGTTCCAGGTCGGGCACCAACCAAGTATAACGGAACCAGTGCAAGTGCAGGTGCTGCAGTGGAGTCCATAAAAATGCTCACAGATACGGCAGCACTTGATTTTGACACTGTGTGGTGCTTTGTCGTGACTCTTGAACATCAGATTAGAGAGCCAAGTCAGTATGAAACTCACCTCTCTCCGACTTTCTTGGCGACTGTCTTTTCCTTGGCTGAACAAGCTGGTCCACAGCTGGCTTATCTTTCGCGGGATGCAACATTCCACAATCCGCCGGCATCAGTGCCGAGTTGCCGATTTCCGGAGTTTTCCGATGGATGTGTAACCGATCTTGATTCTTGACAGAAGCTTCTGAATAATGGGACCAGTGTGAACTCACTGCGACATGGTGCTTGGATTTGTACATGAAAACTGACAGCATCAGAATTAACTGGCCAGACAGGACTGGGAAGAGACTTTCAGGGATGACTACAAGAAAATGACACCCCATTTGTTTGTTCCTTGTTTGTTTTGATGTCTGGTTAGGTGAATGCACCCTCCAACGCGCACACAGAGATTGTAACCCCCGGCGAACCACGTTGTGGAATAGACTCGTAACCGGTCTGCCTACGAGGAGCAAAAAAATGAAGGCTGACATGACTGATTTTTCGGAACTCGACTCTCCTTTACTAATTATCAACTGGCAGTCTGATCCAATTGCTCCTTAAGGTCAAGCTTCGCGGCCTGTCATCGCTTTTCACGCCGCCGTGCGTTTTTAATGCTGTTTTTGCCTCCGAGACCTTTCGCAGTTCTTCGTCAAGCTGCACCCGGGTTGCAGCGAGGATTGTCGCGGACCCCGTGTCCTCGTCGTCTCCCGAGGGTGACGCAGGTGCGCATCGTCGTGGTATGTTCTCCTTGTTGCCGAACGTGTGAGCAGCGATAAAGGCGAGTGCGGTTTGCGACAAATTTTGGTATTGTTCTCGTCGTCGGGCACAATGAGCACAGCAGTTAGAGATGTGCTGATGATGCATCAGAGCTGTGACTCCTACGTGACTGAGAAAAATTCCGACTACTTAAGAAAGGAATAGTTCCCATCAAGGCACCAGCACATCAAGGACGTGCTGGCGCCAGCGCGGCTTTCCTCAGTCGTTGTCACTCTACGTGCACGTCTGAGGTACGGACTCTCTATCTACTGCTCACACACTGTACTAACTGTTGTATTAGAACCGTACTAATGTCCGTTTCTTATTAGGTACAGTTTGTTCCCAATATAGTCGTTGTCACTCTACGTGCACGTCTGAGAACCGTACTAATGCCCGTTCCGAGTCTTATTAGAAAAGGCACGAGCGGAACAAATGTGAGATGATTTGGCGGCCTGGCCAACACAATGTGGACTGACTATCAGCGAATTCTCGCAGAGAGAATGAACGTAGACAATTATGGTAATATTGAAATCGCAGAGTTAGATTAATGACATGCGAGTATCTAAATTTTAAAAGTAGAAGTCAGGGAGAAGTATTTTAGCAAGGTCTGCAAGGCTGTAACCATCATCCTCTGCAATATAGGCATCGGCAGCAGATACGTCTCGTGCGAAGAGGAGAGAGAGTGTGTTAATACATTGGGGCATGCGGCACTTCAATGAGGCAACCGTTCGGCACGCATTTGACTCACGAGACGCACCGGCATGCCCGTGAAAACTCAGTATTTACCTCCAATGTGGCGGCAAAGGGCGTCAAGGGGCATCGATGAGGGCGTCAAAGGGCGCTAGTGGGGGCCAAAGAGGGTATTAAGAAGGCGTCAACGGCGGCAGTAGGTGGCACCCCGGGGGAACACCAGGGCCCGCGATCTTGTCCCTGCTCAAGGTATGATTTTAGGTTCCATAGATCAATTGCTTCATTTCGGGCAGTAATCTCCGGAATTTGTTTTCCCGCCATCAGCATAGACCGGTGACCGTCTGTCTATGAATGCTGTCGATAGACAGACCGGTCGATCGGAGTTTAAAATCCCATAACGCGCGAGATACCGCATTTGGTATATTTGTAAGCAAGATTCTGGCGGGGCGGAGCCGCAGCCTAACAATAGCAAAGCTCTATCAAAAGTTTAGAAATATTTTCTCTGAACTTAGCACTCTGTATTTCGTGGTCGGATAGACTCTCAACACCTTTATATATTGGCTAGACACGTCCTATGCCATATTTTGGAGAATTCGCAACAATTAGATTGAAGCCAGACATTGCTGACTAATTAGCCTTTTATAGTAACCCGCGCGTTATGTGATTTTAAACTCCGATCGACCAGCCTGTCTATCGACACAATTAAGTTTCGAAAGACAGGCTGGATTCGAGCCTACCATCAGCAAGGGGCACCCACCGGAAGATGGCGAGACACAGCCTCATAGGGTAGGGTGGGTCTGGGACCCTCCTCATTCCGCTGCCAGGTTAATTATCAGTTGTCATACGCCCAGCCTCCATTCATTCACAGGAAATATTTATCGCATGTCGGAAGCTCTAACTTTCGGCAGTGGTTCAGGAGTTGATGCAGACAGATTTGCAGCGGCTCATTTACACTCCACAAAACCTCACAGACCACCACATCCAGGTATGCATATTCGTACAGAGTATCCACGAGGACCCCACCCTACATTTTACCGTGCAGTACTTCGTCCACCAAGCGTTGGAGGCCCTCAAACTCATCCACAGTGCAGACATCATTCACCGCGATCTTAAACCAGCCAACCTTTTGGTTACTGCTCTTTGAGGAACTTAGGGCGCGGCTCGTTTTGTTTTTTTTCACTGAATTTGCATCGGATGGCTCTCCTGAGATCAATTCTCAACCGTTTTCCTTGAGAATATACTCATTCTGTTCGCACTGCGAATCCGGAGAGCATGACGTTTTCTAATTTGCTATTAGTGACCCGAGATGTCTTATTGGCTCAGATTAGACCATTTTGGGATGTTCACCAATAGGATTGTTCCCGTATGACCAATAATAGCCGGATGGACCTGAATTTTTGAGACGATGTACTTGAGAGCATTACAGAGGGCAGCAAATGCCGGCTTTTTTAATGTGAGATGTACTTCAAATGTATGCGGAGTGGAATTTTGTCTACTAACCCATGGATTGTATATACATGGAGTACAAGTCACGTTGAAAAAGCCGGCATTTGCTGCCCTCCGTAATGCTCTCAAGTACATCGTCTCAAAAATTCAGGTCCATCCGGCTATTATTGGTCATACGGGAACAATCCTATTGGTGAACATCCCAAAATGGTCTAATCTGAGCCAATAAGACATCTCGGGTCACTAATAGCAAATTAGAAAACATCATGCTCTCCGGATTCGCAGTGCGAACAGAATGAGCATATTCTCATGGAAAACGGTTGAGAATTGATCTCAGGAGAGCCATCCGACGCAAAATTCATTTAAAAAAAACGAGCCGCGCCCTAAGTTCCGCAAAGAGCAGTAATGGAAATTGCGATCTTAAGGTCTGTGATTTTGGTTTAGCGAGGAGCGTTACCAGCAGTTCAGCAAGTGATGGCGCGATGTCTGAGTATGTGGCGACTCGATGGTACCGAGCGCCAGAAATCATGTTGAGCCTTGCCATGTACTCAAAGGTCAAGACTATATGTGCTTCTTCTATTTCCCACCGGAATGATTATATCCGTTCAAGGCAATTGACATGTGGGCCATCGGCTGCATTCTAGCTGAACTCATTTCCAAAAGACCGTTGTTCCCGGGGCGGGATTATCACAATCAGCTCAATTTAGTCTTGTATCCTGTAAGATGGAAAGACGTATTTATATTCTCTCGCGTAAAGGCACCCCCAACGAGGCTGATATTTTGGCCATTAAGTCTGAACGCTCACGAGAATACATTCGAGCACTTCCCCTGCGCCAAAGCAAAAACTTCAGTACACTCTATCCACAGGCGTCTCTTAACGCAATTGACTTCCTGTCGAAAGCGTTGGTGAGCGCTACAAACCTTCAAAGCACTGTATAATTGGCTCACGGGATGACTTGCGAGAATTAGATGTTCAATCCAATGGAACGATTAACTGTGGGAGAAGCTCTGCAACATCCGTACCTTTCGGACTATGTGAATTGCTCTGCTACGTGCTTCGTCTGATAGATTGGATGATGTTACCTCTCCTAAGCACGACCTTGATGACGAACCCATTATCGCCGCTCCAGATCCCTCGTATTTTCATTTTGACTGTACGTATACGCCGCACTGTTGCTTCAGGAGTTGTAGTTTTGAAGCGGTTCTCAGTGGATATCGAAGTGCTTACAATTGATAAGTTGAAAGGTACTTCCACTCCTGCAAGTTTATTTTATGTCAACCATTTATAGTGCTGCTTTACGAGGAGGTTCTCTCGGTGGTACCTTCAGTCTGATTTAGCGCTTGCGAAAAATACGATATGAAAAATGCACATATTCAAGAAAATACACAAGATTGCAGGAATCCATTCAAGGAGCATCGATCTTGGAGAGAGTCCATTCCTCCGTAGCAGGGGACTTTGAAACGAAATGCATGCTTCATCCTACGACCACAATATTATACTTTGGCATGCGGTATCCACGGAAGACTGCTACTGTACCTCGGATTCGGTCTGGTCTTCACCTATTCTCTGAACCCGTATTCAGGTGCGGTTCGCGTCCGGTTCAGATTCCGAATCGGTTCTGAACCTGACCCCGGCCACAACTATCTGTATTTCACGAATGATCACCGGATTTTAACGGTCCTGCTCATGAAAAATTTCCCTAATTTGTGACAATTTCTGGTAAACGAGGGTGTTTTGTTGTTGCTAAAGCCCCCTGACGTCTTTGGGGTTTGTTTTGTCTCAGTTTGAACTAGCTGTTGTATATGAAGCAGCTTCAGTGCTGGAATCCTGTAACTTCCACTGTTTCCCACTGGGTTACATTCATTCTGGTTGAAAAAATGAGTAAGTAGTGTATGTTTGCTCTAGTGTTGCCGGGGTTATGTTCAGAACCGCTCCCGAACCTGAACCGAACCCGAACCGAACCCGAATTCAGGTTCGAAGGGCTCCAAAAATCTGAACCGAACCCGAGGTGCGGTTCAGGGTTCGACGAATCTTGGATTTTGGCGAACCTGTTTGAACAGGTTCGAACCGGTTCGAATCTCATGTTTTAGACGATTTCACTTTAATATTTTATGTGTCTCCCTGCGGGATATCAAAAATTACGACAGCTCGAGTACATGCGGCATGAATAGTAGCCAGTGCCTGAGTAGAACTACATGGATAACGAGCAGTACTTTAGTATGACCCGAAGGGAACAAAGAAAAAATCCACGAGTCTGCCGCTACCTAAATAATTTCCATCCGCCCTGCAGGTACTATTACAGTGCCGTGGGGGGGCGCAAGGTCCCAGCATTGGTCGTGGGTGCCAATATTGTCGTTCACCAACAACACTGACCTCTCAATTTTTCCTGTCTTTGTGTGCCTTGAGCATGGACCCCGCAAGAAATACTCATGCGTAATTGGAACTTTGGTTCCTCCGTAAATCGTGACCCCCCGTGGTATTTAAGGAGGTTCTCAATCTACTCTCGCCCATCTGCTCCAATGTCTGCTGGCGCTGTTTTGAGCTTGAAATTCTTACGCGGAAATTTGTTTAGAAAATTACAGGTTCATTTAGGTTCGAACCTCCTCCGAACCTGAACCGAACCCGCACGAACCGAACCTCTGGGTGCGGTTCAAGGTTCGCCAAAAGTGCCACTTGAACCGAACCCACAGGTTCGGGGTTCGGGAAATTTTGGAAAGAACCGAACCTAACCGAACCCCGGCAGCACTAGAACTTTGCTTGGTCACGACCATTACATTCCAGAGTCGTACATTTTGCAATTAAAAGTTAAGTGCTCTGCTGAATGTTTTATAAAACACCACCGCAGTGAACCTTCATCTTTTTGCTCAGAATCCTTGCCAATTACTGTCCTCCAAACCCAGCCATTGGTTTGGTGTCTCCCCTCCAACTGGATCTCTGGTGGTCTCTACAATGCTCATGTCTGCTGCAACAGTTGTTGCCCTTCATCCGGTGCCGTGCCTCAAAGAAACTGCAGGTATTCCTATAATCTTGGTCTCTCTCAAAATTTCGTTGTAAATGTACAGAAGACCCATCTCCCTCTGAAGTTTCAAGAAAGCATCTCGCTCACCGCATCCACCCGGGATTCTGCCACCACACACAAGGCCGACATTTATTGCACGCAGAGCTTGCTTGTTTGCGTTTCCATAACCAATAAAACATCCACATTTTTTGGCATGCTCAAGGCTCAATTGAGACGTAGGCATATCATGTTTGACATTTGACAGCAAAAAAAGTGGGTATTGTGAGGTTCGAACTTGGAACCTCCGCATTTCAAAGTTTGGTCTTGTTAGAAAGGGAAGTTTCAAAATTTGGCGGGGCTTCTGCCAGACTAGGGCGCCTTAGGACCCACTATCAAGATAGTGGGCATCTCCCACGCGGAAAAAATTCCCAGAAGTAGCGAAAATTCGAAAGAGAGGAAGAAAAGGTACTTTTTAGGTCGAAGGAAGCAAGAAGGAAGATTAAGAGACTCTAGAAGCGAAGGGGAATACAAGGGACGCCGGCCCATCCACGTGCATCTGCACGTTACCCTATCACGAAGCGTATCTGGCCACGGCGCGTGTGCCAAGAGGCTTGCCATGAAGCATGCCGCGGGGACCGGGCCGGAGAGGCAGCTTTGTCCGAATTCAGTGAAGAAAATTACACCCAATGTCAGAACCGATGGTGCGAATGAAAATTTCTTGTTTTCCAATGTTTTCAGAGAATTGTCCGTAACTCAACCACTTCTCCACAGATATGGATAGAATATGGGTAGATGTGTCAGGCTAATCCATGCGCAATCAGTGATAGAGCGAAATTCATGAAAATATTCTGTATTAGGTAATCTGTGGGCCGTGTTGAACCCCGGGGCTATGCCAATGCGACTGCAACTGTTTCATTAAGAATGAATCCCTTGGGAGCCCTTCCGCCTAATGAGGGAGGCAAGAAAAGAAATCTGAATCGACAGACTTGCTTGGAATTCCGCTGGCTATCACCCAGTAATTCGGTTTCGAGAACCGGCGTCAAATGAGCCTAGGATACAAAATTGTGTGGTATTTTGCATAGACGTGATCGGAGCCATGGGTCGGGCCGTGTTGAACCACAGGGCTGTGCTAATGCGATTGCCAACTGTTTCGTTAAGAATCCCTTGGGAGCACTTTCACTTAATGAGGGAGGCATGGAAAAGAAATCTGAATCGATGGCTTCAACACCGCAAGTAAGGGTCATGAGCCGAGGGATTAGTTCCGTGACCTTCTCCCCTTCGTCAGACTGCATTAGTGAGTCCAAGCTATGACCGCAAACGTCAGTGACGGCCTGTTTGGGATCACCATTTATATGGTGATCCAGCGGATCCCCATAGGAAGCCTGACCATGAAATACACTCCTCTTACTCACACATTGACCGAATCTGTGTCGACAACCAACAATTCAGATCGTTTAGGGACAATCAAACACTGTCCAGCGAAAAGTGACCACAGACTGGTTACAACTCACTTGACATGCAGGCCCGAGGAACAACCCGGTAACGACAGATGGAGCACGCCTCTGTACCTTTTAAAGTTTTCGAAATTCATGGACCGAGTACAGGCTCTGGCTGCCCACCTAGTGAAAGATCTTGAACACCTACAATGCTCGGAGCGTAACCCTAGTGAGAATATTCAAACTCTATGGTCAAAATTCAAGCTTGATGTAACAAATTATGAAAAACACCGCTCGCGGTTCATCACTAATGAGACAACCCGCCAAATAGGAACCTGGAAGACGCCCCGCCTTGTGGTCTGGCGATGCTCCAAGAGCTGGTCGATGAGGCGGAGAACTCAAGCTGGCTTACCTTTCAGCATATGCATCAAGTCTTTTCCCAAGCACAACTGAATTCTGGGAGACTTGGCTGACTGGTGGAATGAACATGATGGACGTTAAGACGAGGAATGGGTACAGCGCGCGCGTCACGGCGCTCAAATGCAAGCACGCACGCCATGGCGCTTGAATCCAACACGGGCATGCGAAGTCTACGGCTGTGCGCAAGGCGAGTCATCCAGCGTGAGGGCGAGGGCTGCGCACTGCCTGACGAAAGAGAAGGATGCGCACTCACGGATGATAATGGTCAGCGACTCGAACTCGAAGGCGCTGAAGGTCGGCGCGAGTGTTGCCGGGGTCCGGTATGGTTTCATGTACATACTCCGATACTGTTAACGAAATGGTATGTTTCAAATCCTTCCCCAAAACCATTGATTTCGAATGCACTTTCAGCGTGTCTGAAAGACTCGATTTCGGTTGTGATTTCAGTGTTCCTGAATCTTTGAATCCCAGTTTCACTTTCAGCTCACCGTATTGAGTCCTTGAAGGCACAAACTTCAGGAACGAACTCAGGCGCTCCGAAAGTACGCACTTGCCGGTGTACTCGCGTATAGGTCGGCGCGTCGAAAGAACCGTCGGATTGGGCAGTGGGCACAGGCCAAGAACCTCTGCAACAAGGCTTTTGGCCTTCTGCCATGTTCCGTTTGATCGCTGCCAGAACCACGGTTGATTCATGCTCAGAAGGACTTGATGGTGTTCATCTCTGGTTGAAATTTGGGACGGAAATAGTATATCATGCCCGGCGTCCCTTCGATGAGTCTGAACCTAATGAGTTAAACTCTTTTAGCACATTACGAACTTCCAATTGCGACTTCTGGCCCGCAAAATTGGGCTGCAGACGTGTCAGTGCTGGCATGGATGTATCACTGTCAGACGTTGAGTGGGATTAAGAAGGTCCCGTTGGCAGCGCGCTGCCCGAAGGAATTTTGGAGCCTCCTGGGCATGCAATAGCGGTTTTAATGGTTGAACACAGCCACCGGATCACTGATCCGCTGTCAAAACCGCGAAATCTGAAGTGAGAAAAGCCCATTTCATATTTTTCAACTTTTGTCCTGGGGAAACTCTAAAGGACCTTCCTGTGATGCTTTTCGCACACTTCAATTGAAAATTAAGGAAACACTGAATGACTAGTAGTGATTTCCAAATCGGGCTTCGGACTTGTCACGAAGCTCCGTCCGCTACCATACTTTGCTTCAATTCGACAGCGCCGTGCCTTATGTTTCCCCGATGAAATCCCATAAATCGAGAAAAAACAATTGTCGATGAAACGCTACTTGAGAGACTACACCCAAATGAAAAAAAAATCCCCACCACGGCGGTCATTGTTTTCCAGACCCCAAATCAAAGGATTCGGCACAATTTGTAATTCAATAATTCCCCAGAGCCCAAATGAAGGTCAACCCATCGGATTCATAACAGCCCAACTGAAAGGATTCGGCGCGATTCGATCTTGCGCTCAGTTCAATGTCCCAAGAGCCGAAATGAAATGATTCGGCTCAGCATTGATGGAATCTTGCGCAGTAACCTAGGCGATATATGTTAGTCTTCTGTCACTCTGTAGACAGACGCCTCAACGATTGGAAGCTCGTACCTCGCTTGTTGAAAGGCAATGTAAGCATGCACAATCGAGAGTAGTGTCAATTCCTCTTATTCGGTAAGGTAACACCTCGGACGAGGGATCGATCCTAGGGTCGCAAAAGAAATGGTGAAAAGTGCTCCTGTCGCGCCCGCGATATGTTGTTGGGCCCATTATTTGGCGCAGTTTTCTAAGGCAGGCGCGACACAGCTGTTTGTGCACATACAGACCGCTGAATGCCAGCAGGTGGGTTTTCGAGCTCCGGATCCAGGGGGTTTACCGTCTCGAAGCTACCGGAGTGATCGCCGAGTTGGCAGTCAAAAGATACCCCGTGCAATCACACCCCGGTATTCCTCTGACCTGGCCTTTTCCTGCGCACTTGTCACCCCACGGGCAAGGTCTCCCATATTCCCGCGTGTACCAGGGTTTGCATTCTCGGCATCCATTTCCAAGATATCGCTCCACTCCTGTTCGTCGTTCTCTAGGATGAAATTGTGCAACGCAGCGATGGCGGACAGAACACGTGCTTGGATCGCCATGTCGTACTCTGGAGGACGGGTGAGAATATCCCATTTGCCTTTGACCACACCGAAAATGCGCTCGACAACGTTGCGGGCTTAAGCATGCCGGAGGTTAAAGAGCTCCTTTGCATTTGCTAGCCTTGAAAACGAATTAGTCAGACGATATCACATATTGACGCGACGTACTGGACCGCTGCACGTCCCCATTCTGCCAAATGGTATCGTACTCCGTGGAAGGGAACGAGGGTGGCATCAGAACTGCCAAATCCATCATCCACGAGATAGCATTTGCCAGCTGGGATCATCAAATCAGACACTCGTGCATCGAGGTATAATGCAGCATCTGCTACTGAGCCTTCCCAACCAGTCAACACATACAAGAACTTCATATCTTGCGAGCAGGCCGCAAGACAGTTTATAGAGACTCCACCTTTCCTATTCCGAGATGCCTGTCGATCGATCGCAGACGGCGCACAATTGATATGTGTACCGTCCATAGACCCAATGACATCACGGAAATACGGGAGGAATTTGGGATTATGGAGAATGGAATTCGAGACTGGCTCGATGGCGGAGGGAAGGCATACATGGTGTGAATAGAAAGGTGGTGAGGATACCGCGATGAGGACTTCTCGGAAGTATCTAGATGTGTGAATCAGTATATGTGTGAGTGGCTTGCCGAATGGAATCGACCTTGAGATTGTCTCATTGGAGCGTTGGAAGCGCTCGCCGACGTGTCGAATGGAGAGTCCGGTGACACAGGTGTACAAGAAGATGGTGAGTTTTTCTTTAAGAGAAACATATTTTGAATCCGAAAGTCCAGCAAGGGTTCGGAGCCTGTAAAGAAGCGCCAGGTAGACATGTACCCTCATGCCTAGTTCGACTTTTATTCTATCAGGATGCCCGAATATCAATTCGTCCAGCCATCCTTCCCCCGAGAGAACAGACGTGTGGTAATCCTGCTTCCAGTAAAGTGGGCTGGCATACAGCTGTCCTTATTTCGTCAAAATAATTGAGGACTCTTGCTAAAGAAATTAGTCTCTTCGTACGTCTTCAGAATGTCGAATACTCTTTTGTGTAAGATGAATTTGGACGAAGCCAGATAACCTCGTAGACTGGCAGATAACCGTGACATCACAGTGTTATCTTGCAATTTCTTAACTTTTGGGTCAAAATGTGCAACTTGCTTGCCCCGTATCTTAACAACCACATGGTGGATTCCTTTGGTTCAAGACATGAATGTGGACTATTTTTCAAGCCCTTTCATGTCACCCAGATCAAATTTCCATATATGGTAACCCCCAAAAGTAAATTTTCAGCAACTTAGAAAATTAAGCTGTTCTGGCAGATTACCAAAAAAGGAAAATGGACAAGTATATGGTTGGTCTCTATTTCATGTCTAACTTGTGTATGCCAAGTTGTTTGGGCCAATTCAAAGTGAAACTGATGGAATTGTGCAAATTACAATTAGGCATTTATTTAGAGCACCACTGTAGTCTCATCATCTACCTCTTCCTCTGTGATTCTTCCTGGAATGACGCGTGCGCAACGCGACGCGCTCTAATTGATGTTTTCGTGCACGCGTTTTTGGATATTTTGAGGATATAGCTTGGATAGGAGGTCCATAACGATCGATGCCCTGTGTTGTTTCAGATTGAAATGTGGTTGTGAATTCGAAAGTTACGGTGAGATCAACAATTCTGATTGACAGATTACTTCCGGCGAAATCGCGACTCAAGGGGGGACTCAGTCTCGCTCATTTTACAGCCGTTTGCGGAACATAAGGCGCGGACGAAATTTTTACTGTTTTGGTCGTTTTTAGATCGTTTTTCTTGGAACACTTGCTCTGCTCTCATTTCGTGGCCGTTTGCCCTGGGAGTTAGCTCATTCGATTCGCATTCAAAATCTGCAAGGGATGGAATCCTCACATTTCTTATCTGGTCTTGAAAACTGCTGTTTGAGTGATGGATTGAGTTTTATCCTGTGTTTTCTGATGATTTTTCACTAGGACAGCTGCCCTGTACTCAATTCTTTGCCTTTTTCTTTGGTCATAGACTTAATCTGTTCGCATTATGAATGCTTAGTGGACTGCCGCTTTGGCATTTTGTTTTGAGCTCTAAATGTGGCTTCTTGACACAGAAAATTGATGGTAGGTCATCACTTTCGATCGGCGGTCAGTAGAACAGCTACTGCGGTCTCAAATCTCTACCGTTTCCTCCGTTACTAAGCTCATTCGATTCGCGTTTCAGATTCTCAGGGGATGGCTTCCTCAGAACTCCTAATTACATATTTAATATAACTTCTTTTTTTTCACCCTTTCCAGGTCAAAACACACGGTGAATGTGCAATAGGGTGTATTATGCCAATCGAAGTCCACAATTGCAGTACGCAAACAGCTCAAAGTGCGATAATATTTTTTGAATTTTGTGAAATCTTTACATATTACTTTATGCAGATGACATTTCGACTGATGTCTGATCCGGATTCGTGAATTGCGGGCGGATGGATCGTTTGCTGATGAAATATTTTGGGGAGTGAAGACGGACAGACAGCCATCATATATGTATGTGCTGGAGCGGGTAGAGATAAAGTAAATAGACGGGTTGCGCAGCAGCCATCAGATGGCTGGTGGCTGCCATTTTTGGTAGTTTTCACTATCATCTGCGCAAGTTTTTTTTTCCGACTTTACATAATAGTACCAAATTAACACTCAAGTGGGCGTCTAGGCGCAGGAAAAACGCCAGTACTGAGTTAGCCGTACGGAGAAAAAACGGAAGCCACCTGGTGGCTCAGGTGGGTGCTGCGCAACCCGTATAACTTAAGAGGTAAAGGCGGTAACAGGCAATTTCATTGCGTAGTATTTGACTTGCATTCGTGAACCTTAAAATAAATTGGGTTTGAACCTTCTCACATTTCATCCCTCGGCCAATTGAGACAACCTTTGAACACAAACAACTTTCTTGAACTCATCGCCGGAGCGAATCGCCGGCACGTCTTGTTCAAACCCGAGAAATTAGCTCTCCACAAAATCACGTTGTGAGGCCTAGACCGACGGACCGGCAGGAATCCGGTATTTGGCCACCGCATTTTGGAGCTTCTCCAACTAAAATTTCCCTCTGGCCGGATTGGCCGCCGTACAAGGGTGGCGGTGACTAAGTCGTTAGTACCATACTTGCCCCGAGTATACACATACGATTGCATTGTTTTTCTTGGATAGGTGGTTGGGTGTTAGATTTGGTATAGACTTTCGTCTATCCCATTTTTGTAGCATTTTTTTGGCTGCGAGTATGTGCGGAGGGAAGCTAAGGACCGGTTTGCAGGGATTTAGCCCGGAAATAGTTGTAGCTAAACAATCTACGCATCAATTTGATCGTTTTCGAGCCGGTCAAAGCGAGAAATCGCTGCCCATCGCCAACAGCCCGGTTTCACAACGTCGCAATTACGAGGCAACTATTTGATTAACTGCGTACACACATTAGGACGGCAAGTAGAGTAACATGTTCGGCACGAGATAAGTAGCAATAGAACGAGACGTATGAATGCGGGCGAGAAGGAGTGTAAGTACGAGCGGACAATGGCCAAGAAGGAGAAAGATTCAATGTTCAGATCTAGGCGACCGTACTGTACGATTCGAAACCCTCGCCACATTTCCCGTGGTTGATGGAGCAGAAGTGGCCGATTAGGACGGGTAAGGGTTCGCGAAACCGGGGTTCTCAATCTGGTGGGAGGCGGTGCTGTGAAACCGTATTGCGTCTGTCCAGCCGTCTAAATGTGACATTTTATGGAGACCTATTTTCTCGAGTTTGAATCCGAAGTGATAGCCAGCGCGATTCTAAGTAAAACTGTCTATCTGGATTTGTCCCCGCTCGTCATTGAGCCTGGGCCTTTGAAGCTCTTCATTCTGGTGGGAGGCGGTGCTGTGAATTCCTGCCGGTGCGTCGGTCTAGGCCTCACAACGTGATATTTTATGGAGAGCTAATTTCTCGAGCTTGATTTCGAGGTGATAGCCAGCACGATTCTAAGCAAAACTCTCTCTTCCGATTTCCCATTGCTTCCCTGGTCATTGAGCCTGGAGCTTTGAAGCTCTTCATTCTGGAGGGAGGTGGTGCTGTGAAGACCATTTCCCAGCCGATCCATCAGCTGGAACTTGGGCACTTTCAACTTCACAGTGGGCTGTGAATCAATCATATAAACGCTGGATAATCCCACAACGTCTAGGGAGTTCCGCATAGCCGAGGTAAGTAATGAGCGACAATAATATAGTAACACCCAAAATTTATCGTAGGTATTAAATGGCATCTAAGTAGAGTCAATTTCATCACATAGCATACTCACAGCACTCCAACGCTCATTGGACGGTTGTTGAGTAATACACGATTTATTGCTTTCCGAGTCGACGACTTGAGTCATCGACTTGGATAACAATAATCAGCATATTTCTTCACAACCAGAACTTGGATTGCCAAGTCCTTTAGATATGTTATGCACCTATATCGACTCTATTTTGCCCCTATATACTATCGGGCTTTTGCCGGTGGCTGTGCCGTGTTATTTACGAAACTTTGATCGGAGTCGACTTGAGTCGCGGCAACACTAATCGCAAATAACTCCCAGATTCGTCCCATGTGAGAAGAAGATACATAGAGTTCATCTCCACTATGGCGTGCTACCTGTGGGGTCTTCAGTTTCTTTACTTCCTGGCTCCAATTATCATTATTGCGTACTTCTTCGGCGGCCAAGTGGGAGGGATTTGTCATTCCCCTTGAGTTCCTGTCGGAAGGAAGGGCTGATCTGGAAGCCCAATTTGTCCTTGAATTGATTCAAACCAGATTCCCGGACTGGTACGCACGAGGCGATAGCCAGAACAATTCTGAGCAAAACTGTCTTTTCAGATTTCTTTCCTGTGCCCTCCTTGTGAGGCCATGGGCTCAGAAGTGCTCCATTCTAGGGGAGGTGCTGTGTGAAATACATACAAACATAGGAGCTTCAGGCGTTGGCTCGGGGTTGAGTTGAAAACATGAGCTGGAAGCCCAATTTGGCTTGAATCGTTTCAAACCCGATTCTCGCCCCGGTGCGCACGAGTCATTGAGCCTGGGGCATTGTCTCTTCATTCTGGAGGGAGAGAAGAGCGAGCGAGTTCGGTGCGGACGAGCCACGCGTTTTGGAAGATGCATTCACCTGGCTGGATTATTATTCCACCGGGAAATCCACGCGCATTCCACTTCTCGGGGGAAGAGATACAAGATGTGCGCAGCCAGAAAGGTCAGAAAATATTCCATAACGTGGTTCGCCGGGGGCTGAATTTTCTGCGTGCTCATTAGAGGATGCATTCAACTGGCTAGATTATTATTCCACCGGGAAATGAACGTGCATTCCACTTCTGTCTCGAGAAGAGATAAAATATGTGCCAGCCACAAAGTTCAGAAAATATTTTCATAACGTGGTTCGCTGGACGGTAAATTTTTGCGCGCGTGTGAGAGAATGTACTCCTCGGGTCGGATTATTATCCCACCAGAAATCAACCCACCGGTTGCTGAATTCGCACGAGCCCCTGGGAGCAGCGCCGCGCTGCGTCACTCTGACATCAGTGTCCTACCACCAGGACATCCCTTCTGCATATCGATAAACTCCCAGTTCCACGCAACCCACGCAGCCGAGACGACACAGAGAGCATCAAAAAAGAAAATCGTGTCCGCGGGTGGATCACCTGGAACGGGAGAAAAGAAGCCCAGCAGCAGCTCGGGTATCCAGAATCCCATTTCCTTCCTGAGAGACGCGTCGCAGTACAGCGTCAGATCGGCGTCGGAAAATGTATCCCAATCAGGGCGGCAAATATCGCACAATTTTTTATTGCAATTTGCAAAAAATAATGTCCTTCAGTATCTCGGGCAGGAATAAATCCTTGGAGGCATCGCGTAGAGTGTGCCGTTGGTCCTCATGAAGAGGGCACTCGCAGCACATGCTTGCGCGACTGGAATGCCTCACCGCAGGGGCAGTAAACGTCCTCGGATGGTACAAATCGACTGTAGTACTTGCCTAGGTACGCGTGGCCCGTCCTGCATTGCATGACACGACCGAAGACTTCCCGCTTCTTGTCCAAGTTCTTCAAGTGTGCGGTCGGTTTCAGTGAGGGTGGGAAGCGATTCGAGATCGCGTAGTGGCACGTGGATTGATCTGTGTACGAGATCAGTGATCCGCTTGCCTCTTGGCCACACTGGTCTTATCACGCTAAACCGTGGTTCGAACCTTTCCATGTTCAAGCCTCCTTCTCCGCATTTGTTTCTTGAAACCTGTGTAGGTCTTATTCTTTAGTAGTAGCTTTACTTTTCCCCTTGTTTTTGCGGCGACTGGGGACGGCGGATGGACCGCACAGCCACCAAAGTTCCAGGCGCAAGTCTGAATTCCATCTTTCTGTAGATCCATTCTATGGCATCTAAACAACAATCCGGAGCCGGAAGAAGGCGGTGAGATGGAGGGACGGCCTCGCCAGCACGCGAAAAGCGGAAGATAGCCGAGGAGCATGAAATCCCTGTCAAGGAAAGGCGTCAAGCGCCTACAGCCTCAACGAGTCCATTATGATTTATACACGGAAAGGCCGTAAAAAACCAAAACCTGTGCGGGGCGGTGGCAACAGCTCTTTCGTCTATAAGTACTAACTAACTACATACCTCCCTCCTGAAGCATTTTTTCACTCGGCCCCAAAAACATAACAATGGGCACTGTGCCGCCCTCCTTTTTCCTCGTGGATATCGATGGGACGATGACCTGCCTATTTCAACCGGACAGCTGCAACTTCACTGCACGAATGTGGACCTCGATTTTCCCCTCGTATCGAGGAGTTGTCCCATCACCGCGAAGCGTGTGCGTTTCACGATTTCCCTCTGATGGCCCTCGCCCTGACCTAATTTACAGCGCATACTCCGGGCTCCCCGTACCCTATTCCTTCTGACACGACTTCCGGCAAATTACTGCAAACCCCTGCCTCAGAATTCGGGACCCAGAAAAACAGCAGGGCGGGCAGATTGTCGTAAATGATGGGACCTTCACGACCAGTGTCATACCCAACGATGGGAGACATCCCTACAAGATGCGAGCTTTGGGAGTAGCACTAGTAGTGGGTGTCTTGACCCTCGCAATCTATACTATGGCTGTAATCTATTTGTAAGCGTCCGGTGGACCCCGGCGTTCAGAAGCTGCAACGTGCCGTATAATGCGAACAGTTGACCTTATATACCACCGATACTTCCTGTAATTCGCTCTGGCGGCAAAAGCAGACATGTTGAGGATGATTCGTTGCTAATAACCGTGGCTGACATTTTACAGTCCCCTCGACTCTGACTTGTAAACCGATATATACATTCAACGATTGAACCAAATAATATCTACGTCTGGATGTTTCATCGGGTGCCAAAAAATGTCCTTGCCGCCGCGTCCGACCGCAAAGGTACTGTAAATCAAATATTATTAGACTTGAAGCGTCGAGGACGCGTCCGGGGCAATGGAGGGAGCTGAATAGGCCTAATATGAAGTCGACGCTGCGAAAATAAAAAACCTGATGAGGAACTCAGCGCATCATTCGAAAGGTGGAATAAGTTTCTTGCTATCACGTGTCGACTACGGGCAGTGAGAACTGTACGCCGGAGCATAGAAATAGAATGTGAACTATGGCAACGTCCTACACCGCCAATGGTTACACACGTGGTCACCGGATGGACGCGACCTGTGTGCCAGATGTCAACGGAGACTGAAGGCCAGCCAACATCAGACTGGATACCAGTTTCAGTCTCCTATGGGTCTAGCATGACTCCAGGTCGGGCTGGTAGCCAGCTGGCCAATACAAGTGGATTTCAGCAGGATGAATTGGCTGTCCTTAGACGTACATAGGACTGGTCGGATATGCTTAAAATATGCTAGTGATAAAATAGCACACAATCGACGCATAATCACATGTATTTCAGCAATGTACAAAGTATCAACAGTAATGTTAGAACAGGTTGAGATAGCACACATACCTGCAGTCCAAACAGACATCTTTCTTCATCAGTACAACCCCCAGGAAACGATGTGCTTGTCCGACGTGGATGGAAGACACACTGGACATGTGTTCTGGTATGGGTGAGGGCTGAGCTTGAAAGGCGCCGAAGTCACCCGAAGAGATCCCAGCGAAAACTTGCACTGGCCAAAGTACCGGGACCTAGACGTTGCGAAGAATACTTGTAGATACAGGTGCGGTTGGCCAGAGGACTTGTGGGGACCTGTGGGGACTTGTGGGACTTGCAGTGGCTTTCAATGGCTTGCAATGGTCTTCGGGTAAGGTTTGCGATCATCTTGCGGCTGCCGTAGTTGTAACGCAGCTACGTACATTCTTGCCACGCAATACCTTTCAAATCGGACAGCTGAATTTTACGTCCAAGGCGCGATGGTAAGATAAGGGACGGCAACGAACGATGACATGAGTTATATACCGTCGAAACCTTCATGGTACCCCTACGTCACCTGAACACTTGGTCGAAATAGTACACTAGTTCAAACCAGTCCCTTGACCAGTTTGGGAAGGCGGTCACGCGACTCAGGCAGACGGCCCGAGGCTAGGGGTGGGAATCTCCTTCCTCAACCCAATGTTTGGCCCCGCTTTTCAAAAGCTTCATAGTCTCCAGCCCGGGAACCGCACGCACCGCCACTCACGATGTCCCTTGATAATTTTTTTCCCCCGCGGTGTCATTATTATTTTTGGAATAGCAATAACTTTGCAAATAGCTGTAAGAATGCGGTGAAAGGCGCACTTATGTCAAGCGCTCAACCGAAACACAACTGGCGGATATTTCGGTTGTCTGTTGAGCATGAAGAACGACTATGCCTCTGGTATAGCCTTCCTGATGATATTTCCGTACAAATCCATTTCGTTCCCTTCCTCGTCAACGAGGGCCCATCCACTTATTAAAAACGCTTTATTGTTAGACTCATCTGCGCCACCAATATGTCTTCCCTTTGCAGAATGCATGCAGAACCACACCATTCTGATCAATTTTAGAACTTCAACAAGAGCGCAGCGGGGCACTTCGGTCCACGTGGATGTGTTGAACCCATGACTGGTGTTCTTTTGACAGAGAACGATGGCGGTGTTGGTGTGGCAGACGGCATAAAGTGCCGAATGCTAGCCGGCATTGTCATTTGTCGAGCTAGGGATGCGGAAGAGAAATGTCCAATTGAGACAGCATCACTCCAGGCTTCCGATGGACGGCAGCCAACCTGGGGAAGTTGAATTTCCCAATAAATGAGCACGGGACACTTTGTCTAGTGATTCGGCAAGTCGATCCGAGAGCGGAGTTAGTGGAGCATAAAAAGCTACGGACAGACAGAGTAGTACAAAGGAAGTGGTGACTAAGTGACGCGTACCATAGACTCCAGGCTTCGGCCGAGGATCCGGCGGATTCCAGAGGCCCCTACACTTTAGGGATTAATCATATGTACACTGAAAAACTTCAGCTCAATCAGTTCAATGCACTCAGCATTGTTTGCTTCATAAGTCAGGAAGGGCCACACCGTTCCCTATGGTTTTGTAGGCATTTCGACTCAGATTTCCGCTGGCTTTCCAATGCACCCAGCCTGCCAAAAATTCGTTCAGTTTCAGGTCCGCTGCGCACTGAAAAAGTTCAATTGTGCGTTAAATTCACCCCATTTGGGCATTTGATCCGGCAGCCTGCCGTCAAGGTTATGTGCTGTTGTTTGTAAAACAGCGTGTCGACAGTGTATGGAAAGCACCACACTTTGAAACAATTGATTGTATCAGCCGCCGGGTGATGGCCGTTTTTTACCTCAAACTGAAGGACAGCTGAATGTCGTAGATTCTCATTATTTAGGCTCAAAGAAAGCTTCAATGGTTGCCGGAAAGAGTCAATGCATGATCATTTCCCTCAGGACTCCTGGAAGATCTGAGAAAATTTGCAAGGGATGGCTTTTTCCCTGATTCCGTGACTATCAGGCAGAGATCTCGACCAGAACTTTTATTCAGAAGCATACAGTGGTGCTCTAAATAAATGCCTAATTGTAATTTGCACAATTCCATCAGTTTCACTTTGAATTGGCCCAAACAACTTGGCATACACAAGTTAGACATGAAATAGAGACCAACCATATACTTGTCCATTTTCCTTTTTTGGTAATCTGCCAGAACAGCGTGGACATGGACGGAGGCACGGGCAGGGCGATTACTGTACTTTTTCATTCAATTCGACAGTCACGCGTCACGCTCGACCTTTTTTTATTAATATTGCGGCAATAATTTTTTCTCAATTTATCAGATTTTCTGGCGAAAATCGAAAAGTCACGTGTTGTCGAATTGAATGAAAAAGTACAGTAAAGAGAGCCGGACAGTTACTCGAGCAGCATGAGCCCCGGCGCACAGCGCGGCAGTGGAGAGCGCGTACGGCGTAGATGCGAGAGGGTATTTATCCAATGATCGCCCCGTGGATAACGTCCCTAAGGGGTCAAGGAATGGGTGGATGGTGGGCCGAACTCGGCAAAACCGGTATCTGCTCGATGGGATACACCTCTTGCAGACGAGACCGCACGGGGCAATGATACGCTTTTCGATACTAGAATCCGTCCGAAACTCTCCGAAACGAGTTCCTGGAGTAGATCTTGGGCTATGGCGCGTTGGATTAATATTGGAACGATTGGAACGCAAGCTAGCGCAAAGGTTTTTTTTGTATAAGCGAGCCGGGGCTGTTGGGTCTTTTGCGGCGCTGGCACTTGCATCACGCTGTCACGTCGTCACACCGATCCGGCTTTTCCCGTTCTCGCGTGTTTCCCCGCCACGTTCGCCCGCGCCTTTCCCACAATCGTCGCCGCCATACAGGACCCCGGATTATCCCTTTGGAGGCCTGATCCCCGAATCCCGACAAATTTTGGAAATTTTACCGACCAAAAAAAACCGAAAATGCTGCATTTCTGAAAACGACCGTTTTAGCAGTCTCAGAAAGCGTGGGAAAGTTCAAAGTGTCCCGACAAACTGGCCCTCTCGCAGAACAGGCATTTTGGCCGACTATCCGGGTCCTCGCCACACCGAATGGCCGGCAGACGGCGACTAGCAAGCAGGAAGCCGATCTGGAATGTGACACAAATAGAAAATTGGCAGGTGTGATGGCGAATCTGTCGGATCAGCGTGTCAAAGTTTCCTTGTAAGGGTGATCATGGCCTATTATCCCCACATCAATGATCTACGTACAAACATGAACACTGAGATCAAGCGGGCCAATAGAGTCAGTCCACGACTTTCCTTGCTTTCTTCCAATGGCTCAAAGTCCCCACTCCTCTTTACACTGGGCTGCACTTAGGGGTGATAATGGGGGTGTCAGCCTTGCTCTTCAGTCTGGGATGAATGTAAATGAGCTTGACTCGCAAGGACGTAGTGCATTAATGTGCGCTATTGCTGGTGAATGGTAAGTGGGACGACAAAGGTCAACAGACAAGTCTAATTCTAGCTTGCAGGTGGGACAGTCGCTGCCCAAATGAGTCATTGAACCCTCCACTTGACGTCATCCGTACCCTCTTGACCGATCATATATCTGTGTTCACCCTCAACGCTCCGCAACGCCCGTACCGTGGGGTAACGCCCCTAGGAATGGCGGCATGGTTGAACATGAGCGATGTTGTGGGCCTCCTACTTGAAGAGGGTTCAGCCGTTTCAGTGGATGGTATAGACATGTATGGCACCACACCGCTTATGTGTACGCCCGCCGCATTCGTCTCATGTGCATTTGCGTTAACGGTAATAGATGCTGCGCGGGATGGTCGCCTTGAGGTGGTCCAAACACTAGTATGTAGGGCCACACTTTGCGGCAAGCACTCTAACGACTTGTGGCTTGGGGATAGCTTCGTCACGGAGCACGCCCAGATTTAGGAAACATGAATTACTGGACGTCCATCCAGTTTGCCTTGGGCCACCCACAGATTCTATGGATCTGTGAGGAGGCCGTTCGACTACACAGGTGGCTGGAAAGTCAAGTACATATTCGAATCCTTCATGGGATGTCTCGCTGACGGTAGCCCAGATATCCTGCCACACAGAGTTCCTACCGCACGCAACAGGGTCCAAGCTAATGCCCCATCGTATTTTTGAGGACCCTCCCCTTTTGAGCAAATCCAGTTCCGTCCCTGCCAACGTCATCATTGAATGCATCCAAACATCTGACATTGCTTCTCTGCACACCTTGCTATTTTCTCGCTGTGACTCAGCCGAAGCCAAGAGATCTCCCGTCCTGGTGAACCTTCCGGATGAGAAGGGTTGGAGCCCCTTCCATTACTGTGCAGCCGCCCAGAAGCCTTGCATCCAAATACTTGACGCCCTGCATAGTGCGGGAGCAATAGTCACGCTCTTCACTACACACGAACGATGGATGCCTCTGCATTGTCTTGCGCAATCCGAACGTAAAGTCAAAGGCCGCCCAGAGTTCCAGTCTTTGCACCGATTCGTCACTCATATTATCCGTGACCTCGGAGCACCGCTCGGGGCCCGTGACAAGGAGGGAGAGACCTGCATCCATATTGCGGCGGAAAAGGGAACCTGCGCTGATACGTTGAGACTGTTGTTGACTTGCGACACGTCCGGTACTGTCCGGGAGTTGCGAAATTATCGAGGGTAAACAAGGAATGGTCAAACTCGACGGCGTCGCTAACGCATTTTTATGTAGTTTGACGGCCATGGAGATATGCAGGGCCGAGCTGCGCATTGTATTTGACGAGGGCGTCGGTCTTCCAACCTTGGATCTCTCAAGGGCGAGCATGGATGACGTTTCTGTTCTTGAAAATGTGGACCTGCCCACCTCTGTGACGCAGCTCCTCGTTGCCCCACAATATGAAATCCAGGACCGACTCCGCCACATAACTGAAATCATTTCCACTCATTGCTGCACCGTGCTAGAAGAAGCATCAAAGTACTCCCAGATTTTGCATGGCAATGCGCAGAAAACACAGGCTCTTTTGGACCGCACATTCCGCGATTGTGACAGGATAATGCAGTCCCGCCGGATCACCGCCATTCAGCTTTCCCAGGGTGCCCTGCATCTTCAAAACGAGGGAGCATCCTACGGGCAGGCGAGACTCCTGCACTCCCAGCCGTCGGATCCGGAAATGGCTTCAGCGGCCGACACGTGGATAAACTACCTCCTTCAAACGTCGTACGCTTTACTTTGTGCAGCTCGTCGGGATTTTGACCACATTGAGGAGAACATTCCCCCGGTTTGTCCGCCCTTTCCAAAACTGAGACCTTGCTCACATCAAAATGCAGGCGAAGACTTTGATCGCAGCTGGGACCGCGGACGGCCGATTCTTCCTAGTGTGTGATTAACCGCGCCACCGTGTAGGGGTAGCCTGCTTTTCACATAATCGTCGGAGTTTGAACTTCCTCCTTCACGAGTCAGCACTTTGGTCAGTAAGTAAGTCTCTTGTAATTGGACTTACATCTGACCTGTCTCCTCAGAATATGAGCCCTGGTGCTTCTTTCGTCGAAATCAGTCACTCGATGCCGGACATTGCCGGCCCATCAAAGATCGTTCTCGGTGTTCGTTGACTTTCTGGGCCAATATTGGTGAAAGAAGTTGTTCAATATGCATCCCTGAAGATTGATTTTGAGTCAAAAAATCCAGAGACGCGTTGTAGAGTCCTCATTGAGGTGCCGGAAATTCCCTGATGACATAATAAGCAGGCCAGCGATATTAGTGATAGAAAAGAATCCGAAAAAAATAGCATATTCTTCCTTCCTTCAGCAGTTGAGGCTCCTCTGGCTATGAATTTCAACTAGCAACCCAAGTTCTTACCCAAACACGCTGATTTTTTGGGACAGGGTACTTGTATATGTGTGAAGTAGAGGGATAGAGCCAGAATTTCAATTTCTTCACCTCCTGCCCTCCCTGCCTCTTTTGAAGCCTTCCTACATAACCGAAACATAGAATTGGGTAAAGAAGTGAAAGTTTACACTTTTAGCTCTATCACTTCACTCAATATGTATCTAAGTACCCTGTCTCAAAAATTCAGCTCATTTGGATGAGAACCTGGCTCACTTGTCGGAATTCATGACCCAAGAAGCCTAAACTGCTGGAGGATGAGAAAATGTGATATTCTACCAGATTTTTTTCTATTAGTAATTGCTCACGAATTAGCCCGAATTATCTAGCTATATTTGAGCTCAATCTATGCAAAACTCATGGTGATATGAGCGAATCGGTTGAAAAAATCTAAATTGCCCAAAACGGCAATTTTCTCGTTCGCGCCTTCGGTACTGCCATTGGCTGTAAAATAAATATATATATAATTGACTACAAAAAGAGAATTCGGTGTTGTCTTACATAATATAGACTGCATCTGATGTATGGGTTACATTGAAAATACCGGTATTTGGTGCCCAGTCGAAATATATTATGAGTTCAATTGCGAATCATCGGGTTGAAAGTTGATTGTGTCCATTGCCCTTGCTCCCGGGGCGTTCAAATCCAGAATGCAGGTATAGGCATTCGGCCGTCATGCCGAATGCCTGAGGTCGGGAGGCGGTGGTGATGGGAAGACCGTCTCGGGAGATAGCGCGCGGGAAAGTGGCGCACCGATGGGATCGGAGCATACTGGCGGTGATAGTGATGATCCGAGGGAGCATGAGCCATGTGCAGAGGCTCGGAAGAGAACAATGATGGAAATGGAGTGAGCAATAGTCCAAGCAAGTAAATGCGTAGACTGAGATCCACCGTGATCGCAGGCGTCGGGTTAACGGTGATGAAACCGTGATCCGTTTGTGTTAGGATTCTACGTGGGAATGCCAAGAAGCCGGTGGTGGTGATCGACGTCGGGAAGATAACAGTGATAGGTTTGCAATCGCGCTGTCTGGTTAGAGTGGCTCGCGTTAGGGCAAACGGATGCCCTACGCTCAAATTACATTGGGCATATATACATAATACAAAGTATCTAGAAAGTACTACAAGAGTCCAGGGAATGGAATGTAATAGAATGTGCTGGAACAAACCAGGAATGTCCCGATGTAACGGTACAGTTCCAACAGAAGGGACCGAAGATAGCACAGACTGGGGTGGCCATGGTTCTTTGGCTTGTTGGTTTTTGTGAGATCCATGCACCCAACATGCGACAAGTTTCACCGTCGGGTATTATCCTAATGTTTTGTTCAATTGCACCGATTCGCATCTCAGTGTTTATCCGTCTCTCCCTTGATACCATTACTCGATAGGGAGCTCGGCTAAAGGGTAGTAGAAAAGTCTTGCATTCATTGAATTTTGCTGTTGATGCTGCGTACCATATCTCGGAGGCAGCCCTGATATATATCAAAACGCGGTTAAAGAGCTCGAATAAAATGCGTGGCTTGACGCCGAGGCGACGGCGGTAGGTGGCCTGCTTATTACAAATCATCGGAGTTTGAAATTATCCCCACAACCATTCACCACTACGAGAGCTTCTTTCCACAAACTTCAAGGGAGAAAAGTTATTCAAACCTATTTCTCATCACAACTGTCTCTTTAGAATAGGCTTATTGGCTTTCTTTGCACGAAAATCATCATCGCGAGATTTGACATCCGCCGCGTCACCAGAATTCGGCATCTGTGGTTTTCAACTGTACCACTGAAAAGGGGTTGGACAAATTACTCAGTATGAGTTACAAAACATTGTTGTAACGGCAAAATGGAGAGAAACACTGCGTTAAAAAGTCGCATTCCACCGCATTGAACGAGATCAGCAGATCTGGGAGATCTCTATCACCGGTAACTAGACATTATCGTGATCTTTAGAGTTTACATGATTTACAATTTATTTCTGTAAATCAACACAGATAAACAAACTTAGTTCCAGCGGTGCATACAGATGTCTCCCAGATGTATTCAAGGTCATCATACAGAGACCCAATCTATTTCTCAAACTCAAATACTCGGGTCTCGCGGGAGCGCCCACTCAGGCTGTATGGGGAATTTGGTCCCGAGCCGATAGAACTGCCACTATAAAAGCTTAGGTTCCTCAACGATATTGACTATCCAACACTTCCACTCGAAATGCAATTCAAGTTCCAGCTCTCTGCTCTCTTCATCACTCTGGCTCTGGGACTCGTCTCAGCCGCCCCGGCAGCCGAGGGCGTTGTGTCAGTCTTTCAACCATCTTTTTTTCTTCCTAGTCTTCCTGACTCTGACCCACAGAGCGGAAAGATCCGTTTTCAACGACTGCTTCAACTTGGGCTTCGAGGATGGTGTCGCTGCGGGTTGCAACGCCGCCTCTGGCAACAGCAAGCGCGAGTACGATGATATCTTCTCCCTGCTCATTCCAGCAATTAACGGCCGATTGGATATCGTTAGAGAAGCACGGCAGTTGCAGTGCACTGGGGGCCTCGCCAATGCATTCAATGAAGGATTCAACAGTGGGTTCAACGACGGATTCAACAGATGCTCATAAATGGTGGGGAAACTACGTTCCAAGTATCCGAATTTGTCGACTCACCGCTCGACAGGTCAATTACCGCAGAATCAAGTTGGAGGGTGTCGATTGACACCGGTGGTTGAGAGACGTTGTTTAGAATTCATGTTGATGTTCTTGAAATGATTATGGTTGCCTGTGCTCTGGAAGCACGGGCTGTGTTGTGGTCATCTTGGCGTCGTAGACGGGAAAAGTCCTTGGATACCCAAGTTTGAGACATTTTTCTCCATTGAATGCAGTCAGTTCCTGGTATTTTCACCAGGTTCGGGAAAGAATGCCTGGTAAGCTGACATAGGGGCGCGAGGTGTGGCAGAGCAGCTTTGATCATGACATCCGGCGAACCTGCCCCCTGACGTGGGCATAGGGCTTACACCTTGTAGAATTAATAACTCCAGGATTAAAAGGAAACAGAAAGAGCGCTCAAGACAATGATGTGTTGAGGCGTGCTTTACTGGGCCAAGGACGGCCGTTCGACACCGTGTTGAGAGGGCAAGACAGGTACCGCAAACTTCGCCACAGAATGGCACGGGACAGCACAGCACATTTCAGTTACAGCGGAAGCCCAGAGCTTTGCCTTTTAGTTGATATCTCAGAAAAGAACGGGGAGACCCCAGTGGTAGAATATCCGATCAGGTAACGAGATTTTTGTGACCGCGGCGGAGGCGATCACAAACCTTGGTGACCGCATTGAGATCCAGGAGGCATAGGGGTATTTCCATATTTGATTCCTGCCTCTTTCCATACCAGTGCTATATTTCTTTTATAATCCTTTGCGCTACCCTCATCCAACCTTGCCTGCGTACCTCGCCCAATGGACGTCTCCGAGTCTGTCATTGATCCGGCGCTTCTCGAAGAAGCGAGCGAGAACGACAGGCTAGGTCCCACGACCGATGGGGCTATTGCCTCTTTAAGTACCGCTACCTCGCCGCGTCCACCGCGTCCACCGCCAGCTCCACGAACTCATAGGTTCAGCAAAGAAGACATAGAATCATCGTCTGCCTCTAGCTACGCGCCTCGACGCGATGCCAACGAGTCACGCGCGGAGTACGAGCAGCGGCTGTAAGTATTTCACCTTACCTCCACGCTGCCTCGCTTTCTAATTCATTTTATAGAATGCTTGTAACGCGCAAGGCCCCTCTTTCTGAACCATGCAGCAAGCTTTCTATCAAAGTACCAAAGACTGCGACCCTTGAGATGCTTCGCAACGAGCTCGCAAAGTATTGGTGTGTCGTGACCTTCTCTTTTGTGCGCAGATTCTAACCTCATTCATTTCGAGGTTCACGCAAGCATCCAGCCGCCCGACCGCCACGTCTCAGACTCATGCTACATCCGTGCCGTCTCGCCAGCATCCAGACAACACCCTGAATTTTGCTGAGCCGCTGCACTTTGCACCGCCGCGCGGAATCCTGCCCACTGTGTCTTCCACTGCCCGCGGAGAGTTCCGTGGAACTATTCCATGTCGCGACCTCTACCGACACATCAAGACACTCTCAGTCGTCGCAGGACACCACAGGCGTCCCTAGCTTAGTCCATGGCAGTGGAAAGCGTACGCAACGCCGAAGGCAGGCATCGAACGAGGTTGCTCCACCGCAGTCCAGACCTCGCACTTCGGTGTCTGCTCCCTCGCGTCCCTCTCGCTCCTCGACCTCCATCCCAGATGCGCCCATAGCAGGTCCCTCGCGCTCTGTGAACTTTCTATCCTCGCCTCCAGCCCACTACGGCGTCCGTCCCGCGTGCGCATCCAGCGCATTTCATCTGACGAGGAAGATGAGGAGGAACACGAGGAAGAAGAAGATGGCGACGCCGATGAACTGGATTAAGCAATATGGTGTGGAAGGAGCCAATGCCGAAGAGCTTCTCGGCTACGATGATGAAGACGACGAGGGTGGGGGCGACGATGAGGATGAGGAAGTGGCTGCGAGCGACGATGAGGAAGCGGCTGCGGGTGACGAAGAGGCAGCACATACGGCATTCAAGCAGACAACTCGCGTACAAGCTGTGCGTCGTGCTGAAGGGAACCGGCGCATTGGCGGGATTAGAACGCAGAAGGCCGTGGTAAAGGACTTCAATGTGAGTTCGTTTCCTACTCATATTCGCCGAGCACTCACGGGAATCTTGATGCAGGAATGGCAAACCATGGCGCTCAAGCAGGGTGAGATAAAGGACAAGATCATCGACGAGCACGCGATCCTCCATTACATTGAGTATTCTGCGGAGCACGAGAAGAAGACGCGGCGGGGAGTGCCTATTCCAGGTTCGCGGCTTGGGGCGGTACGTGTTTTCTTTTAAATTTTTCTTGCAGTCTCATTCGGCATCTAGTCGCAGCTCAAGAAATTGTTCTTTGGGGTCCTCCGCATACGCAAGCCACAAGATGCGGCTGACCCGGGCCTAGCTCAGCGCCGACCCGCAACAACGTTCATTGTGTGGGAAGCCCTCAAAAATCGGATGGATGAGGCGCTGCAGCGTGTGCGGAAGTGAGTGCATTTTTTTGCTTTGAGTTTTCTTGCTTCTTGCTTATTCATATAACAGCGGGCTCGACGAAGCCCACGATGCACTAGACATCCGAGCCAATACTTTGCTAGCTGAGGTCACCGACGAACAACTCCAGCAAATCGGTTACTGTTTTTAGCCCATCGCCAGTGTAAGCCCAATTATTGTTTAGAAGTAATAACATGCTCACGGGTTTACAGTGCGTCTTGTGGTGTTTGGTCATCTCGCATGGAGCGCTCAGCAACCGCGGCGATGATTTCCGGCCCCTCAAGCTCGCCGAACTGCAGCCTTATGGAATGACGCATCTGGATGGCCGTACTTCGGTCTTCACTGTTCTTGGTCTGCAGGGCGAGGAGAAAGCCGGCAAGCGCGGAATGCGTACGGTCTGTTTTTGCCTCACTCACCCTATGTGTACTGTCCTGATACCATCTTAGGTTATCAATCCTATTCGGCATTTGTCACCAATAAAAATCCGGAGGTCTGTCCCCTTGGGGCATTTGCGTTCTACCACCATTACATCCACGATGTGATGGATGTAGCGTCGAAGCTCAAAATTGACTGGTCTGTCAATAAGAGCTAGCGCCAAGTGAGTGGATTCTCAGCTGGTCCTCATTCGCGCCTAATTCACCGTCAGATCCGAGTCCTCCACGGCCCCAAGTCGCCGAACACGCCATACAACGAGCAGAACTTGTACAATTTGTACTGCAGAGCGTTTGTATGTGCAGGCTTTAGTTCGCACATGAAGGCCCATCTCCCCCGCCATCTCTTGGGGTATAAGCAAGAGAAAATGGGGTACGTGGCACCTCTTCAGACTCGATTCCATCTAATCAGGTTCGATAGCGTCGATAAGGCTGATACATCGAAGCTTGGCTGGGTACGTGGTGCGACATATTTCGATACGCATGCACCGGCGCTTCCCAAGAAGGTAAAGCATTTTTGTCTCGCTGAATTGGCACTTACCTCTGCACAGGCAATTCTCGGAGCTGCAAGGTTCAAGGTCGAAGAGACGTACGATCCCGTATGGACACGGGTCCATGTCCCGCAGCAATTCCTTGAGCTCATTTGCCCGAAGGCTGAGAGCATCCGGGATGAGATCGCAAGTTCGTGTGATAACCGTCACTGCTCCGAACTCATTGCTGATTTATTTTACAGATCGAGCGAATCTCTCTGGAGCTTTCAACTACTGGCAGATGGTAATAGACCTGCGCCCTTATGCATTTCAGGTAAGTTTTAAGGCTCTCTTGCACGGAAACCTCTGTTTGACGTGCCTCTAGTGCGGGGCCGCAATATTCCAAAAATGTCCGAAATCTGCCCTCTTCCGTCTCCCAGCATTCTGCGACACCGACTTTCGGACCTGGATGCAGTCCACCTTCCCTTCCGAGCTTTCCTTGCTCCAGGTGAAGGAAGGCAGCCCTGCCGACCTCCTTCTGATCCAGAACGCGGTTTTGCGGAAGGCTCTCGAGGACTTATACTCACTACTAGATCACCACAGCCCTTGCTTTCTCGTCATCTCCCTCAACACCTCCGAGAACATCAAGTACCCCCTCTGCCCCGATCTTTCTCCACTTCGACGAGCAGATGGAAGAAACTGGGACATATGAGTCTTCGGATGCCGACGGGACCACCTCCATCCGCGCCTTTGTAAATGGAAGCCCAAGGTCTCCCGATGAACCGCGCGCTCCGACGCAAGTTGACCTCGTCCTGCCTCCAACGGAAGCATTCTACAAACCAGGTTAGTTTTGGAACCTACACCGCCCGTGCTATGACGATAACGGCTTGATAGGCGGCTCTAGGGGGATAGTTCCGCCTCTCTTCGGTCAGAAATCCGCCCGGTGGCCCGACGTCTTTGCCTTCATCAAGCAACCCAAATTTTGCTGGGTTGTGTGGGGGCCGAAGTCCGTCGACCGCTATTCCACTGGGCAAGAAATCTGGACATCGTGGATTGACGGCGAAGCTGTCTACAATGGTGCTGGTATTCAAACAGGCAAGAAACCTCCCCTTAATTTGGTTGAGCAGTACCTTCAGAATAAGTGGCGCACGCCAGACGACCACAAGGTCAGCTTCTTCTTTAATCAAGTTCGATGTTAGCTAAACTGACACTGCAGGAACGAGGCATTGTCGCACAACATTGGGGAAGATACCGGGAGATACCAGAGTGGATCGAGCGCGAATGGAGTCGGCGCACAGTTTCGCCTTCGGTTGTTGTTACGGAGCTAGAGGCAATGCGCGTGGTTGGTGATCAGACGAAGGGTATGAATTGGCTCCGGCAAGAGGTTGCGACGCTCCGAAAGCAGGCGGCGCAGCCGGTGCGTACCCTTCACTCTTAAATCTGTGATTTTCTAATCTTCATCAGGTTGACGGTGCCGGTACCTCGACTTCGTCCGTGGTCTCTACCACTTCCACACCGCCATTGCCAGCAAGCGAGTCGATACAAAGCCAAAACCTTGGTGCTTTGGCCCCAGCTTGCGAAGAAGATTTGACTAAACGAAAGCGCGCTCCTGCTGCAGACTCTCGACGAACGAAAAAGCGAAAAAAATTGATCTAGTTGTACGGTTTTCTAGCTTTGTACTATCTATTTACCATTCACCGAAGGTCTTCCTTAACATCGGCAAGCTGCGAAGAAAATCAAACTATACCAGACTATCTCGCCGTAATCGTTTTGTAACTTGGTTACTATTGCAACTAGTAGATTCGGCAATTTATTGGAGCGATCAATGAGAAACTTTGAGTGGTATGTAAGACAGGAGCATTTTTCTACTCCTCTCGTTGCTCTTACTTCCATCCTTCGCTCGACATGGGAGTTAACAAGCTATGGGAAGTAAGTCACCCATTGTTGCATCTTGAAAACCGTTCTTAATTCAGTTCAGCTGTTGAAACAGGCTGTAGAAACACGGTCACTTCTGAATCTTGCGACAAATGACGATTTCATGGCCGACAAGCGAGGACTGAGGATGTTAATTGTAGGTATTGATATCAGGTAGGTCCTGGTTCTCACGTTTCATTGAGCAACACTCAGCACCGCACAGTATCCTGATAAATGCCTGCATCAAAGCGCGCACGTGAAATCAAATTGCGGCATTGGAGACACTGTTTTTCAAACTGTGTAACCTGCAACATGCTCCAGTCATTGCGGTGTTTGTGTTCGACAGCCCTGGCCGACCTGCAGTTAAACGCGGTATCCGCCGTGTCAGGAATAATCCGCTTTGGCTCACCGCACATTTGAAAGAATCGATCACTTCTTTTGGATACTATCATTATGTGGTACGAAACCCACTGCTAGTTTCGCGCCTTTGGTAAACTACCTATTTATATCATTAATACAGGCACCGGGAGAGGCGGAAGCAGAGCTTGCACAGCTCAACAAATTAGGATTCATCGATGTCGTTATCACGGAGGATAGCGATACTGTTGCTTTTGGAGCTCTGTGTGTCATGCGGACGTTGGGGTTAGTGGATTTCATATTAATCAACTCTACACATTTTTTCTGAGCTGAGCCATTTGAATAGCCCATATGTTACAGATGCATCGGAGATCTACCGATCCGAGTCAACTGCATCGCATCCACTATACCTGGATGAAGATGGCCTCCTGCTTTTTGTGCTGCTTGTAGGCGGTGACCATGACCGCGGAATCTCTAGCTGTGGTCCCCGAGTCGCACACGGCTTGGCACACTGCGGATTTGGACGTGACTTGCGTAACATTCTGACGAGTTCAGGTGACGCCGAACAACGGGATACTGAGCTTGCCAAGTGGCGAGCCGCACTCAGGAATGAGTTGAGATCTAATTCATCTCGGCTACTCGATAGGCGCTATCCCAAGTTAGCCGAGAATATCAACAGAGACTTCCCTAACTTCGATATTATCGAACTCTACACTGATCCACTCACGTCGTGGTCATCTCGTTTCACGCCTAATTCATGAATGAAACTTCACACCGCACAGAAGAGGATGGGGGGCCGCGAAGTGGCCCACCAACCGCTTGTCCAGAATAAAATTATTTCGCAATTCTGGCTCTATCACTAATTGCGCATGGATTAGCCCGTCAATTATAGCTAGTTTTTAGGTTGGCACAATAAGAGCTCGCTGGATTCTTTGAATTTGATCAAAAATAGCCCAAAATAGAAATTTTCTCGCCACGCCTTCGGTACTGCCAACGGCTGTAAAGCTGTATGGGAGATTGTAATCTAGTCTCATCACAGCTATATCGCTGCGACAGCCTACACGCAGCTTTATTGCCGCCACAGCCCACACGCGCTTAAGGTGCCTCCAGCTCTCCTTCCCCACCTCCTTCGCCATTATGCACATTTCAATTCAAGGCTTGCAAGTCAAGTTCGACGGCGGCACATTCAACGATGTGGCTGGGAATATGAACCAGAGGTTCACCACGATCATATCCCAGCAGAGGACCGATAGCGCACTAATTTCCACGGGGGATCCGGATGATTACCAAGGTACGTTCCCTCTCGCTCAGTCTAGCTAGATGTGCGCTCATGCGTGTCATCGCGCTCAGCTGCTCCTGCGAGCACAGAGCTGAGTAGGCCCAGAACAGTCCGGACCCGTGTCCACGGCGGTGCTCCTTATTGTAAGGTTCACTCACCTGGCAGGACGATATTGACGGTCGGAGTTACATAGCAAGATCGCAGCGGCCTCGTGAATATCATTCCCAAACTGGAATCGAGCCTATCGGCAATGAACGTATTGTTCCGCAGCATTTCGACACGCCGGCGTCTTCCTCGTTGACACGGCCACACGGTGAGGGACGAGTTTTGTAGTGCAGGACTCGCCGTGATTATTCTCCAACAGCTACTTCACCACATGGCCTCCATCCACCCCCGTCCCACCCACCGACCGGATCGGTCTCCCGCATCGCCACATCCCCACTGTATGTGGTGCCAGCCGCACCGCGGATGAATCCCGAGGGTCTTGCAGCCGGTATATCCTACGCTACATTCAACAGCGTGCACAGAAACATGATACAGACAAGCGTCACATCGTATGGGGAGACTGGTGCGTTTTGAATTGCGCACTAATTTCTTTCCTAATTTCTCGCATCTGTAGGAATCGATATTCTATACCGCCATGTGGTCACTTCTTCCCTGCACGATTCGGGAGAAAGATTCGATGAACCGGCTTGTCATCTTGGAACGCGCAGCAAAATACTGGGCGAACTCCGTGATTGGTCGCTCGATGATTCCCCGGAGGCTAATCCCCTGCTTTGGCTCTACGCCTGCTTATCTCAAAGGAATCTTTGATTTCAAACTGATTTCACACGACATCGCTCGGGTGACTGTGGTTCAAAAATGGAGAACGAAAGAGCCTTCGAAATGCTGTCGAATGGGCCTATTTCCAAGCGATTTGGTGGAGAATTGAGCTCAAAATGGGCGGAGGAAGAGAGGCAGTTTTGAATTGCTCTTTGTTTACAAAATGATCGGAGGTGCCATTACTTTTGCAAAACTGCTATAAGCCGGTCGTCCATATGGCACAAATACTGTGTAAAAAGTGTTTTCATGCAACTCTGGTCCAAAACACCAAAATCACAGCACAGCATAGGAAAAAACCGGGAAATGCGGGCAACTTTTTTGGCTTGCAACTCAATGCCCGCAACTTTCAATGCCTTGCCTGCAACTGTTTGTTTGCATGCAAATCTGTGCTTGTAACTATTTTCTGTACAACTATCAGATTTCCATCATATCTTCACGCAACTATAATTTTCCCATTTTGTCAACATGTTGCCGTCAGCGAGCAGTTACGGAACTGACAGTTCTGATGCGGGTGTCACCATTTCACTGCCGAATTGATGGCATAAAGATTCATTGTGTTCGGAGGACAATTCAGTTAATGAATGGCCTCAGGATAACCTCCTAATATACTATTCTATCAACCTCTGGTAAATGGCACAGCTATGGAAGTCCATGTTTGAAATGGGGCCATGGAAACTCTAAGTATCTCAAATGTGGCAGCAAATTCAGAAAGTGAGGTTTCAATTGGACCCGATTCGACCAACGAAGCGACCCGACAACAAAGGTAAAGCGCGCGAGATTCCGCCTCATATGGGGCAGGGTCCCGCCGCTAAACCCGCGCCGGTGGCTGGGCCGTCTAAGCCCGCAGAGACGTCTCTTCCGACGCCGCCAACAAACCCAATCAATAGGCAAGATGGATGGAAGGACTCTCGGCCCTCGAATCCCAAAGCCCGTGACGAGGATGTTGTCATGCGCGACGCGAAGAAGTTCAACCCAGGAGATAAGTACCATGTTCCCTTGCTTCAACTCGTTGGGTTGAGTCCGCAGCTTCAGAAATTATTCACGGATTCGACTCGCTCGAAGCGCGAATATGCGAACAAATCCGCTGAGTATACTGTTCGATTTGCCGAGGCTGACACCGAAATCCATATACATCGCGCGGAGATTGTTGATTCCGGCCCCAGGCACGTTTATGCGGATGCGACGTACGACGAGATCCACCACTTCCTCGTCAACTACGGAAGCGCGATAGCCCAGGTTCCCGAAGGACGTTATTTTGCGATAAGTACCAGTCGGAAAAGGATGACGACCACATAAACACAAATCCCCGCTGCAATGTCTATAGCTCCATAACGTGCTATGGAACTGAGGCAGCTTTTGATGAACGTTAACCCAAAATGCTACCAGCCGGTGCCACAGCCTGGGGCGTGGACAGGTCTACACATCGGACGATCGCAGAAAAGTTCAGCTAAATGGGGAAATACCGGACTAATTGGAACTACTCACTATACAGCATCGATGTGCACCCAGAGACCAAAGATATCAGAATATAGGGCATTACCCCTGTTGGGTGGAGAATAAAAATGTCAAGAATCTGAGGAACCTGCAATATGTTGCAGAATTTACAGTCCACAAGCCCAACATCGCAAGCTCTTCGTTGCAGAGGGGCACAGGTCCTTCGCTCCCCCGCCCTCGATACCGATGCAGATGCCCATTCGAGCACCCTCCTGACCACGCGAATTTCAGGGCGCCGTACTTGTGACAACCCCAACACTGGGAGACTCGGAGATGGGGGATTCTCGGGAAACGGCAGGGCCGGACGAACATAGAAGGATACGACCACGGGACAGGGAGGTCGACCTTCGTGCGAGACTCCAGCAGGAAGTAGACGGAACCGGCAACTTTGGGTTTGTTCCTGCTCGCTATGATCGCTGCGATTTGGTTCTTCACGAGGGTTTGGGTATCGGTGACCGAGGATGGGACAACAAAGATGCTGGTGGCGTTCTGCTTCTTTGCATAGAGGAGGAGAGGGAGGGACAGAGACTGGAGGTGCTTATTTACAGAGGCGAAAATCTCAGGATAGGACGCATTGAGATTGGAGGGGTCTCCCCAACTTCTTCTGTGAGGGGGTAAGTCAGAGTTGAATAGGATAGAGGAGGATCGGAAGTTGTCGTTCGCTTGAACCAGAGTTATTGTGAGAACAATATATGTAAGAGCTAGCAACAAGCTATAAGCATCGTGAATAGATGGATAAAGTAAGGCTCAGTCGGACACTCGAAGGTGGAAATGACCGAGGGGCAAATAGCACTGGGCCTCTGGTGGTATTTCTGACCTGTCATATCAATTCCACAGAACTGAATGAAGAAAGCTACGCCCGCAAGGATTACTTAAACTGACCAATTTGCGCCGATCAAAACTCCCTGAAGTGTAAAAATCTTCGCATGCATCCCACGCGATCTTTGGGAGAGAAAAATGTTTGTCTTGGTTACTTTTGTCTGAAAATCAGAAAAAATCACGTACAGTGGCCCAACCTCGACTCTCTGCAATGTCGCGAAAGGTCCAAACTCCGACGATTATATAACAACTTTGATCGACGCACATCAACCACAAGTAAATAACAGACTACAACTAACCAGGTACGAGTTATTGTACTGTCTAGGAGAGACTAGGGTAAAATGGCCCTGCGATACGAAGGCTCCTTTATGCGGTACGACTGGCCGGTCGTTGTATGGCAGGACTTCTGGTTAAAACCCTGTGGGACCGGGTTGGAGCTATCTCCTCCTCATTTGTTGTTTATGAACGAGTCCGTTGCAATCGCAGTTTCTGAATGGAAAGCAATACCTGCAAATAAAAAGGTAGTTGGCCTGGGATCACGGATTGAGCATTTTTTGGGTTGAAAGCAATACAATTTATATTGCGACTGCCGATTGCAATCTTCGTACGTCGCGTCTCTGTGGATCAGTGTGAGCAGGATGCGTCTACGGGCGTAGACAGACATAGACATAGGTAGCTGGACCGTGCATGCATGATTCCAGAACCTGCAAAGATTTGTGGAATTTACAGGGGTTAAATTTCTCTGTGGGTCCCTGAGAGAAGTCATTCCATGCCAGAGCGCCCTATTCCAGCGAAAAAATGGTACCCATTTCGCTTCTGAACGAGAACAAGCCAAAATATTCCGGAGGGTTTTCCCAAATGCGGAAATATTACACAACTCGGGTCGCCGGGAGTCAATTTTTTTCTGAGTCCCCGAGAGCACTCATTCCATGCCTACGAACCGTATTCTGCTAAAAGATCCATACCCATTCCACTTCTGAACGAGGACGAACCAAAATATTCCGGAGGGTTTAAATTGAGAACTGCCCAACTGCGGAAATAGTATACAACTTGGGTCGCCGGGGGTCAATTTTTTTCTGAGTCCCCAAGAGCAATCATTCCATGCCTACAAACCGTATTCCGCTCAAAAATTCGTACCCATTCCACTTCTGAACGACAACGAACCAAAATATTCTCGAGGGTTTAAATTGAGAACTGCCCAAATGCAGAAATACTTATTATACAACTCGGTTCGCCGGTGGTTAATTTTTTGCTCAGTCCCCAGAGCACTCATATGCATTCCATGCCAACGAACCTTATTCCGCCGAAAAATCCGTATCCATTCCAGCCCTGAACGACAACCTACCAAAATATTCCCGAGGGTTTAAATTGAGAACTGCCCAAATGCCGAAATATTATACGGTTCATCGGGGGTCAAATTTTTTTCCGGCGCTGCAATCTGGGATTTTTTGTGTTGGAAGGAGGTCAATTCTTCCTCGAATCTCACGAAGAAAAATACCGACCTATTTTCTCAGATCTGTTCAAGACATGCCATTTTGGACCTGCACCTCTTTGAGCTCTTGACGCCATCACGCCATGCCTAAGAAAAGTCGCGCACAAGAAGCAGCCCTGGGCCAGAACCTTGAGCCTCTGTACACAGCCCTAGTCCCACCCATGTTACCTCCACCCAGCGCAGTCACATGGGTGGGAGCAGTGCGTCCTTGACACAACTGGAGGCTAGCTGGTTCCCGACTTGGAATTGAAATCACGGTCGATTTTAATGCTAGTACTGTCCGGGACATGGATGCGGCGAAAAATGTGGTATACACAAGAGAGGTAGTCACGAAGTGCCGACAGGCACTATATTTACAGCAAAACCCGAGCAAAACCCGATCCCGAAAGATATTTCTGGAAGTATTGGGTGTGTAGGCCGCGGGGTAAAAACAAAAGAATGTCGTCTGTTGATGCACGTAAATGGGTAGGTAAGTGAATCGTGGTTACCTGAAGAATTTCATCGCTCCTTCGCGCAGGATAGCGGGACAGAGGAGTGGACGGGAGGACCACGCCTGACAAAAGCCCTCCGTTATTTCCAAGTAGAATATGTTCAATAGCTTTAATACCAGCTGATTGCGCCAGGCTGAGCCCTGTTTGTGTGGATAAAGCGGCCAGCGCTGGTTTTTGGGGAACGAGCCCGCCTGCGGGCAAAGGTGTATCGGTGGGGGTATCGGTGGTGAGGACAGAATCGGTTTGGGACGAGGTTGAGACTCAAGGGATAGGTTTTTCTCCACCATTTTCGAGCAGGGAAGAGTATTGAAGCGCGTGGGGCGCGACGAAGAGAGAAGAAGTTTTTTAGATCTTGATCGCCGGTGACGATGATGGACAATAAGGCCAAACACTCGGGGTTTCAAACGGGGGTTGGCGCATGAACGAGAAGCATCGGGACTGAGTCAAAGACCTTAAGTACGTCGAACGCTAATTTTTCTAGCAGTGGAGTGATCTCTCTCCTTGGAAGTAGGTCACGGTTCGTGCGTTTATATCGTTTTCAAGAGGGCGACATGCTTGCTTTCACTTTGTGTGCAGAGTGCCATTGTCTCCCATAATTTTTGCAACAGCTCGACATCGGTCCAACCTTCCCATCGGGAGCTTGGTGGTGGTATGTACGCTCCGACAAGCCACATAGCCCCCATATCGAGAACCAGAATGTCAGGTGAAGTCAGGTCCGATACCGTGAATTTGAAGGTATCACGGACGAGCAAAGCGATTCCGCCGCCGCGCCGTGAGTTATTCAGGAGAGGCTTGCGAGGGAGCGAAATAAGTGTGTAGCCCGCTGGTACATCTGCTGCATGCTCCTCGCCTGGTAACATGTCTGTTTCAGCGAAGAACATGATGTCGTACCGCCGTAACAGCGATTGAAATACCGGGCTTATGAGCTTAAGTGTAAAATCGTGAAATACGTTCTAGTACATGATATTCACGTCAGGAGTTAGGTCAGTGAGGTCATTTTGCGAGGTAGTTGCGTCGCGCCCATCGTTTGACGTCGAGTTCCCCCCAGTAGGGATGCGCCCCGGAGCATTCGCACGGCACTGTCGCACTGGACGCGAGGCAGAGGTCGTGTTGGTGGTACGAGAGCCAGTCGCGCCGTTGCAGTTTTTGTAACAAGCTAAATTCAGAGAACCTAGCCAAGAAGAAAAAAATTTCAAACTCCGGGCGCAGCCCTTTTGTTTGTCCCGAGTTGTACCAGTCTGCCTACGGCATAGTGCTTGTGCTAAGTATTGCCATCTCAGGGCAGACTGGTAACTAGTCTACTCCAAACGCAGCATGTCCTTTAAGGATCTACTCCTACTCCAGATTCATGCCCTCGGGCTCTCGGCATTTTTCAGCACTCTTACTTACAAAAACCAGCACGACCAGGCACATCCTCAGGTCACCCCCGGACCCACCCTTCCTTACTTCTACAGCGGCCATCTATTTTTTGCCACCACTGTAACGTACCCCCAACATTGCTTGATAAAATTCAGCTCTTAATGGAATTTCGGAAAGAACATAACATCATAACCGCAAGCTTCGCAATGTTCTAAACGGCTTTAACCTAATAGATATCGTGCTATTCTAATCCGTTGTATCGCCAGCAAAGGGCATTACAGTAAATCCAGAGTGTCACGGTTGTCTTATGTGGGTATACACAAGGACAACGAATATTGACATGTTCAGGATGCGAGAAAGGCAGCGGATCCTAGAGTTATTGTTCTCCTCGTGCGCTGAGGTATGATGTGATGCATTTCCCTCCGTCCAGTATCCTTCGAGGAGTGGTGACGGCGAAAGCTCCATTAATGTCGAGGTTGGAGAAAATATTGTGTCTGAGGGGGATTTTGTAACGGTGTCCCGTGTGAAATATCTGCAGTAGTATACTCGGTGTGTGAGAAAGTAACCGGAATTTCGACGAAACACGGCATACAACCCAACTTCTGTCAGTTGTTTTGTGAAATTCATGAACCATAATGGCTTGCAAGTGTATTGTGACATTTGGGCTCGAGATTCAAGACTTTGTACACATCACAGCAATAAATTATGAAATAGTCATACTTCTCTTGTTCCCGTTTGTTCTGACTATATTTCCTGGCATCTTGAGGTATCAGAAAGGTTCATATGCATGCAGGATTATGCTTCTAGAATATGGGAGCTTGAGGGTCCATGTACGCGTTAGATAAATTAAGACGAAACAGATTCTAGCACTTGATCTAAAAATCATTCAAACACCGGTTTTGATTGGAAATCACATACAATATGAAATGTTTTCCGGTCTTACAGTGGAGGGAGAGTATTCTACGAAACATATCCAAAGCCTGGCTGAGATCCAGTGAACTATCTGGAGAGAAACACGATTCCGGTCACTTTCTCACACACCGAGTACAGTGCAGGGAGACTATTCTACGAAACATATCCAAAGACTGGCTGAGAGCCAGTGAACTATCTGGAGAGGAAAACGATTCCGGTCACTTTCTCACACACCAAGTAAATGCGAGTTTCATTCATTAAATTCAAGGGAGCAATGACAGGCCGATGATCTCGTTGTGTCTATTGTGAGGGGAACTGCTGCTCGACGTGAAGTTGTTGCCTGCTCCTCCTCCTGCATATTTCCGCCTAGTCCGGGCCAGGAATACGACTGACTACGCTCACGGTCTGTAGACTGTGGCCCCTCACCACAGAAGGCCCAGCGGCGTCGGTCTGCATGCATGCAACCCACCAGTGAACACCGTCCGGCTCCGGCGCCCTGCCCCAACACAAACCCAGATGCACCAATTTGCGGCGACTCAGAGAGATCACAGAAAGCGGTCGCGGAGACTGGGGACACCAAACCAACGGAGAAAGAGGGACCGGGGGAGAGGTTTAAGGACCTTGGTGAGTACTTACAAAGTCTCTCTCAATTTGAAGTAGATCCAAAACGTCTATAAGGCACTCTTGAATACAATCATGTTGCTACCATCCTTAGGACTTGGGTACGCGGGATGGGCACGCTTCGAAATCGGAATGTCGCTCACGGGGGTTCAAATGTCTCTCCACCTCCCTGAGGTCAACAAAATTGTTTCAAGCTTGTGTCATCAACGAAATATGAGCCTAAAGGTTCAGCACCCGCCTCGAAGAGGCCCACTCATCAGGAAAATCTGAAATGCTATCAAGTGCAAGCAGTAATTATGTGGGTTTTCGATTGTCTTTGATGGGCTATGAATTTTCCGGTGGGCTATCCATGTCTATTGGTGACTTTCGTGGTCTATACGTTTTGGGGGGGATGCTATCGGGAACTTCGGTGGGCTATATGGTTCACTGCGGGTGCTATCATTATCGGCAGAGGAACATAGTAGATTATGGTGGTCTATGAGGGTCTATATAGAATTTCATTATATTGTAGGAGCATTCTACGACACGGACTGGTACACATATCTTGCCCAACCTACATTCCTCAACTTCTCCCAATATCTTTCTGGTTTGAGAAAGTGGCCTAAGAAGGGGCAACTTGCTAGGGACGTGCCCTGAAAATACCAGGATTTCCGGCATTACTATTTCATATCCATCTCACAAATTTTATTTGAAAGCGAAGTCTACAACTTAGTACGATGAATAGTAGTAAAACATGTACTTCGGTACAAGCTGAGCCAACGGATACATTCTTTCTTTCAAGTCCACCATCAGAACCCACCCTAAACACCGTGGATGCTCCGATGGCGACGCGACAGCGACGTCGGACAGCGCGTAAGGTGTCATATCATGTGAGCGCGTAAAGTGGTTGGTTTCGACGCCGTCAGTGTCAAACGCCGACACATCCTTTCTTCCTTTCCCCACCATCTCACCAGGTTCCGCCTGCTCCCATTCAGCCCTTCTCCTCTATCTTACCCACTCCCGGCTTTCAAGCATTGCACGAGCAGATAAGGTACATTTCAGGTGTTAAATCTCCTTCTGGATCCTCGTACTGATACCCTTCAGTGTCGAGGCCTCGTCAATCACTATCTCATTGCTGATGGTACGACTTTCTTTATGTCGTGCTTCTGCTCAAAATCTCCTAGATATCTTCCAGCTAGGAAGCACGGCCATCATCGTAACGGCTCGTTGGACGACTGCCCAGACTTTTTCATTGACAGCTCGGCAATATGATGTGCGTGGTGGCGGGTCTTCGTTCCAAGTATCCAAGTTTTTGCTAATGTTGCCTTGTATTTCACGGCACAGATATAGATGTGAGAGGGCCAGACATCTTCATGTGTGGTCGGGCGTTGGAACGGATTCATCAGTTGAGTCTTGTACGTGTTCTGTTTCAGTCATTTTGCGACCCCACCTGACGATATTTCATCTCGCGCAGATAAGTACATTCCCCCCTGTGTCTGATTTTCAGCTCTGTTTCCTCCTTGAATCATAGGTGTGTCCTTCCGTTTCTTCCCCTTGACCTTGCATGCTAATCTGCAGCATTTGACCCTGGTCTAGAGTCTCTAGATGGCACCGGACGCAAACGTTCCCAATGCGTTGTTGATGATGTGAGTGCGCACTCTACTTCATGGTAAATTTACTTCCGTGCTAACTCTTTTTGTAGATTTCTCGATTTGAAGTTTGTAGTTTACCACACGGCCGTTGATTGAAGACCTTTATTATCTTGCATTGATATCCCAGTATTGTTGTCCGTCAGGATTAGTAGTCAGTAGTTGCGTGAATAAATGAGGCTTCAATTCAGTTTCTTCCATGTCTATGAGCCGCTTTCAAACAGCCATTGACTGCCCCGACTTGACCTGCTATGATGTTTATGAGAGCTATGGCAGCTATGGCTATGGTGCATCTCATAGACATGGCTGGTGCTACGGGTGTCTATGGGTGTCTATGAAAAAACACCCCCCCCTCCCACCTGTCTATCATAGACAGGGTGTTGCTATCACGTCTATGGCATCTCTCATAGTCTTTGGTGGTCTATGGAGCAATTTCAGATTTTCCTGATGCTGTGCATAGAACTCGTGGGAGATGTTGTGCAGATAGAAAGGTCACGTATCTCACACATTGTCGCAAGGACCGATTTGTGTGACATCTGACCTCTCCTCGTGTGACCGAGGGGTATGTGTTAAGACAGCACAAGCTTTAAGCCTGTGCCTTTGTCACAGAGGCTCCCCCACTCAAGTGCTCCTCGCAGACACGGTGGATACAGAATACCCGGTTCGCCCGCACAGAGCTGAATCCGAGTTCGGGAGGTTAGGCCGAATCCCGATAACGCCGACGTCCGCTTTGGGAACACCTCACGTGATTTTCGGTTTCCTTTTAAGGGTCCGTCCTCTTTTCATGTATAGGATTGAGTGTATCGTCGATTCAGATTTTTCCCCATTGATCACGGAAACCCTCCCTAGGGAGGCACAAGAAAAAGGTCTGCTTCAATCATTACATAAACTCCCGGGCCCGATGCTTCAGAAGGATGTATTTCCACGATGTATGTGATTTTCATTTTTACCCTGCCGTTTACGTAGAGTTAGTTATGTTATTTAGTTGACTTGTTCGTTTCTCGTAATTTCACCATCGAACCGACGCGGCCAACTGAGTGTGAGAAGGCCATCAGAGAGACATGCCCTGATGCTCGCAGCCTGGGTATTTCATCAGCGTCGATATCTTGTGTGTAGGATTGATTCACTTACCGTTGTTCCCCCAGGCAAACGGAGGGCCCGATAGAATTTGCCATAGTGGAATTCCTCCACTGCGAGACCGGCGGGACGGATGGATAATCCTCGAGGGTGAGAGCGTTTGACAGTCTGCGAGGCTGGTAATGAGGGATGTGGACCAGGGCGATATCGAGGTACACGATATCCCTGAACTAGAAGCATCGCTCCCTGTACAAATATGTGAAGGTCGGAGGACTTGACGCCCGGAACCTCGAAAGTTGCTTCGATGTTAGGATGGCCTGGATCATCAAAAATTTCTCCCCTGGTACTTTTGTTAGATTGTTAAGTTCTTCAATAAACTGAACATCTTTACCGCAATTTATAGACTGGGGTTGAATTGGTTCTGAGATACGAATTAGGGTTGCGTGTCGGAGTTCCGTGAGCGGGTGGATCAAAAGAGTGATCTGACATTTCACCCTCCCCCTTCGAACTCAACATCTTTATATGTGGCTTCGGGCCCGAGCCATGCTCCGGGAAAACTTCGGTCCGCCGGGAAATCCACGAATATTCACCTGTATAGCCCAAAGTACCCCAGTATTAGAGGTGGGTTCTCCCCTTCTAATTAGAGGGCCTTTGGGTGATATTGCAAGCACGGCTTGATTACTGTTAGTTATCTAGTGAATAGCTATCTATTTACCGCGATCTCGTAGATAGCGTTGAGATAGTGTCGTTATCTACTGATGTTGGCATCAGAGATAGGACAGCCGAAATCCATTGTTTGCCCTTGCTCGTCAGCGGTAAAGCTTGGGTGGACGAGCTAATTGTAGGGCATCCTGACAGGATCAACGAGCTAGGCAGGAGAATGCATGTCTTGCCCTGGTAGCCATACTTCTGCCGATTTGTGATCCCCGGCGAAAGGCTGTTGAGGGATCGCAATGGTGGCGGCGCGATGGCAATGCCGTACGCAGTTGAGTTGGGGAAAGGATAATATGGATTATTCTCGGGCGAGGGAGTCAAGAGAGCAGGGATAGAGGAAGCAGCAGGGCCCAGGCTAGCTGCTGGCGCAGGGGGTTTGGGAATATCAGAGAGATCGTTGAGGGAGATTGTGCTGTCAGGATCATGTGTTGCCTTGGGTACGTCTTTTTGTTGTTTATGATTGCCGGCTGACAGTGGAATTATCATCAGGTTGCCAAATGTATCCCCTACAGCTGTATATAATACCTAAGGGATGAGGCAAGAGGAACGTATTGAGGGAATTCCCGAACCATCAAAGTCAGTGCTGTTTTGGAAGATGCACAATTTCTCGCTATCAGGTCGCCCCATAAATCCGAAAAAATTGAGACCCCGAAATGTTTTACCGGCACGTGGTTGTGGCGGTCTAGAGGCAGGTTTCCAACGTTTGACGTACTCGGGCTGCGCGTGGACAAGAGGTGGGTGGCCGAAAAAGCCGTGAAATCGACCTCCCCATCAAACTCCGGTCGGAACACGGTCCGACCGATTTGAGGTTTGAACGGATGTTGAGCTCGACTTCTGTTTTGTGGCTGCAAAACTCACCTATCTGAAAAATATAAACGGAGCGACCCCCCACTTTCATATCTTCTGAAGCTACCTAGGTAGTTTCCATAATATTTGGCGTCGCTGAGGGACAATATTCAATAATTGCGTCCAAATTGCATCGGACCGAACATGCGGTGTTTGTCTCTAGTAAACAGCACTGCCGATATTCGCCGAAGCTGAAATGGCTGCGGAGGTCGGTCCGATCAACCGCTCCGCTCGCGTGCTGGGGGGGGGGTACAGCCACCATCCAGACTTCGGAGTTGATTTCAGGAGTTTTCGGCCCACCCACCTCTTGCGCGTGGAGTTTGAAATGTTGAGTGTAGCTATATAAGTAGGCTAGCATTGACCTGGGTCTTCAGTTTCTTACTGTTGACTGTTGACTCCAGGTGAGTAGATAGTTCAGTTCACATACAAGCTTAACAGAGTTTCTTACTGTTGACTCCAGACCTGGCGATCAGTCAACGGCTTAACAACACCGGTCTTGTGTTTGGTATATGTGCCCGAAGACTTGTACGTCTGTACACCAGGATGCGCCAGGTCTATGAACTGCGCGAAAGTTGTATTGGCAATGATTGTGGAGTCGCTGCGGGCCCCCCCGAAGGCCTTCAACCGGGTGGAAAGAAGATCAAGCATAGCATCGACAAGGCTTGTGCCGAGGTAATCCGTTAAGTAGCTTGCTAAATCCGAGACAGGCACGCCTGCGAAGCCGCGCACGCTGCCATGCCATCCGATGAGTCTCCAGAGACCCTGCACAGCGGATTTATGCACTAGTTCCTCCTCTGTCTTCCCCCTCGCTTCGAGCCAAGATGCTGCCCTTTGCCACTGCTCTTTGGCTTCAGCGGCATCCAGCACTTCGCCCCACCAAGACAGACCCCAGAATGGGAACGCAACGTCTGGATTCATCCAGGTGCGTAGAGATTTTTTGCCGTCAAACCAGGCCTGTCCAAATCCGCTGAATCCCAATCCAAGGCCAAATGGTTGGCCTCTTCGTTGTCAAATATTTCCATGTTATGCATGTTTTAGCAGTGTTGTCACTGACTCCGTCTGACGGGGTCAGTCAAAACCGTCAAGACAAAAGTCAAATCTCGACAGGTCGATCACTGACCTGGTCAGGAGTTTTGTGAATTCTGAGGTTGACGACGTGGAGATGACAAAAGTTGATATATTTGTCTGGAACAAACATCGGTGCGGTCCGGGCGTCCACAGAGTTGATCGACCGTAGACTGAGTCAGTGTCGGACTGACTAGGTCAATAACGCGTTCGGACCGGTCAGACCACTAACGGGTCAGAAATCTGTGACGTTTTCTGACCTTTTTTGTCTGACTTTGACAACACTGTACAGTTTTAAAAGTTGAAATGAGAATGTTTTTGGAAATCACGGAGTTGACGAGCGCGGAAGATACATTCAGTGGCATATTCTGTCATTGTGTACAATTGACAAATTTGGTGGCCACACGAGTTACTACTTTTGGGCGACAATCGACGATGTCGCGATTCGGGCTCAGACCTCGACCGTGAGATACTCCATTGTCGGGACTTCGACTCAGAGCTTCTCACCGGCTGAACCCCATTTGTCGGGATTCTGGCACACAGCTTTCAGGACCGTTCCTGAAAATTTGTCGGGACTTGGGATCAAACCTCCCAACCCATAATCATCGGTCCTCCCTTCAATTGATGACACCGAGTCGGACACCCGCAAAGGACCCTGGGCAAATCAACGAACCTACGGCTGCAGCACTCGCATACGGACTCAATAAGTAAAGATCGCCGCCGTCTATCCCTCGAGATGCTCGATGCACCCATCTTGGTGGAGAGGAGGAGTCGTTTGTGGGGGAAGGCGCGAGGCACTGCAGATGCACCGCCCACTCACAGTGGGCGCCAATGGCAAAGGGGGGGACTCTTCATGGGTTTTTGGACTTGGATCTGTAGTTCACACCATATAGAATGCGTGGGTGAGGGTGCAGCCCAAACGAATGACGGAGAATGTGTGCGTGAATATCTTCCAGGGGGAAAGGGGAGGGCAGATGGTGGAATATTTGTGGCTGCTGGCAAAGGCAATGTTACCAAAATGCAGTGCGCAACCTGAGGGCCAGGGGTTGAGTTTGAATTCACAAGCATTGATGTGGCAAAAGGTGAATAAATAATAATAATAATCTCTCTCTTTATAAGATGACGGTTGCCCGTCCGAAGCCCTTCAAGTTCCTTTTATAGACTTTATGACCCGAGAGTGTGAGTAGTAATAATAAGATAGAACGAGAGTGAACGAGTAGGAAATCCAGGTTCAAGTGGATGAGAATAAATTGGGCTGATTTGAATGCTCAGCAAAGGGGAGGACATCTGCCTCTTCTCTCATTGCTGGAGCGTTGCAACTGAGATGGATGGGCGGATCTATCAGATGTGCCATCGGGGGTTTTCCTGATGGCTTCCGCTGGCATCTTCCCTCGAGCGATATTCGTCGTTTCTGCTGTCTTTGCATCAATGATCCACTAGGGGCCTCTGTAAAACATCAATCAAGTGGAGAGCAGCCGGCGCTTGTATTATTACTGTCAATATACTTATTTGTTTGCTACCTTTGTGTGGAGCAACGAAAGCATACACTATTCAAGGAGATCTGGTGTAAGGAGCTGGTTCCAGAATCACATTCTGGCGCATTTATGGCAACAGAATCAATTCTGGCGCCGGCTATCGAAATATGTTCCCAGCTGACATTCTGGCAAGCTGGCGCAGCTGGCAGGCCTGGCGCCAGGCGTGCCAGCTCGAAAACATTTTCCTGATGAGGTCTGGCAAGGATCAGTATTAATGGGTGGGAAAGCAAATCAGAGGCTGTTACAGTGCGCAGGATGAGGGACCCATCTTCTAAGTAGAAGATGGGGTGGTGCTGGAGGACAGGGGCAGCTGGATCTGGTGCGGCTGACATGATGGATGCGGAGGAAAAAGATTCAAATCACCTGATGTTAATAGATAGGTTGCGCACGAGCCGCATGCGGGTTTTGTGCATTGTGCAAAGCCGCACGGCAAATTTGAAATCTGCGAGGTGTCAATCAACTATTGTAATATAAGTGTGCCTGAGGTGAAGGAGAGGCGCTGTGGGGAGAGGGAATATCCTGGGCACCACCGCTGCTGTGTGGCATACATGAAAGTATGGGAAAAGTGAGTGATGTTTTTTGATGCCTGAAAAATCCGGCCTCTCACGGGTGCACATCCAAAACACAACACTCCCGGGAGTGGAATATGAAATTCAGGAGGCATTAAATGGTACTTTGATAGACAAGAACCAAGGCCAGCGAAGAAACGGCCGCAGCTTTGCACAATGCCCAAAAAGCCGCATGAAGCCGCATGCGGCTGTGCGGCTTTTGCGCAACCTATCTAATATGAATAACGACTTAACAAAACCGTCGCCCAGCGAGCTCCCAGACTTATGCCCAGCCTTAGACCATCAACGTTTTTATTCCTGTCTTCAACCCATATAAGCTTAAAAGTTTCAACTGTCTTTAATGTTTTTTGGCGTTCTGGAGTCTGGCTACGGGAGAGCCAATGCACAGTCCGGACGCCATGGGTTTTGTCAAGTCAATATTAACATCAGGTGATTTGAATCTTTTGCCTCCGTATCCACTATGTCAGCCGCACCAGATCCACCATGAATCGTAGCCCTGGTCAGTCTGAACAATTCCATCTCTTAAAATTCTGCTCAGAGGCATTATTGCCTTTTCTGCAGGGCTTTCAATGGAAGACATTTGAAACACGTGACCTTAGCGACGTGGTGAGCCGGACCCGAAGCACCCGCCATTTTGAAACGCGTGACTGTGACGGCGGGGTGGGCCCCGGACCCGAAGCTGAATTCGTTGCCCTTCAGATTATTTCAATTCCAGCGCGGTAAATACGTCTGCGAAAGACATTAGTGTGTTGTAATCAATTAAAGGGTTCGGGAGGGTGGGTGAAAGCGTAGTTTCCTTGCGGAAGTGTTGTGAGCGTATGGTGTCGGAATGCAGGTGAATGTTCGAAAGGCGAAGGTCCACCACCACCTGTCACTCCTCAGTTACAAGACATCGTATCGACTCCGGCAAGCGCCGTCGATACTCCCATCTTGTCCTCAGCTCTTTTCTGGTCATCAAGGCAAGTGCAAACAGCAATATATTGTGGGGATGGAGAAGTGGCGCTAGCCAGCTCCAGGACGTAAAGCCGATGGGGATGACAAAAATGAACCCCAAATTCACGCCGCAAAAAAACAATATTCCCCCCAGCAGACAATGATGCAGAAAGGGATTATTTCAGCCTCGGCTGAAAGTGAATCGGAAATGGTGCATTTCCGCTTGGAAGACAATGTCGGAGAAATTGACTGTTTTCGATGTACTTTCTTGCTCACCGAAAGCAAACATTTTTTCTACCTTTAAACTTGGCAGAAAGCAAAGCTTTCTGCTGCACTTTCGGTGCATGCCGAAACTAATTGTTTTCGATCCGCCGAAAGTGCAGCGGAAACCAATAGTTTCGGCAGTTTCGGGCAGAAACCGTTGCCGAAACTGTCTGTTTCGGCAGGCGCCGAAATCGCAGCTGAAAACAATAGTTTCTCCGCCGGTTTCGGGATTGCCGAAATGATAGCCGAAACTTATTGTTTCGGGTTTCGGCCCGAAACCTTTGCCGAAACTTATTGTTTCGCCCGTGCCGCAGAAACAATTGTGTTCGGCAGCACTTTCGGCGCGTCCGAAACAATAAGTTTGGCATGTCTCGAAAGTGCAGCAGAAAGGTTGCATTTCTAGTACACTTTCTGCCAGGAATAAAATGTTGCAGAAAGTGTTCCTTTCTGCGAGGCAGAAAGTGCACTATAAACCTTCACTTTCTACACCATTTTCTGTGAAGGAAGAAATGTTGTATTTCTGACTCATTTTCTGCCCAAGCGGAAATCTTCACTTTCGGCATCATTGTCTACCGAGGGGAATTTTGTTTTTTTGCGGTGTGATTAGCAGCCCAGACGGGGCATCGACATCGGCTAACCCAAAAGGAAAGGCAGCGAAAAATCATAATTGATTCCTGCTCTTTGCGGAACTTAGGGCGCGGCTCGTTTTTTTTTTTTTTTTCAATGAATTTTGCGTCGGATGGCTCTCCTGAGATCAATTCTGAACCGTTTTCCTTGAGAATATGCTCATTATGTTGGCATTGAAAGTCCGGAGAACATGGCCTCCTCGAATTTTCTGATGGGCGATCAAATTGCTTAATTGGGAAAAATATCCGCATTTTGAGCAGGATGGCTGTAGCATTGGCTATTATTGTTCAATGGGGCTAATTTTTTGATACGATGGACTCACAGGTGTATCAGAGGGCACCAGATAACGGCATTTTCTATATAACTTGTATTTGGCTCAAGACTTTGAAAAGAGAATGTGGTATTGTCATAATAGAGACTACATCTGATATATGGGTCACATTGAAAATGCCGGTATTCGGTGCCCTCTGGTACACCTGCGATCAACTCAATCGCAGCGCGCTACAGACTCCAGCGGTCGTCCGAGGGCCAAAGACTTGGACGAGAATATCAAGGAGTACGTTCTCTTGGCGATTGACGATTACCGCTGCCGCATCAGCACCGAGGAAGCCTTTCCAGACAGCACCACCGAGACCGATATGGTCCGACGGGCATGGGATAATGCCTGCGAGGAAATGGGCGAAAGCGTGTCATTGACGCCGTCGTTGGCAAAACTGGTGCTTCCGCTTACCATCATTCTCAGTGTATCGCTAAAATATTGTCAGGTATCCAAAAGAGGGTCGCAGCTGCGCGGGGAGCTCAAGACTAAGATTAGTGTTGCCGCGACTCGGAAAGTCGAGTCGCGACTCGCTAAGTCGACTTGGTTGAGAAGTCGACTCAAGGGAGTCCGACTTGGCAACTTGAGTCGACTTGGTCAACAATTTTTTTGAAAATGTTCCTATTGCCTCCAGACGTGATAAAAACTCGAAAGGTGAAATTTGATTTTTTTTACCTGTCACAGGATGTCACGTCCTGCTGTCACTAATGTCACAAAATTTTCTCATCACTCCAATCGCTTCCTATACGAGTAGCGAAAATAGACAACCTACTTGGGACCCGACTTGAGTCACTCAAGTCGACTCAAGTCGATTTTATCGACTCGACTTGACTCGGCTTAAGTCGGCGCCCCCAAGTCGACTTGGAGTCGGTTTGTCCTAAGTCGCGGCAACACTAACTAAGATCAAACCCCTCGTTGACCTCACGTACGGCTTCAAGAGCGGCCAGCATAAGAAGACCATCGCTTTCAATCGCAAGCTTGCCGAAGATCTCAAGGAACATTCTGTCTTCGCATTCAAGGTGTGTGCCCCGCAGATTTAACAAGATTATACTAACTCATCCTAGGATGTCGAAGCCAAGACAGGTTTGTACAAGCATCCCATCCTTCACCAGATTTGGCTGTGAAATTGATGTGAAACTCAAGGAAAATTCACAATGGACGAACAAGGCACATAATAACAATTCTGTCCCGGACAATACATTCAGAATACGATTATGAATAAATCTCCTTCCCAAAGTGTCTTCAAAATATGGATGGTTGAGGCTGCACCGACGCTTGAATGTGCCCATCAAAACCCTTTACGTTGCCGGTCTCTGATCTTGGGTCACGTGGTCGCATCATTCTGACGTTTTCTGACTCACGTGATCAGGACCTTCTCTTCGCCCGCCCCCATCGTGAATTTTTATGACAGAGGCTCCCGTTCGCCGATCCTCGGTGGCGAATGTGGCTCCACCTTTGAAAGCAGCAGCCAGACCCTCCAACGCACCAAAAGCAAGCAAAAAACGTGCTGCGTCCCCCGAGCGTCCTCCGTCCCCGCCGCCGAAGCGTACCAAAAAACCGACTGGTGAAAACGTCGACTCCACCGCCCATCCCTTGAAGAAGAAGAAATCTCCCTCTTCTGTTCTTCACGTTCAGACAAAGCCTTATTTCAACCCTCTCCCCACACCACCGAAGAAAAAGCGTCCTGGTCTGCATGTCTTCGCATGGGGCGCGGGCAATTTCGGGCAGTTTGGCATGGGTCCGGAACTCCTTGGGGAGCTCGACAAGCCGAAAAAGCACTCGTGGGTAGAGGAGCAGATTGAAGCGGGGACATTCGGACCCGACAACGCTGGAATCGAGACTGTCGCGGCGGGCGGTATGCACAGCGTTTTTGTTGACGAGAAAGGCACGGTCAGTACCTCGGAAACGCAGTTTGAGTCATATTTTTTATTTCCCTTTTCCACAGGTCTGGACGTGTGGTGTCAATGACGATGCCGCTCTGGGGCGCGTTACTGAGGGTGTCCCAGACCCGGACGGCACCCTGACCAATCTTCCCCACCCGCTTGAATCACTCATTGAGGAGAATTTCCGCGCCGTCCAGGTTGCCACCGGCGATAGTATCTGTATAGCGGTCGATAACCACGGCGAGATCAGAGTATGGGGCTCATTCCGCGTAAGTTTTTCCTGTACAGACAGGTGGTGCTCATATTCGACTTTTTTTTCCCAGGCAAATGAAGGCTCCCTCGGCTTCTCAGAGTCAGTGAGACACCAGTTTGTTCCTATACCGATCGCCATGGACCTCCACCACAAACCTGGCGACTACGAAAAAGTTTCAAGTGTCACGGCTGGCAGTAACCACATCCTCGTGTTGACCACCCACGGACACATCTTTACTTGGGGGAACGGGCAGCAGGCTCAACTAGGCCGCAAGGTTCCCGAGTGCCACCAAGTCAAGGGAACAAATCCTCAAAGAGTGATCCTGGGCGGCCGAGCCCTGCGAGCCGTGGCCGTCGGCGCCGGCACGTACCACTCATTCGCTGTCGACGAGGCGGGCACCGTCTGGGGTTGGGGCTTGAACAACATGGGCCAAACCGGCACTGGTCTCGACAGTCAAGACGACGAAACTGTCGCAATGCCCAAGGTTGTGCGTCGTCTGAGCAAGGAGGAGCTGGGCGGCGAGACCGTGGTGCAGATCGCAGGTGGAGAACATCACACCATATTTTTGACCTCGGGGGGCAGAGTCCTCGCCTGCGGTCGGGCCAACGGGTCGCAACTGGGATTGAAGGCGGACGACGAAGCGTTTGAGGGCGATTCCACTCGTGAATTTTTGCCGGAGCCTGTTCTGGTCACCTTCCCAGACGACGACGACCCTGTTGTCGATATCGCTTCCGGCGTGCACAACAACATCGCAATCACCAAAGACGGAGCCCTTTACTGCTGGGGACAGGGTACGCAAGGCGAACTTGGCGTGCCAGATGAAGAGGTGCCGACTCCCAGGATTCTGGTCCGCCGTGAGGGAGGATCTTGGGCTGCAGAGGGGGCCGCGTGTGGTGGACAGCACACCCTGGGCCTGTTCAGAAAACGGCAAAGATGATCTCGCAGAGCATCCATATCCTCAAACTATCTACACCGCATCTACATCTAGATTCAACGTGTAGATAGATACTTTTAATTGCTTCAATTGAAATGCGCCGTGCATTGTGACGGCGAGAAGCTTTGTTTGTTCTGGACAGCCAGCTCCCAAAGTCTTGATTGGTGGGGACTTCCACTGATTTGCACACTTCTCGCCTTGAGGAGGCCCTGGACGCTCTGGCAGTGGAGGGACTAGAAATTATGCACGTCACTTATTGTTGACTCTATGTCGTCGACCGTAAAATGTCCCGTAGTAATCACGCTTTATCTGTGGCATTATCTGTGAATGGTGAAGACTCAACGGCATCGAGAAGCCTTTACCTCGATCGTGGTCTCCAACCCAATACATAATATTTTCACAAATTATTTTCTATCACTAATTGCCCGTGAATTAGCTGAGTAGATCTATCTAGTTTTTATGTGAATCGGTGAAGAGCTGACTGAGATATCGGGAATTATTTGAAAATATCCCAAAACGGAAAATTTTGGTTCGCGCCTTCGGTACTGCAATTAGCTGTAAGATGCCGCAGTATGTTTGGCCCGAGGCGTTGACCTCGTCCCAAGTAGAAAGTGTCACAACTGTTATTAGTCTGTGGCGCATAAATCAGCTGGCGACAAAGAACTAGAGAAACCTCCGCAAGACTAAGGCAAGATGGCAACGAAATTGAATGGTGTCTGTTCATGGTCTGCTCAGCTGAGACATCCGATAAGTTTTCAAAAGAAAGTTGACCGCCAGCCGAAAAAACGACACATTGACGTCGGCTAAGGGCGGCCAAGTTACCGGATCACGTACCACCCGCATCAGGGTGTATACCATGCCCTTCCTGGGCCTTTCTAAAGCAAAAGCAGGCATAAAATAGCGGGGACATATCTCAAGCGATGGTTTGCACTCTGCTGAAGGCCGCCTGGGCCCATTCCACAAGATTTTTTTTTCAAGGCCGGAAAAAAACGACACACCGTGAAATGAGATTAGGGTGCCAATCGCATTCTTTTGGCCGGTTTCATGGCTAAAATCATGTTTTTAAAGCCGAATTTGGATTATTTAAAGCTCCAGACCGGTGGCGGTGAGGTGATGAGGCTAGGGACCGGCACGGATCAGTGTTGGAATTAACGGTTAACCCTTAACTTAACTTAAGGATTAAAATGGTGTTAATATTAACCCTTCACATCAATTCTTGACCACCTTAACTGTTAATTAATGGTTAATTATGGCATTCCCACGCTGTGCCCATGCTTCCGAGGGCTTGTCTGGGGGACAAAAACAGAGGTGCAATGACCACAGCCAGTGGAATTTGGTTTTCTCTGTCCATGCCAAATTTCAAGCTTTTGGGGAGGATGCTGCTGACCTTTGATCTTCAACTCGCTGCGAAACATCAGCCGAGGGCAGTTGTTCCTGACTGCAGGGCCACTCAAATCAAGAGGCGTGTGTCAAGAAATTAACAGGAACTGAGGAGAAGTAGTAGCCCTCTACTGCTGTATTTTTTTCTATGGGGCAGTCAATTTTTTTTGTACTGTTAACTTCACCGTTAACTTGCGCTGTTAATTAACGGTTAATTAACCTTTAAGGCCTTAAGATGAAATTTTACCGTTATTAACCCCTTAAGTTCCAACACTGGCACGGATGCCATCCGCGGATGAAAAAGGTCACGTGCAGCGGACCTTTTTGTCCACAGAATCTGACCACATCTGGCTAGAAACATACTAAAATCATATTCGGAGCCTATATGATGACTCCCTTGGCCTCCACTACTTTTGGTAATATTTGTGATAACGAGGGGCGAATGCACGTGACCGTTTTCATCCATGGATGGCATCCGTGCCGGTCCCTAGGTGAGGCGCACTGTACTTCTGTGGAGGTGGAGTCAGAACTGCGCAAAGACAGAAATTATTACACAACTTGATCCGGCGGTGGTTAAATTTTCTGTGGGTCTCTCACAGCACTCATTCCATGTCCTCGAACTTGATTCCACCGAGAAATCTGTACCCATTCAACTTCTGAACCAGGACAAAACAAAATACTATTGTGGAGTCAGGACTCCCCTGATGCAGAAAATACCTTCTGCATTATGAGCCCTGCGACTGTATCTACAGTGGCGGACAAAAGTTCTGCACGTTGAACACTCCACCAATGTAGCCTGCTATTCAGGGGGGCGAAAAATTTCGAGACCAAATACATCTGGGACTCAACCAGGAAGGAGAAGATGGTGGAGACCAGGGACGTCGGGGAGTATCTCGGCAACAAGGAAATCAATTTCGCCCTGATACCATGGCCTTTGGATCCATTTCCTAGATGTTTCGATCGAAGTTCACCGCCTCATTGTTTCTGTCCATCTCAGTTCAAGGTCGAAGATCCGATGGATGTGAACCTCCTATCCACCGGTGATCCTGCTGTTCCATATTCTGACCCAGAACCTTCGTATTGTGCAGAGCCACATATCAAGCATCCTACTCATGCTGGGGAAGATGAATGCCCATTTTGTCGGCCAGACAGGCACAAGGCATGGATCAAAGATCCTACGGCAGATGTTGTTCGGTCTGTTACCGATATCTCGTCAAAGGCTCAACGCAACGCAACTAGATGGGCCAGCCACTTCACCAAATCACGGGTGGGACTTCTGCATTTATAGTAAATACGCAATCCGGTAGCCGGACGGCCCGGGGGGGGGAGGGGATCTCGACGATGACACAGCCTGTTGATAAGAACTGAGTATCGGGGCGCGCGCTGGAGCTTAGCGCCCCGCGTGTATCCAAAAATGGTGGCATTCCGTCTAAGCCTGTCGATGGTGTATAGATGCTCATCCCGCGAGCAACCGCAATACTCAGTCACCCTCTTTATAAGATTACGCTGTCTGTCCGTCCGTCCGAAGCCTTTTTAAACTCCGCGCAATCTCCGCTGATGCCGCCCTCCCCGGCAGCTCGCCGTCCGCGATTGTCGGGCTCCCGAGTTTGCCGGCCTACAGTCAATCAACATTCGCCTCGGCCGGCACCACGTCACCAATTTGGCAGACACTGCCTCGGCGCTAGCATTGACAGATGGCTCCCACCGCAACGAAACAAAGGCGCCGCGCGCGCCTATAAAAGTGTACACAATGCCAAACTCCACTTAAACGCTCATTCAAGCGCCGGTTTGCTGGGGCTGGTGATTGGCATATTGTGTACACTGTTATAGGCGCGGTGACTTCTAAATTATTGGCGCCGCTTTGGCACTTGAATGTCAGTGTTAAACTTTCCGAGACGTTTTAACCGGCGCCAATGACTTGAATTTACTCGCTATTTCATTTGAAATTTTGTGGCCTCAGTTTTACTATCCCTCTAACAAGTGTGATCTCCTAGAAAAATTTCAATTTAAATCAAGACTGAGTGAGCTGAAAAAATATTTCTGGGTCACATGCGGGTGAAAAAATGAAAAAAGCAGGCACGCCAAAATTTTTTCTCCGGCCAATTGGGCCCCTGATTTTTGGTGGCAGCTGGTGATGTGCGCATAGCAAAATTTAAAACTATTACGACCATTTTGGCGTACCGTATAATTTCGACTGTCAATTTGAACGAAATTATACAGTATCTAAGTACTAGGAAACGCCGACTGCATCAGCAACGACCTTGCTTGCCAGATCTAATTATTATTATTAGAGAGTAAAAATCTCAAAAAGTACTTTTGAATTTACTTTGGCGTTGGGATTTAGGGACACCTGCTTGCACCATAGAATATTTTGGAGTGATTCGAGATCTCTGCATGATGTGTGCCCTGAGAGACATTTCCCTCAGTCATCAATACCACTGTACATAGCAAATTGTGTCTCTCCGTCCGTCCGACTGATTTTCTTATCTGTTTTCTCATGCAAACGGCCGTAAATCCAGGGTTTTAACATTTTGGAATTTCTGTAAGGGGGAGGGGGACCGCGGAGCGGTCCCCCGAGCGCTTGTGTATAATAAAATCATTCACGGCATGTCAATAAGCAAGTTTTTTAATTCACACGGTATGATAAAATGGTGAGCACAGCATGAAAGTACCTGTAAAGGGGACCACATCTATATTTTAGTTCATCTAAATCGCCTGAGTTTTGGGCTCGCAATACAGTACTCAAAGTAAGTTGGCCATTTTTGGTATTTTTGGCCTATTTTGGGTCAAAAATGCTGAAAATGGCCGACTTGCGGGCCACCTACCGAGCCCAAATCCCCATCAATTCAGAGAAACCAAAATGAAAATATGCTTGCGTTCTCAAGTACTTTTGGCCTGTCTTCATCATTTTTCCATACCGTGTGAATCCACAAACTCGATTTCTCAGAAAACACCAAATTATTTTATTGTGGTAAAACCACCCAGGTGGGGTATGCATCAAACACCACGGGAAGTTCTTAAAACACTGAAGGTTCATGCTAAAATTTGATTTGGAGGGATTCGGCCCACAAACGGGTGCAAACCACCACTCTAGAGAAGCTCTAAATTCTATAATGGTCTCCACACATCTTCTCGCCGTCGAAAAGCTGGGTTACGCCGATCATGCTCACACACCGGTGCCTCGTGATGCGCGCCTCTGTCGTTTCTGTTTGAGTGCCGTGGAAACTCGTAACCATACCTGTCGCCCAGTCAGTCAACCCGCTCGACCTAAGCTATATCCGGCCGTCAGTGGACGTCCCAGAGGGCTGGTATGCGATGACAGCATTCAGCCAATTTGAGGTACGGGAATGAGATGAGTGGGCCGCATGCGCTTCATCATCGAACAGAAATCCGTGGATCATAAAAAAACTGGATCGCGGCCAACAGTAATCAAGTTTTTCAGATGATCGACCCGCCAGCGTGGTCTTGATGATCTCCTACTTGGGTGTCTCTTCCGAATCCCTAGCTTTAGTTCTTTGCTCTACAGTAATAATACTGAACCGTGGACAGCGTAATAGTCCTCCAGTTGACCCGAACGAGGTTATTTTGCAATTCTCATGTGAAAGGAGGTAACAGATTGAAGGAATCCCACGCGGAGACCACTTCAATCATAATTGTTGATGGCTCTGTGCAACAATTCTTGCCTGTAGAAATTAACTCACCATCACAATGAACTACTATGCTCAGCAGATGTCAGTGCGGCATATTTGTCGCGGCACTAGCGCGAGCTGAGCACGGCCGGTGATATTCTGGACTGAAATTTACTCAGAGTTATGCTGGTCACGGAATATTGCAATAAATACACTTTTGAACCTTCCATTCCAGTTCATTTATACAGATTCTGTGGTCCCATCGCTGATATGCTCTCATCATTGAATGGTGCACGCAATTGGAAATTGAACTGCAAATCGGGCATCTCGGGCATCTTATATGCCCTCGAAAAAAAACGTAGCTTCATGCTGAGGCATCTCATACAGGGTATTGAAACTTTCAAAGAGAAGATTGAGAGACACAGTCGCAAAAAATAATTGAGCGCGGCATGATCACACTCCACATCAACGATCTATGGCCTGACAATTTTCACAGAGTGTCTTCATCCTCGAAAGACATTGTTTGCACCATAACAGTTGAATTGGTGCTGGCGCAATGCGGCTCCGCCCCAAATGGACTTCACAGAAGCAAAGTAAAGTGGTGTGTATTGCCTTCAAGTCAAGTCCTAAACTCGAAATTCCAATCCGACACCGCAGCAGGATCACCGTATTAAGTGGCCCGAGGATTGGTTCAACCTCAGCAAATTGGGGAAGGAACTGGACAACCGTGATCTGAATCTAATCGAGGATTTGGCAATGGCTCAAAATCAAATGTTACGCAGCTTTGCCTCAGTGAACAGGAGTGCTACGAGTGCCGGAAACAATCACCGCTGAGAGGCGGCAACAAATTCATCGAAATCTGAGTCCGAGTGTATTTTAGGTGCCATTCCAGGATGAAGAACTCTGCATTCTGAATCGGAATGTCAAAATTTTTCGATTATATTGCCATCTTCCATGTGGGGGATCGCCACAATATTGGGAAAGAGGTGAATTCTCAAGTGAATTTATGTTGAGGTAGGGATGATTAATGGTGCGTTCCAACTCGCAGCATACCAATTAAATGTATTTACAGAGAGCCTCCTCCGATGGGTTGGAAAACTTGCCGCGGCAATTGCATCTTCACAACGCGAGGAAGGTCTTTGGGGCTCAGATTATTTCTAGTCCTTCGGCACATCTCAAAATAGGTCTGAGAGACCGAGATCACAGTAATATTCCTTTAATTAGTGAGGGCTAATTGCGATGAGTTGGAGTTCTGAGCTGCGAAGTGGTGGTGCATGTTCATCGCCCGTCTCGAACGAACCTCAGATGAAATTCTTTCGCGCCACTAGCTCCCTCCCCGCTGACCGCCATTCATCAGTGTCGAATACCCATTTTGCCGCTGCAGTTAATCTGCACTTTAGCGGTGGATCCTTCTTCGTATGATTGGTTGAGAACCATTAGGTGCTCTACAGTCGCATCAAACAAGCTGGTTTGGGTTCTTCTTCGTGGTTTAAAGGGGACATGGTTAGATGCAGAGCTACCAGTTCTTCTCCCTCATATTCCCTTCAGTTCAAATACGCGGATATTCGATTTAGTTAGAATAAGCCTTCGTTACTTTTACCATTTTTGGTGATATTTTGGACGAGGAACTTGGTGTGCGAGTGAAATATTGGTTCATATTATGTTGAATTCTGTGGAGTGTAGGGATAACGGAATCGAAACCGAGGCGGTTCGGTGTATCAGTTGAACAGGTGTTCGTTGCTCTCGGTATCGGATCAACTCCGTGAAATAACCCCTCGAATATGCTAGTCACCTGAGACGAATCCCCTTCGACATCAACGCTCTTGCTCTTGATGCTGCTCTTTACTCGCATCCAGAAATTTTTAAAAATTCATCCTGGTACGAGGGGTGAACTGCGAATGGAATGAGGTACGACGGATTCACATGAGCCCTCCAGTTCAATTTTGTATCAATAATTGATTCCCTGGAACTTTATCCAACAAGATCGTCACAGCCGCTGCAATTTACGGTGGCCCGTGGCAGCCCAAAAGCTCATCAAATTGCCGTGAAGTTATTCATTGGCCAATCATCCGCGCGGCCGCCGACATTTCGAACGAAGACCCAACTAATGCTGGTTTGACGATACCATTGGGCGTGCGTACGAGAACGTGCACCTACCTGGCTTTCTAACTATTCACAACACCGATCAATTTGCAGGGGGCAGAAAATTGGTGCACCACAGAAAATATGCTCGAGGTTCACTAGGTGTCGGCAATGTTCAGATTCCCTGATCAGTATTTATTTCGGAAGCAACGAATTTGAGACGCGTAGGGCCAGAATATCAATTGAAAACTGCCTCCGGGCATTGCCCGAGATGCCCGCGCGGTTCAATCCCGGAAGAAACACTTACGAGTTCAGCTAAAGCATCCAAGGTGAGACAAGAATGACATGCAAATGATTTCTGTGATTGTCAGTGTAGAGGAAAGTGAAGGATGTGTGCCGGCGGCTGCATGGTCAATGCATCGGGGCCAGCTGGAGCGACAATGATGATCGAACAAGGAGCCTCAGGAACGCAGAGGATACAAAGCGAGGTATACTCTGAACGAAATGCCGCCTCAATTTTCTCAGAGGAATCGAATTTACTTCTACTTTCATCTGACAAACACCGGTCTGAGAAAGAACATTAATACATCTGTGGAGCCTGACTTCGTCTGAACGGCACAAATATCTATCGGACACCAGGCCGACAGCCAAACCAGGCATGAATGTCTGCTCTTGACAAATCTCATTTCAGTTCGGATACCGTTTGAGGTGTAGCTCAGGTATGGAACCGTGCGGGGCTAGGATTGGGCGACTTTTAATCTTGGGGAGAGGAGAATTCCAGACTCGGTAAACCCATGATAGCATGAGTTACAGTGTACATTGACATAGTATACTGAGGAGCTAGCACCTGGCATTGAGGGGACCCTGCGGGGATTGAGGCGGCTGTGCGGGGAACTGCCGCGGCACTGACGCGCACTGACGTGCACTGCCGCGCCAACGACGAGAATCTGCTGGAAAATCCTCCAAATTCAATCCATCTTGAAACAAGGTATGTAGAGTGATATCAGTTCCGCTTTCTGCATCACTGTACCGGGCGATAATTTTCAACAGGTCAAGTCAAATTTAAGCTGATACATGCATGTAATAACCTCGGACTTGAGGCAAAAACACTATCCTGGGATAGTACAATGATGTAGAAAGGGACTCCGGCCCTTGGGGGCCATCGCAACCCTGCCAGAGTGTGTGATTAAGGTAAACCAAATGGTTGACTAAGCCAAACCCGATGGTTAATTAACGCCGCGTCAGTGCCGCGGCAGTGCGCGGCAGGCGCAGCATTTTCTCCTGGCCCGTCCGAGGCGACTTTCCCCTTGTGCAATACTGGCACCGCGCAGACTTCGTCAAGGGGGGCGATGGTGCGTCGAATAATGGTGGTTCTAATGCGCGCGGTGAATCCTTGGCTGCGCAGGGTGTCAACGCGAACATGAAATACGTCGAAGACAAGAACGGGCAGCCAGTGGATGGGTACCGACGCACCTCTATCGGCAAAGTGGCGGCGCAGATCTGGTTTGAGCTGGTGAAGAAGGATATAGCTCCGCGGACACGGGGACAGGCGAGCCTCGAGGTTACGACGCTTTACAATAACGAGATGTGTCGACAATTCCCTTGTGTGCTGACAACTGGAAGGCCCAACAGATCGCCACCGCCAACTACCCGTCCTGGTACAAGACACATGGCAAGGCAGATGGGGAGAAAACATCAAGGACGACGAAGGCATCGGCGACCAGACAACGTCGTGCCGAGTCCCCGCCCTCCGAGATCCGTAAGAAGATCAAGCTGGACGATGGGAATGTGATAGTATGTTTTTCTCCATGGTCTGCCGCCACTATACTGACCACATTCCCTTCAATCAGTCCCTTAACCCACTGTATACCTGTTCCTTTCACTCTTGACCATGATCTTACTGATTTTTGTCTTGTAGATGGGATCCCAGTCAGCCATCGGTGCCACCCGAAACTCCCACTTCTGTGGCGACCATCCCCGAAGGTGTTATGTCGTATGTTTCGACTGAAGATGACTATTTTCCATTTCTTACCTATCATTTGGAAGAGCCGCGAGCGCCAGTGCTTCTGGAACAGTCCCCGATGTCTCCATCACTGCTCCTCCTGCTCCCCCCCCCCCCCCCCCCCCCCCCCCCCCCCGTACTTTCAAGCTATGTACTCAGTTTATTCCCACGGTCACCTCCAAAAAAGGCAATTTTCAGAGGCCTGGAAAAGCCATGATTGTGGGTGAATTGCCATATTTGGAAAATTGGAAAAATGTCAAGAAGTCTTACATTTAGCCATATTTCATGTCTACAAGTTGTCTGGGGTCACCAGGTGGCCCCAATGTGGTCAACACTGCGGTGCACATTTAATGAGCACCACTGTAACCTCAAGCCGCTCGTGCCTCGCGTCGAGGTTATCTCGGATCAGTCAGCTAGTTGGTTTTGGTGCTTCTCCTCTTTCCACGTTGTCCGGAGGTCTCCCGGCGTCGCGCCGATTAACCCAGATTAATCCTCACCGCCCGGATTAATCAATCCCGGATTTAATCCGGATTTTCCGTCACTGCAATCCTTTACATTTTGAAACACATGACCCTATGGCCCTCACCGCAATCCTTTATGATTTGAAACACATGATCCTAGTGCCCTCACTGCAATCCTTTACATTTTGAAACACATGACCCTATTGCCACAATCCTTTACATTTTGAAGTACATGACCCTCTTGCCCTCACTGCAATCCTTTACATTTTGAAACACATGACCCTATTGCCCTCACCACAATCCTTTGCATTTTGAAACACTTTCAATTCCAGCGCAGTCCCAGAGCCATTTTCTGAGGTGCGCAAACCAGCAATGGATAGCTCTGATCGTTGCGGTCATTTCCAGCTATTCAGATTCAACACATGACTCTATTGCCCTGCCCTCACTGCAATCCTTTACATTTTGAAACACGTGACCCTATTGCCTCACCGCAATCCTTTACATTTTGAAACACATGACCCTGGCAATAGGCTTATGTGTTTCAAAATGTAAAGGATTGTTCAAAATGTGCGCATATGGGTGAATTTGTTGGTGCGATGTCACGGCATTCAGAAGCCGGCGATGGAATTGCACCTGTTTGGTTAAGAATGAATCTTTGCCAGCCATCGGACGCGATGAGGAGAGTACGGAGAGGAAATCCAAAGAGACACTTTTCCTTGAAATTGCGCTGACTATCAATTGAGCAACTGGGAATTTAAACCAGGCTCAAAATGTGCCCATATGGGTGAATTTCATTCGGCACAATGATCACACGGCATTAATGATATACAATAGGAAATCTCGCGTGTTTGATAATTTGCAACAATTGTTCTCAGTTCTTACGGTCTTTGTGGCTTAGCTGGTAAGATGTCTTCTAACCTCTTGATGCTAAACTGTGGAGGTTCGTGGTTCGATTCTTCCAAGTGCCCGTTTTTTGTCGCTGAGTCGATGGTTTAATCTCTGTTTAATCGCATCTGTTGGATTATTGCAATTTGCAATGATAATGTCCATCCGCGAAAAGAAAAAAAAAAGTTTTCAAGTTGGGCGGCCTGTCCGAGGCCGCCGGTTAGGTAATCACAACCGCCGCCGGTTCGAGCCGCCATGGGCGCATTATTTTTCACGAAGCTCTTTTTCGCTCACAATGTATCGTTTTTGACACATAAATGATGGCTGGCCGGATATTATTATTGGGAGCTACTTCCAGACAGTAGGGCCTCACCAGGGATTCTTTTCTTGCATTTTCTCTTTTTTTCCAAAAAATGCGCCCACGGCGGCTCGAACCGGCGGCGGTTGTGATTACCTAACCGGCGGCCTCGGACAGGCCGCCCAACTTGAAAACTTTTTTTTTTTTTCTTTTCGCGGATGGACATTATTATTGCAAATTGCAATAATTCATCGCAGATTTATTGGATTACTGTCTCAACAGCCATTTTTTAAGCAAAAGTCCTAGGGCTTCTTGACCTAGAGGAGGCAAGAGTTCTCTAGTTACATAACTGCCATGCAACTACTAAGTAATTGCAGACCTGGACACAGGTCTTAGGAAATGCCGGTAAGAGACCAAAAACCCGTGGGGACGTCTAGGAGCAGCAGCGATACCAGGCGGAAGGGGGAGCTGTGAAGTGTTCAAACGTCGGGTATCAATGACACTGAAGTGCTGGGTATATTCTAGGGCTCAAAGAGGTACACACAATTTTTTTCAGATGGCCGAAAAATTTGGCCGAACCCATTTTCTCGGGGAAAAATTCAGAAGAAATCGGTTTTATAGGTATTATCTTATCTCTCTTCAATTATTTGGCCTAATCGGACTACTGATCCCTTAATGGGCCTTATTATCTTAGCAGGCCGTTTTCTGAGAAGTCGAGTTTTTGGATTGACACAATACGGAAAAATGGTGCAGGTACGTAGTATGAAAGCACTTGAAAAGACATTGCATTTTAATTGATCCAAATTCATAGGGTTTGGGGCTCAGTAGGTGGCTCTCAACTTGACCATTTTTCGTATTTTTGACTATTTTTGGCCCAAAATATAGTGCCTAATGACGCGGTCCTGACTTATATAAGGGTTTGGGTTCAAATTTTGTGGCCGACTTCGTGAAGAACCCCTTTCGAAGTGTGCAGCACCAGTTCCAAATTTTTTGCCTCCTCCGAAGTCCGTGTTTGCGTTGGAAGCTCTCCATACTCGACGGAGGCGGTGCTGTATTCCAGCCGGACCGAATCAATAGCGACGGTGATTCACGGTAAAGAGGAAAAGGAAAGACAAATTCGTCCAGGCATCGAAACGTGACATAGTATGGAGAGCCTTTTTGTCCGGTGCAAATCCGTGACGATAGCCCACGCGATTCTGAACAAAACTGTTTTGTCCGGAAATCCGTGACGATATCCAGCGCGATTGTTTACAAAACTGTCTCCTCCGATTTGGTGCCGCTGCCCTCCCGCCTATTCATCGTCTCGCGGAGCGGGGCATCCGGACAGTTGTTGGGTAGACACGTGCCATGATCAAGGCCGCCGACTTGCCTGCCAAATATTGTGATGTCGCCGCCGCCGCTGTCGAGATCGAAAATTTTGTTCCGATTATATGAAACCCAGGGATCACGCCGTACGAGGATTTTTCGAAACACATGCCTGATATTTCGCATCGGCGGGCATACGGGTGCATAGCATATGTGATCCCTGAACAAAGAAACTTGCGTGTAGTGAAAATATGGTTCAACACCGCGTACAGCATTCCGTCCTTGCCACATATTCCGCAAATTTTGTCGGATATTAAGATGATTGAGGGTCCCTCAAGGAGGTCTGTCGCCAATTTCTAGGAGATTTGGCCCAGAACAAATCGAGGGCCTAAATAAAGAAACTTCTGTGTGGTGAAAATATGGTTCAACACAGCGGACAACATTCCGTCCTTGTCGCATATTCCGCAAATTTTGTCAGATGCTATAGCTCTGAACCCGCTCAGAGCTCCAATCCCGCGCCTGTGAGCGAACAGAATCTGGAGGCAGAACTGGCTCAACTCAGAGCGGAAGTCAGACGCATGACTGCATCAGTACCGCAGCCCATACTCTCGTTCAATTTGACAGGGTGAAAGTTTCAACCAATTCAACAATTCGACATGACCCTCATACCGAAGGTGCGAACGAAAAATTTTCCGTTTGGGATGTGAGAATATCCTGTGAACCAGAAGGATAAACTGAAGTAATTAAAAGCTTATATACTCTACAGATATGCTAGAACCTTCTGCAATACCGAGTAATCTACGGGTCAGGATGAGTAAGTTGAACTCGGGCTTATTAAGCGCCCCGGGCGGATCATAAATCCTCGGTGATGGCGGCTTGATATTCCAACGTGGGACGTTTTCAAAGAATTACTCGAATCTTGAATGAAATCGACTGAGAACTAGCCAGAATTGCTCACCTAATTCACGCGGAATCAGTGATAGAAAGAAACTGGCGAAAATAAGACACATTGAGTGAGTTGGTAGTAGGGTCACGCGTTTGAAAATGTAAACCACTGAGTGGCCGCTGGAGAGGTCAATAATGCTTCCGAGAGGAATCTGAATAACTGAAAATGATCGGAAAGGTCAGGGCTATCCGTTGCAGGTCGACGCCTCAAAAACTGGCTCCCCAAAAATTGGCTCTGGGACGGTGCTGGAATTGAAAGTGTTTGAAAAGGCAAAGGATTGTGGCGAGGGCAATAGGGTCACGGGTTTGAAAATTTAAAGGATTGAGTCCAAGAGGTGAGCGATCTCAGGATCATTCAATTTGATGTGATCTCTGATGCGAATATTTCCGCCGCTGGATGGGCAGCGATATAGGTTGGGGTTCATTGGTTGTTTGCGGATTGAGTTAAAATGATATTTTGGAGTCCGAGCGACTTTGGACGGGACCCACAGTGAGGTCTTTGATTCACCCCAACAATTAGATCAGCAGATGGAGTTGGCCACGACGACCGTTTTTGTGTGCCTTGGCGCAAGAAATCCCTTCAAAATATTTCTACTATCCTTTGAACACCTACAGACAATAGTCTACATGTTTATTTGAACTCTGGCTGAATAGAAACAGGGCGAATGGCAATTGATCAAATTGATGATCATTGCCTTTTCTGGGGGGGGTGGGTCGTGGGAATTATTGGCTGATCCAGAAATCGCACACCTTTTGATTGTGTCAATATTGTAATAGGGTCACGCGTTTGAAAATGTAAAGCGCTGATTGGCTGCTGGAGAGGTCAATAATGCTTCCGAGCGGAATGTGAATAGCTCAAAATGACCGGAATGGTCGGGGCTATCCATTGCGGGCCCACGGCTGAAAAATTGGCTCTGGGACGGCGTTGGAATTGAAAATGCAAAGGATTGTGTCAATATCATAATAGAGTCACACGTTTAAAAATGTAAAGCACTGATTGGCTGCCGGAGAGGTCAATAATGCTTCCGAGAGGGATCTCAATAGCTGAAAATGACCGGAATGGTCGGGGCTATCCATTGCGGGTCGACGCCCCAAAAATTGGCTCTGGGACGGCGCTGGAATTGAAAGTGTTTGAAAAGCCAAAGGATTGTCACTTTTGTTTGAAATTGCGCTGCTATCGTGTGAGAGGCTGGACTCGAGAAGCGGCTTGAATTGAGCTCACAATGCAAAATTGGGTGTTTGCGCCAAAACAATCCAGACGATAGCCAGTGCAATTTCAAACAAAACTGTTTCTTCACATTTTTTTGTCGTGCACTCCCCGTCGTTTCCTTCGAGATGGAATTCCCCTTTTCGGATTGGATTGTCGGGCTTCACGGTGGAGACGCTACGGAGGCACGAAGCCCCCACACGTAGCCGTTCTCGGGAAAGCCCGGATTGTATCACGTGCTACTAAGTACCACATGGAGAAACCAACACCGTGACGATGCGGCTGCAGCAGCTCATGGAGGTAACTGACGGAAGAACCACCGGCACCAGCCCCATCGGAGCCAACATCGACAACCACGCACACACGCGCGACGCGGGAGGCACTCCAACACCTCCTCAAGTACTCTCTAGTCTCTCCTAGACAGACATTTTATATGAACGCTCGTACCTCGCTATATAAGTACTCTCGGGGTCAGATCCAAAAGATGACATGGGCCTCCGGAAAGCAGCGCCAGCGAAGACGAGGGGGTCTGAGGGAAGCATTCCCCCAGAGCACCGCCACAGCGTGACGTCACGCATGACCAAAAACATGTTTGATCTTTGATTGTTAAACACTCTCTGGGGAAGAGCCAAGCGGCAGCCTACAGTTGACTGGCTAATACAAACGAAACTGACTAGCTTCCTTGAATTGGACGAATGGTCGCGGTACTGTGGTGTTAGATGGAAGTCAAAGGAATGCTGTCGCGAATTTTGAGAAGATTTTACCCGAGTGCTGAGACGAAGAAGCTTGCTCGGAACTTTTCAAAAAAATTGATACCATCCGAAAGGTTTTGAAAATACCCGACCGGACATTTCGGCAAAATGCAACCACCATTTCGTTCGATCGTGACTTTTATTGGTCCATTCTGTCCGATCGGTGATTTTTAACTCTGCAAGGAATGTTCGCCCATTTATTATTGCTTTGGTCCATTTTCCTTTCCAGCAGAACTCAGTCTTAAATACTGCAGCATGCAAAAAAACAGTGGAATTGGTACCCCACGGCATGCAGAAGCTCCACGCAGCGTGGCTCCGCCATCGTTCCGCCGGGGATGCCAAATGTACTGTGGTTTGAGTGCAGCAGGAGGGAAAAAATGAGCCAAAAATTAATTACCACTTGGAAAAAGCCCCGCATCGGAAAGGCCAGCGGCACCGAAAGGGCCCCGCATCAACGGATAAGGCAGCGCCTGTGAAAAGGAAGGGGCCTGGGGGAGGCCATTCCCCAAGGGCAATAGGGTCATGTGTTTCAAAACGGGGAAAGACTCACTTGCAAAGGATTGCGGTTAGGGCAATCGGGTCATGTGTTTCAAAATGTGAAGGATTGTGGTGAGGGCAATCGGGTCATGTATTTCAAAATGTAAAGGATTGTGGTGAGGGCAACAGGGTCACATGTTTCAACATATTCAATTCAATTCAATTCAGATTCCATTTGAGTGCGCGCGGGCCCCTTGGGACCCCTGTTTCAAAATGTAAAGCACTGATTGGCCACTAGAGAGGTCGATGATGGCTCTGAGGACAATCTGAATAGCTGGAAATGACCGCAACGATCAGAAAGCCGGGTTTAGATTTTCTTCTCCGTTAATTTATTCATCTGGGATGGCCGGGAATCCGCGGAATTTCGTGTGTGTATTCCAACATATGTAACACTCTTTATGAGGTTTTAAGACCTTAAATAATATCATCAGGACAATTGCCAATCGGGGAATACATACTTCCAGCCCGCCAACCGCGAACACCCAAGCCGCCTACCTCATCCAACCGAGTCTTGGCTTATCCGCCTCCCACCTATCCTCACCCCTACTTTCAACATCCCCACTCGTTCATGCCATACCAATTTCCCGGATACCCTCCACACCCCTCTTTATATCCTTCGCATCCATTCCCGACGCGCGCGCCACCTTGATACTTTTACGCTTTGCGCACATCCTCTCCATGATCCTGCGGCGCCACCTTTACGCTTTCCGATATTCGTACTTATGTCCATACGCTGTATCATGCAGTTTACTTACTATTGAACACTGAGGAAACGAGTTAACTCGGTGGCTCCGGCAACGAGGCGGAGTCCGAAATTCGAGTGTGACAACGTGTGACGGCGCTACCACTTAAGGGTGCAAACCGGTGTTTTTGATCGTCTCAACCGGCAGGACTGTAGCTCGAGCAAAAATGGCTCAAATATTCCCAAACTTGGACTAAGGGAAGAATATATGTCAAGGATCCTTTCGAGGATAAAATCCCGGGAAGGATTGAAGCTGAGAAAGAGTATTAGCGTGGCATCACTACCTCTGTCACTAAGGGTTCTATGATAGTAGCGCGGGCTCCCACTGGCCCCGGGGTTCCCGCTCCAAATTGATACCCCTTACAGCTGTTCCGGAAAATAATGAGACACACCGTTTTTTTTTTTTCCCGATCACTTCCCAAAATGGAAACATCGGGCTTTTCGCTGAATTGAGATACACTGGGTGCTCGGGAGCCGTAGGGGTGACCCTGAAGGTCCTGGTTTGTCTCTATGACTCCTTCCGGGTTGTCGAGGCCATACACTTTCTCTGAACACAGCCACTGAAGATTATGATGTAGCATTCCAGCTCCAGCTCAATAAAGTCAATGCCGATGGCCCTTCTCTCAAATTCAGTGCTGGTTTCTCAGTTTCCAAGTTGCCATCCCAGGAGGTATCTGGTTTGGATCTCATTGGCATGCCAGAGAATACAAATGAGATTCCCTATGTATTGTCGGACTACTCTCTAAGTTATCTCCAGTTGCCTCTGTCAAGGGTCAGGGTATAGCAAGTGAGCTGCTGAAGATGCATGCAGAGTCCAAGAAGCCCCAATTTTCTATGGATGCCCTGCAGCTTTGGGTCATGCATGAGAGGATTCTACTGATCTAGTACTAAAGTCAGAATAGATTGTGACTATGTATGCAGCAAATATACAGTGTCGTAGACACTTCAGTCGGACATTGACACCCCGAATCATTGACGGCCTAATCAGTTGCTGGTTACTTGACCCGGCAACCTATCTGAACGCATTTGATTGGAATTAGCGACGAGTACGGTCTTAAGAAGGACTGTAAGTCCTCACGCTGCGGTGGGTGTGTCTCACCTGCCCCCCAACTCATATTGGAGCAAATGTTTCTCTATTCTTTCGATAACAATATTTCAGCCCCCAAACGTCGAACTGCACCATCAGGAAGTGTCAGTTGAGGCCATCTTCAATTTGTTGGCTAGTGGGACAAGTTTTGACAAAGGAACCCTCTAGGACAAGGACCCGGTCTCTCTAACTCACCTACAACTTCCTAGTCGGAGTGCATGTAATATATCAATTCAAGGGGCTATATGGCCTTTTACTACCCATCTTCTATCTTCTTTATAGGCACCAATATAACCTGGAATCGTCAGTAGTTGACACAGTACTTACCGCTAAGCAATGTCCACAAGTTTTTTGTTAGCCTCCAAATTGTGTTCATCACAATTGCCCACAGTCATTTCATCGACTCTTTAGACGATACCCCTGCCGGTAGTTGCAGCCATTGTCTTGCATCAGGCATGGTGAACTATGACAGGGCATAAAAAGGTTCCCAAAATTTGGCCATGGAAGCATGGGAACACTTCCTAACTTACTGTACTTTTACATTCAAATGAAATTTTCGTTTCGAATGTCGAAAATTTGGTGGTGTCCCGCAAAAAAATTCGCCACTGGAATAGATAAAAAGAAAAAGTACAGCTGCCGGTCCGCCGGGCCGGACCTCCTCACGACGCTCACGTGAATGTGAAAATAGTAAGCCGACACGTGAGCAACTCAGAGATTCTACTTGGAATCTTGCTTCTTGTCGGCGTTGTCGCCTGTCTCATGGGACACTACCGCACACCTTTCGACGTTCAGGAGCTTGTGGACCACTGTATCTTCCTCCTGTCGGAGTGTACCGATGACTTCAAGGCGTGTAGCCTTGTTTGTAGTTCTTGGGTGCATCCTGCCCAGGCACGTCTGTTCAGGGAGATCCACTTATATTCCGAGTCGCCGCCTGCGGGTTCTCCAGCCTATGGTTCCCCCTCCGTCGACACAAAGTGGCTCCGGCTTGAGCAGGTGTTGCACACCTCCCCACACATTGTTCGCCACATTCGGCGACTCGTAATCGATCCGAAAGACTTTCCCCCTACGTTCCAACTGCCCACCGACCTCCGACTTACGCATTTGGAGCAGCTCTGCATGTTAGAGGTTGAAGACTCGTGGTCGGGCGTAATCAGCAACCTCATCGGCCTGTCGACACTTTTCCAGTTGGATATGTGACAGAAGAACGAACCTCCCCATGCTTTTCGAGCACAGTTCTCCAACGCTTAGGCGACTCATATTGTACTCACCCTCGGCACCTGCTCCCGTCCCGCTGCATACCTGCACGGCGCGGGTCAGACTCGAGGCATTCAGGGTTTTCTGCTTTCGACCGATCACGAATTGGATGAGGTATGCCTTGTGCTGCTTTGATCTGAGTGGCCTCACAGTGCTGTCAATGGAAGCGTGCCCAGACATGATCCAGATGTTATCACCTTTCTTTGGCACAGTCGAAGTACTTGAGGTTTTCAGTGTGCGTCCTCTCTAAGTTTACTTATCTTCGGAGTTACTTACACTCATTCAAGGACTTCGGTACTCTCGACCTGGCCTCGTTTCCACGCTTGAAACATCTTATCCTGAACTTTGACGTTTCTAATCCCGCCTATCTACCTCCCTACTGGGTAAAACACCCATTTTTCGCCATTTCGAGTTAGGATTTTGAGTCCGTTTAGTTGGATTGTGGTTCCCGGTGCCCAAATCACTTACTGAGATTTGACCGAACAAATAATGCCACTCAGAACCAAAATCCAAGCAGCAATGCCCTCGGCAGAATTTAAATACTGGGCAAAACACCCATTTTTCGGCATTTTGAGTCCATTAGGTTGGGGGTTGGTGCTGGGTGGCCATATCACTTGCTGAGATCCATACACACCAATACTGACCCTCAGAAACGAAATCCATGCAGGAATGCCCTTGGCGGAATTTCAATGCTGGTGAAACACCATTTTCAACTGTTTTGAGTCCGGATTCTGAATCCCTCTACTTGGACTTTGGTTGTGGATGTCCATATCACTTGCTGAGATCGCCGCACACCAATCCTGACACTCAGAACAAAAATCCAAGCAGGAATGCCCTCGGCAGAATTTAAGTACTGATTAAAACAGCCATCTTTGACCATTTTGAGTCCGGATTTTGAACCTGTCTACTTGGATCTTGCTTTTGGGAGCCCAAGTCGCTTTTGGGGATTACTACACACCAATAATGACACTCAGAACTAAAATCCAAGCAGAAATGCCCCTGGCAGAATCTAAATACTGGGTAAAGCACCATTTTCGACCGTTTCGAGTCCGGATTCTGAATCCCTCTACTTGGATTTCGGTACTGGGGGCCAATGTCACTTTCTGGGATTACTGCGCACCAACAATGATGCTCGGAACCAAAATCCAGGCAGGAATGCCCTTGGCGGAATTTAAATTCTGGGTAAAACACCCATTTTCGGCCATTTCGAGTCCAGATTTTGAATCCGTCTGGTTGGATTTTGGTTCTTGGTGGCCATATAATCTTCTGGGACCATCACAGACCAATAATAATGCTCAGACCCAAAATCCAGGCAGGAATGCCCTCGGCAGAATTTAAATACTGAGTAAAACACCCATTTTTGGCCCTTTCGAGTCTGGATTTTGAATCTGTCTAGTTGGATTTTGGTTCTGGGTGGCCATATCACTTGCTGGAATCATTACGAACCAATAATGACACTCAGAACCAAAATCCAGATTTACCCTTTCCCTTTCATCATCGGCAGTCGGTACGTACTAAGTAGCGTTCTGGGTTTGCTGTGTTCATTTTGTTAACATAACCATAGTTACATCCTCTAAAAAGAATATGCCTGTAGCAATGAATATCAAAGCCCTTCAAGACAATGTTGTGCCCATGATCTTCACTGACACCCACGTGGTCTTCAATGCCTGCAAAAATCTGTTTGCCCCACTCAAACTCAATTTGGGAGGTGACACGCGTGAGGTGTGTGGCCATGCATACATCGAAATTGTTGCTTGCGGGAGCTTCAAAACTGCAATTTTGTGGCTCGGGAATGGTCAAACCTTAAATACGTCAATTGGGTCCCTATACCAGCCCAAAATGGCCAAAATACATTCTGATGTACGTGCTGGACAGCCACATTTTGCTTCAACACACGGAAAAATCATCCTGGCCATGCAACAAAATGGCCAAAACATTCTGATGCACGTGCTGGACAGCCACATTTTGCTTCAACACACGGAAAAATCATCCTGGCCATGCAACAAAATGGCCAAAACATCCTGATGCACGTGCTGGACAGCCACATTTTGCTTCAACACACGGAAAAATCATCCTGGCCATGTATACATTGCAATTGTTGGTATCCGGGACTCGGTTCAACTTTCGTTCCAATGTCCTAATTCCACGGCAATGAACCTCAGTTCTCATCATTGGACACGATACACGCCAGGCATGCATGGATTTATTCTGCATAATGATGCAGACAACCGTCAGAAGGAGGTTGAGATACGAGGATCTTGGTTTTACGGTCAAGTTACCTTCGGGTTAATCTGCGTTCAGCCATTTACAAGACACGTAATATCAAATCACTGCCTCGACACAGTCAATCTGACTGTCCAAATGGCTAAAATGCAGTTGATCTGAGTGTGTGCTAACAGTCGAATCAAGTGTATGCTGGCAGTCGATCCGACTGTTCCGCCACACTCAGATCGACTGTTTTGGCGCACGTGATCCGACTGCCCATTCTCTCTACAGTGTATTTTTTCTCAGCCACCGGAGCAATTTTGGGGCTTTGTCGAAAATGTCCCCCCAGGGGATTCAATCCAGAAGTACGGCTTACAGCTCTTTGCGAAAGTAATGACACCTCCGATCATTTTGTAAACAAAGAGCAACTCTGGACTTCCTCTCTTCCTCCGCTCATTGCGAGCTCAATTCTGCGCCAAATCGCTCGAAAATAGGCGCGTTATACAGTGTTTTGAGCGCTCTTTGATCTTAATGTGACCTCTTCTTCTAATTAGTCCATAAAAATTTCGACCTTTCTCGGCTCGGGCACATCAAAGCCACCGCTTTTTTCTCGTCTTTTCTCGCGCAATTCTGGGTGGATTTGGCTCAAAGTAGGCGCGCTCTGACAGTGTTTGGTGCCTCTCACTCAGAACCGTGCGCGTTTGGTGTCCTAGTTTTTTTGGTCTCTGCGACCCAGGTCTGATTTTGCGTTCACCGGCTCGTTTCTCGAGTTCTTTTCTCAGGCATCTCGGGCTCAAACCTCTGTGTCCTACATATTATAGGTGTGTCACAGAGTGCTTATACTGTGGATTTGACTGACCTTGGATAATTGTAGCAGCTTGATTCTACCCGCGTGCAGATGGGCGACAGTCGAGACGTCAAAGTAGCTATAGCGGCACTGAATCCTTAATATGAACAGGCCACCTCTGGCTCGAACAAACTCTTCCAACAAGGCTGAAGGTACGCCTCTGGTCTGTCTTTTCCGGCCTCCCTTGCGCGAGATTGCAGTCTCAAAGCGCCACCTGGCGCTCCGGTCGTGGCAACAGATGGTGATGGCGCCATGCAAATGCGTGCCAAGTCCCCGCGCACATTGGGTGTGGGGGTCGCCCAGTTGTTGTACGCGCACACGGAGCGGGCACTTGGGAGCGTTGCAAGTGTGCGAGAGCGGGCAGCAACTTCGTGGCGATCGCGTGCAGAGACGGGGAGAGTGGGCAGTTGGGTGTCAGCGGGCCCGCAAAGTAGACGTGCGCCAACGAACGCCGCGAATTCGTGCCTTCTTGGCTGACCACGCCTTATATGTATTGATTCCCCCCGTCACCATTCTGTGTCAGATATCACGAACATGGCAGATTCTGCTTCACCGTGTACGATGTATTAACATAGAACATATCGGATGTAATCACAGCCTCGGTGTCTCGAACTACAGCTAGAAAGACCGTGTAGCTCCTCTCTGCAATATATCAACCGCTGTGAATTGATTCAAGACGAACCATCTCCCTCTCAGATCCCGCTGGTCAGAACCTCGTGTAAGCTTGGTTAATCCAGTCTTAGGTTGAGCATAAACACGGCCCACAACGAAGAAGTTAGGAGCAGAATTGAGTCCTAAACAAGCAGGAGGCAGAACTCGGCGCTGGCGGGAAATCAACGCGAAATACAAGGACAGGAATTGTCCGGGATTAATCATATGGTGAGAAGGGGGTCAGACAACACAGTTTCGATGGATGTAGAGGAAACGGCCGAGCCTCGAGTAGAAAGAACAGAGCGGAATAAAATGGCACAATTTCGGAGTGATGCACACGACGTCAAGGACAGTCCCGGAGAGCAAGAGGGCCGAGGTTTGAGAGGCGGACAGAATACGGTTAGAACATGCCGACTTTGAGTAGCTAGGCCCTGGTTAGGCCCACAGTGAACCCAGAAACTGAGAATGCAAGATGGCTGCCAAGGTGCGCTGGCACCGAAAAAGGTCGAAATTTTAATGGAGTAATTAGAGGAAGAGACCACACTAGAATCAAAGAGCGCTCAAAACGCTGTAGAACGCGCCTACTTTCAAGCAATTTGGTTGAGAATTGAGGCCAGGATGAGCGTCGCAAAACAGGAAGTATTTGTTTGCTCTCTTATTTACAAAATGATGGGAGTGTCATTACTTTTGCAAACAGCTGTAAATATAAAGCACCTGGTACGATAGGAGTCGGTGAAACAATACCGGAAATGAAAGGGCCAGATCCGCAGGGTAGGTTTGAGGGGCAGAAGTACGAGGGTAGCAGCTAGGAGGCGACAGTGGCTGAGAGCCCGGATGGCATCGATGATGGAGCGAGTAGGAGCCGAATTGGAGTAGAGGCGGGAATGCCCGGAATGGCGCGAGCACGTTCCAACACACCGAGCATGGAGAGAGGAAGAAAAAACTTTTGACGCGTATCAATTCCAGCCATGCCGAGATACCGAACTGCGGAGGACGGAATAAAGTTGCCTGTCCAAGCTGGGAATGAACTGCCGAGAAATAGGAGGAAGCGCGACGGGACTCGAGTTACGTCTTGACATTGGCAATGTAATGGAAGAGACACACGACAGGAGATAAAACAAGAGCAAAAAAGTGATCTACTTTGGTGTCATTTGGATTACCAAAGCCAGAATTGTGGAATCGCAGGTTGACGTTGTTGGGTTTTCTATGTACTGCAGCGCAATGTATTATCCGGTGTGGAATATATTCATTTTGACCCACCCCACAAAAAAAAAAAAAAAATCGGTCCTTGAAATGTCGCGAGAACGTCCCAGAAACATCGTCAACAACCTCACCTGAATAAGATGTTGTGGCAGGCTTGAGGAATAGACATTCTGTTGTTGTGGCGATGTTTGTGACAACATCTGCAGATGTATAGCATATCCAAAGATTAGGCCAATCGGGGCAGTATTCCGAGTGCTACAGGTGTCCTACTCAAAACCAAGTTTTTCCGGAAGAAATTATATTACGTTAAAGCATCAAAAAATACCGGTATTCCATTGGCTGTGTATTTTCAATGCGAATCGAATGAGCCTATTTTCAGGGGAAACGGTTGAGAATTGAGCTCAGGGCAGCTGTTCTTGTGAAAACTTGCGAAAACAGAAGAAAAAAAAAAAAAACGGACCGCGCCTGTTGTACCGCAAAGAGCTGTAATACGCACCGCAGACAGGTGTCGCGACTGAGTAACGTCGAGGGCGCGGATGTCGGCTTTGATGTGCGGGTGGCGCGATTGCATTTGGTCCACGAGTCGTGAAATGTATGGCAGCAGGTGCAGAGCTGTCGTGTTAGTCGGTGTATTGTAGAACTGATTACTTGCCGGGCTTGCATATTGGCCAGCCAATCAACAGCTAGTACAAAGGTGAGTGGGAGAGACTAAAAGACGTACCTCACTCGCTTACCAGCGTCCGAGCTCAATGCGCAGCAGATGTGTTTGTCCCACCGCCTCGGTGTCTAGAGACAAGGGTCATGGAATCCACGAGTGTAAGCCGGAACGTACCAAGTAGCATCCGCAATGCGTGGTGACATGGGGCGAGTTGGAAAGCACGCGGAAAACGCGTGCCGCGGACGCGGACTGTCCATAGGGTCAACTAAAATTGGAAAGCATCAGCGCGAGCTAGAAATCAAGTAGCAACGTACCACTCGCGTGACTTGTCCCAGAAGATCATTGTTTCCGTCCCCTATCTTGGTCCCCGTGCGTTGTGTTGCTGTTCCCACATTCTCACATAGCTAATATTGCTATTCACCAGTTGCCATGTTCCCACGTAGCCAATATTTTATTAATTGATCACTCTGCCTTTATACCCGGGACATGCCGTGTCGCTTGCCGTAAGTTGGCTGTGTGCGCCGAAAATTGACAGCTGTGGGCTGTGGCACTAAATATAACAGGCTCCTACCCACCCCACGTTACGGGGTTGGGGAGACAGAGTAGGCGTAGTTACAAGTGAAATCCGTGCCCTAGCACTTGTAGTCATACGAAAAGGCAAATCACTGTTAGCCGAGTCAATAGCTTCCGAACTTCCAAGGCCCCAACGCCGTGGAGGGTTGGGGCCTTGGAAGCTATTGACTCGGCTAACAGTGATTTGTCTTTTCGTATTACACTATTGTGATCCAGCTCTGAATCCCGTTACTCTGTCTTCCCCAACCCCGTAACGTGCGGTGGGTAGGAGCCTGTAAATATAACCGCAATCCCACAATCAGTGGTGGGGTTGAACAGAAAGTTGATCCAACAACCCGGGTTGTTCTCAATAAGGGGGTTGCTTAATGGAATTATCCCGCTTCTTACGTATTTGCGCACATTTGGTGGTTCCGGAAAGATCGGCCTCGCCTTGAGTAACCGCAGGCCTCTGCGGGGGGAAGTAAATTGGGCCATGGAATAGGCATCAAGACGATCCTATTCACTCTTTGGATTCTAAATTATTGTGACTGGCAGTGTTCGAAAACAAGACATTCTGGAAACCAAGGGCGGTACCTACGGTTTGCCGGAAGGACTCGGGGATGAAATCAGAAATGATCTGAAGCCCACATCGAGTAATTACCGTCACTGATGCCTTTGCGCTTTCTTTTTACTGAGAACGAGGTTTCTATCCGCCATCAGCGAACACCTCTTCTTCTCTGGCCTCGATAATTTGTCCACCACCTCATGGTTGAACCGGCTTGTAACCGACCGGACAATTAGTAGACCATTAAACTAGGTTTTATTATTTTATTTTGGAGGTGGAAAAAAAACCTGTTTAATGCCGGACAATAGCCTAGAGGCCATTTTAAATGAATATTTTACTTCTACCGTACACCCACAATGCAGCGCGCTATTTTGCCCCCTCTTGCCCCCTGGCCAACTGCGCGAAACAAGGGAAAGGAGGTCGGCTTGATCGGCCCGAACCAGCCCGAACCCTATGATCGGTCACGGATCACCAGAGGCAGTGTGCCTCTCGTGATCCGAATCGGACTTGAGTCATTGACGTCTCCGTGCAGCAATGAGCAATCTTCGCCGCAGTGCCAGGCTCGCTGCGTGTACCGACCGACGTTTTCGTTACAGATCACGGGGGGCAAGGTGTGAAGCGACCTGGCTTCAGCGAAGGGACTTCTCACTAGATACGAAGGCAGAGGTCGGCTTGCGAGTATAGATCGCTAGCCTGGTGCCTGCAAAGGCGCCTGAAGACGCTATGTAACCCATAGCTTGGGGCTATGTCACCCGTAGCCAGGCTCGTGTGACCTGGAGAGGTGAGCAGATATGGATGCTCAGCCGGCAAGAGGGATCTAGGTTGTTGCACAGACACTCAGGCCTATAGCTGGCTCAGCTTGTCATGGTGTGCAGATAAGATATATTGATTATGTAATATACATTCCGGTGTATTCCGCGGAATCCTGACTAATATACCGGATCGGGTAAGTGATGTCCTATGGGCATGCTACAGGTGTACGGGTGCATTACCCAGTCGTCACAGAGCCCCCCGCATGGCCAGAGGGCATGCACAGAGTCGGCAGCAGGAGGCCGGGAACAGCCATCGGAGTGTCGAAAATAAGTAATGAAGCCCCCCAGACTGAACTTTGGAGTGCAAGAAAGTTCAGCTGCTGGAAAAAAAATTGGCCAATAATTTTGCTGAACATTCTCGTGGACCATGGATGGTGCAGTGAGCTTAAACACCGCTACTGACAAAGTGTAGTGTATGAGCTGGGGGTAGCAGGCCAATCTCCTCAAGAGATTATAACCTACAGCCTAACAGCTTAGTGCAACCTATCCACTTTCTGTTCATTATTCCAACACTCATGTTTCAGAATGAATGGAAAACACAATAATGGCTTAAATAGATGCGGCTTTTGTGCATTGCGCAAAGCCGCACGGCAAATTTGAAATCTGAGAGGTGTCAATTAACTATCTCAATGTAAGCTTACTCGAGGCGAAGGAGAGGTGCTGTGGGGAGAGGGAAGATCCTCAGCATTGCCTCTGCTGCGTGGCAGACGTGAGTATGGGAAAAAGAAGTGGAGCTTGAGTGATGCCTTCGTGATGCGTGAAAAATGCGGCCTCCCACGGTTGCACATCCAACACATAACACTCTCGGGAGTGGAATATGAGAATTAAGAGACATTGAATGGTACTTAGCAAGACAAGAACCAAGAACAGCGAAGAAAAACCCGCGGCTTAGCGCAATGCACAAAAGCCGCATGCGGCCCGTGCAGCTTTTGCGCAACCTATCTACTTAGTACAAGACCATTGAAGCATGTATTTCAAAATGAATGCCTTGCGGAAAACGCAATAATGGCTCTGGGCAGAATCTAAAGTGGGAGAAATGTTCGCAATGACCCTGGCTATCCAGCTGGGCAGGGCGTGCCTCAGCAAGTATCCCTGGGACTGATGTGGAATTGAAACAGTCGCGTTTTACAGCAATCTACAATTTCGTAGACGTTTTGGAAAAAAAAGTTTGCTAACCAATCCTTGATCCGCTCCACTTCTCGTCACCACACTACGTCATGCGAGCGCACTGCTACTACTTGAACTATCATGAGCGGAAACTACCGTTACATTCACCCAGAGCGCAAGATGGCATTTGCCGTCATGTCCAACCACCTCGGCTCCGGCGCGACAGCGTAGTCGCGAGGTTGCGGGGGAGGCATGGGCCCTAGTCCCAGAAGGTACGCTGCATTGCCAGAACGGCCGTAATTCAAATTATATTCCATGTGTACTCGATGCGGGGAATCAGTAGTATTGGTGGTTGAGTGAGAAATAGAGCGGTGTGAGTCGTGGGTTGTTGATAGCGTACACGCTATTCATCTATGACGTCGAGGGAAATTGCGTCATCGCTAAATTTGAGCTGACAGATCAACTGCAACTTTTTTTCCAAAACGTCTACGAAATTGTAGATTGCTGTAACTGCAAGTTCATTGAAGCACCCGTTTCAAAATGGATGGAAAACACAATATGTAATGACTTGAATAAAAGGCCATTGAAGCACGTGTTTCAAAATGAATGGAAAACAGATTTGAATGGACACCTTATATTCCGGATAGCAAGGGCAATGGACACAACAATTTTGAACCCCGTGCCTCATAATGTATTCCGGCTGTGTTCCGCAGAGCCATTTTGAACCACGTGCCTCACAATACCATTCTGAACCCCGTGCCTCGCAATGGAACCCACCATCCAGTACATTATAATGTATTTCAGCCGGGTTCAGCAGGGATAAGGGAGTACCTGACATATTTTAAGGTTTGAACACACGCCATGCATTCCGGAGAGCAAGGGCAATGGACAGAATTAATTTTGAACCCTGTGCCTCGCTATGGGACCCACCGATTATAATGTCTAATTGAGTTAATATGTATGTGGATTCAATGCTGTCCCTGATTTCTTGGTTCCTCGGCCGATGAACAACATTTCAGCCCTACAATAACTAGGACTCCCAAAGGGAATTTGAGCTCGTTTTTGGCCCAATCGCCTCGGACCAAAGAGTGTATGCCCCAAGTGCGTCCGACAAAATTGCCCAAAATGTCCCAAAACAGAAAAACAACGGCCCCGCGCATGAAAAAATAGTCCCGCCATGGGCAACTGACGAAATGGTACAGTATTCACCAACATGTTTCCCGCAGCCAAGGTACCGTAGTATTTCGTTCAATTCGACAGTCACACGTCACGCTGGACTTTTTTTATTGCGATAATAATTTTTTCTCGATTTGTCGGATTTTTTTGGTCCCCATAAACTCGGGGTCGGTATCGAATTGAACGAAATACTACGGTAACCACGCAGCTAATCGTCATTTCATCAAATGGTGGTACGTCTAGGACTTTTCCATGTTTGTGGCCACCGGCAATGCTACGGGTTTTTGATGGCATCACCGTGCAAGTCCCAATTCGGATGCACTGCCAAAATGTGAGTCACGGTGGATCAACAACCTCGTATCAAATCAACAGGCGTTGCCACCACTCGAGTTACAGGCCCATAAATCCTTATAATCCACTTTACATGTATTCTTGGGAACAGACTTTTTGAGCTTCAGCCTCAGCCCAAATTCGGTAGAAAAGGTAGCCTTATTACAGCTAATGTCGGAACCTACGGCACGAACGAAAAATTTCCATTTTGGGAACTTTTTCGTCGTGCCGACTGATTCCCTCATAACTCCTTGAGTTTTGGTCCGACTACCTCGAAACCTATACCAATCTTCCAGAATAATTCGTCCGCAATTAGTGATGTAAAGGAAAATGCGAAAATGAATTTTATTTCTCTATTTGGTACCGGGGGCTTTCTGTTGAACACCTCCTAGGAGGGTGGACACTTGTTCAAACACACTGAATTTTGGGAGGGAAGACTTACATGCATTATAAAGAGGGTGATGTAGCCAGAATTACGATTTTCTTCTCCAATGAGTCACTATTGGCTCGGAAGTAATCTTTCGATCAAAATTGTTGAACTCCCTATAACTTCTTCAATCCTGAACCAAATACGAACCTGACACTACACAGGATATCGCATTCGACGTCTCCACCAGGCTATATGCTCTAATTGTTCAAAAATACGCATAAAAAAACTTCAATTAGAGTGAGTGCGACAAAAAACATTGATGAGGCAACTCTGCGAGGCGCCGGCTTTTATCCACAGAAAGAATATTGCCCATCGAGATTTGAAGCCCGAGGTACGTTTCTTCCGCCGCTGTGTCCGGAACACTCTAAACCTCATCTACAGAATATATTACTCACGAGTGACCGACCACCTGTCCTGAAGGTCTCCGACTTCGGTCTCGCGAAGATGTTGGTGTCCCCAAAACTGCACAGTCGATATGTGGGACTCCTATGTTTCTCGGTCCCACCTGTGTCCGGGGCCGTGATACGAGTCGCATCATGTGGACTCGGGTTGCGGCACAGGACATCTGAATTTGGAAGCCCTGTCAGGCAACATTTCCTACCACACTCCCCCTAACCCCATTCAACATTTCTCAGTGAAGTAGTCACATGGCATTGACACTGCAAATCTGTTCCACCTGTGCGTCTGACAAGGTAGGAAGCTCGTTGAAATGGTTGAGTTGCACAGTCACCCCCAAAATCGAGTGCCAGGTGAAATTGAACACGCTTCGCAACAGCCAGGAGCAGAAAGTCAGAGATTTTCAGAAGATTTTCGGACCCTGACCTTCCGATTACCACCATCATCTAAAACTCGCGAGCGCTGCTACAACGGGACTCCCCCCTCCGCACACTGAAAATCGTGTCCGCGAGTGCGCTGGAGCTGCCCCGAGTACTGACCAAGTACAGAATGGTGTCTGAGAGGATGTTTCAAATCCTTCTGTCCACCGTCCTCCAAAATCCTAATGCACAACACTTTACTACGACGCCTCCCACCCCCACCGAACACCATAGAGTGTCTGAAGGTATACGGGAGACGCTTCGAGTAATTGTTAGCTGCATCAGCAAAATGTCTTTGAGCTGACTCGAGCAGGTTGGTCTGGCACCAGACCAGCCAGCACTGCCAGGTCATCAGAATCTCGTATGGGAACATATTACGGTAGCCGGCGCCAGAATCTGTTCTGACGCCAGAATTGCGAATATTTTCTGGCAACAGAAGGCACTTGTATTGCAGGGAACTGTATTACAGTGGATTGCACCAATGGCTTCACACGATGGAGAATAGGTGAAAACATATATATTCAGAAGTACATACTATAAATAGGGTGGCATCAGAAAATATCTAGCACATCAGGAAAAAGTGAAATTCTATGAAGTGGTTATGTGGGGCTTGAGTGGTCTATGATCGTCTATTAAGTTCCACTGAACACTATGTTAGTCTCTGATTAACTCCGATGGTCTCTGGATTGCATGCCATTACCATTATGTCTATACGGATGTCAGCGTACATTATGTGGGTCTATGTGTGGCTATGATGATTACATGGGAGCGGAATGTGTCAATACGCTACCAAATACTCTGGTAAGCATAAATACTTGCCCAATTATTAACAAAGAAAATAGCATGCCTCGGCGTCCAACGGTGAATTGAACTGCGGCCAAGTTTATCGCTTAACATGCCGCTTCCCACGGTTGAAAACGCTGGAAGCCGTCAAATTGGGGGATAGTGCGCGCCACTGTACTGCTCAGAAAGGAGAATTGAATGTACCATTGCTGGATTTAGCACAAATCTTGGCCTTAAATTGACGACGAGCAGTTTATATGGCCAGGGAAACTCCTGCTACCTTCTACTCACCTTCCAGAGTTTAGGAGCATAAGAACTATTTATCCTTTTCACAATCTTGTAGTTGTGACCTTGAATGGCGCTAGTGAAGCGTAGAGATGAACCTAGTAGTGTGGAATTTTGAGGTCTTTCATTTAGTTCCGCTTCCAAGGAAACGGACAAGTAGTTCAAGAGCTATTGCCTATCTATCATTTGATCAAGGGCATGTATTGAGAGCCTCGATCATTCAGGTTAGTGCATCCTAATGACGAGCCTAGTGCGCCCTGTCAAGGGCTTTGGTTTGGTTTGGGTTTCGAGGCAAAGGGGTCAGCGGTTCAATTGCTATTGCTTATTCACCTTTTACTCAAGCCCACGCAGTTCAGCCTTAATCAATCGCCTGTAAGAATTGGCCTCGGATTCATCGAGCTAGAGGGCCCGGAAGAGGGGTGAAAACACCGTTTTTTTTTTGATAAGCTCCAGAAATATTTATTTCGCCTGGCATAAAGATTCCCTGCTCATTGAAGATACTATTGGTACTGGTATGTATCTTCATGATGCAAGTCTTTTTAAGGTGATCCATGTCTCGAGCCTGAAGTTATTCACGATTCATTCCCGAAATCGGCCAGATCGGGGAGGTTGTCACAGTGTGTGATGCGCCGAATCCTCGTCACCCACGCGCGAAATAAGTCTCATACTCGGAGATGGGGTCTATAATTTGTCTCTCAGGCCCTGAACTGCCTTCAAAGGTCTATTCTTCATCCCAGGTGAACTAGATGTATTATAGTTGAGGAAGAAAATTGCAATAGTCACAATTAAGAGGTTGAAGCTTTCATTTACCAGAGAGTGGTTCCCAAGCCCTAGAGTGTTACTTTGAGTATCCAGAATCTCTCTAACTTTTCATAGTGACATGACCTTGCCATCTGTGGATCATAGAATGTGTATCCTCCTTTCCCATAGGCCTCGCTGTAGGCTTGGCTACTTGGTAGAAAAACAAGTTATCCTAGAGGCTCAGAACCTCCGGATTTTGGATCTGACGCGCGACTCGACGCTTAGGGATACCAAATGTGGTTTCTTTATGTGCTAGAATTTGCCCATGGGTGGGTACGAAACGCGTCGAGCCCTCAGTGACCACGTGAGGTGGGATACAGATATTGAATTTAGTCGGTCAACAGATGGCTGATCAGGTGGGTTACAGCTGGAGAATAGGCTGGAGAACTCATGACCGCCAGCTGGCTGTGAACCAGACAGCTTTCGTGCCACGCATCTGTCGGGTGACCGTGCCAGCCGGGGTCAGCGTGTCGGCACTTTGGCGGTGTACTATTCTCTTGTGCTGATTGATGCACGCTAACAAATTTGAAACAAAAACAAGTTCAATATTCAATATTCGCTCGATCTGGCAGAGCAACAAACCTTGTATCCACACTTGATTGGTAGTTTGAATATCACTAATCGACACCCAACTGATCAATACATACCCTTTGCTAGAATCTCTCGGGCACAACGGAGCTCTCTGTCGAAGATATGGCGGACAACATACTCCTTGCATGTAGCCATCGTAGCACTGGAGCGCTACAGATGAATGAGCCGCAGCTATTCGTGCTACCACCTACTTTGAAAGTGGGCGTCGACCCTGAGATTGAGCTACTGCACCACATGTCCGTTAACAATACCAATGTAGATATAGGGTTGGTTTCGTTCTTTTGAACTCATCAGGTGGGCAACACAGCCCACAACCAACGGCATCGATATCAGGCAGACAATTTGGCATATTGTTTCCCATGATGACGGCCTGACAGCAGGCAAAACAACTGGCCGGGTTGTTCTGCCTACCCTCAAGGACAATCATCGCCGACTGGCCAGAAAGAGACTGTGTGACTGGCCGGGCCACACAGCTCAATCTGTCCCCCAGAACCCAAACAGAAGTCGCAACTTGTCAGGTTACAACAACCTTGATCCCCCAGAACCCAAATAGAAGTTGCAACTTGCCAGGTTGCAAATTTTAACCCCCAGAACCCAAACAGAAGTCGCAACTTGCCAGGTTGCGACTTTTATCCCCCAGAACCCAAACAGAAGTCGCAACTTGTCGGGTTGCGACGTCCTTGATCCCCCAGAACCCAAACAGAAGTTGAACTTGCCAGGTTGTGACTTTTATCCCCCAGAACCCAAACAGAAGTCGCAACCTGGCAATGCGACGACCTTGATCCCCCAGAACCCAAACAGAAGTTGCAACTTGCCAGGTTGCGACGACCTTAATCCCCCAGAACCCAAACAGGGGTCACAACTAGTGTATCCCTTCAGAACGTGTGTGGTGTGCAATGGCAGTTCTCATGGTCAGCTATGATTGAATAAATGTTCATCCATGAGGAACGAACATTCCGCTCACCAAGCAATACAGAGAATGTAAAAGCTTCTTTTATGCCACGGGTAGAGACGAGATGAGCTTGGAGGAGACTACCAATTAAGCGTCAATGATGCTATGTCGATGCTGGACCTATAAAGCATCGATAAAATATCAATAACATCAAAATTTAAGGTGGAAAGAAGAAAAAGGGTATGAGTACCCAGCCTTGACTGCTCTCGGAGAATCTCGACAAGAGAGAACCATGCTCTGCCGATGCTAATTCACGGTGCATTATGTGTGAACAGTATGAAAGAGGGTGATCAGATCTCAGTCAGGGGCTGCCATGTGGCTTTGTGAATAAACGATGGCAGAGGGGCAGGCAAACGAAAACAAAGGAAGAATGGGGCAGAGGCCAAATGGGCGTGCACAGAGTGGGGTGGCAGAGGCCAAATGGGCATGCACAGAGTGGAGCGGCAGAGGCCAAATGGGCATGCACAGAGTGGGGTGGCAGAGGCCAATGGGCATGCACAGAGTGGAGCGGCAGAGGCCAAATGGGCATGCACAGAGTGGAGCGGCAGAGGCCAAATGGGCATGCACAGAGTGGGGTGGCAGAGGCCAATGGGCATGCACAGAGTGGGGTGGCAGAGGCCAATGGGCATGCACAGAGTGGGGTGGCAGAGGCCAAATGGGCATGCACAGAGTGGGGTGGCAGAGACCAAATGGGCATGCACAGAGTGGGGTGGCAGAGGCCAAATGGGCATGCACAGAGCGGGGTGGCAGAGGCCAAATGGGCATGCACAGAGCGGGGTGACAGAGGCCAAATGGGCATGCACAGAGTGGGGTGGCAGAGGCCAAATGGGCATGCACAGAATGAGGAGAGGCCAACGACGCTGAATTGTCCTGAAAAGCCAAGCCTTTATATATGTTCTCGGAAAGTTATTTCCCGTGTCCGCTCCGGGTTTCGGAGGTTCCATCCACTGAACCCATAAACTCGGGATCAATATCTGAAGCCCGGACTCCGGAGTGCCTCTCGAACTTCAGTGCCAGAATGAGTGCCACCACGGATTCTTAATGGACGACGACCTCAAATTTTTGACCAGATGTAACAGAATTCCGCTTTGCTCATTTCTGAAGGGGAGCCACACTACCAAAATCGTCCAAAAAGGATGGCTCCAGGGACTACCACAATTCAAGTCAAGATAAGGATCGCCCTGATGAGTACGGAAGATTAATGGCCGCTGAAATTACACTAGAACAATGTGATGTCTGCCTGAGAGTGCATTCAATGAGATGGACAAGGATCTGACAGCGGAGGATGTTTGTTGGTGCACTAAAACTCTCAAACAATGGCAAATCCCTTGGAATCGATGGGATTCTGTACGAATTTTACATTCGTCAAGTGCCCCCTTATACCTACCCAAAACGGCCGAAAACACTTTAAATTGTGGTAGTGAATTCTGCTGTCAAAATTACCTGGAGCGCGCGAGGTCGGAGAAATCTCTGGCTCAGTGGCTGTGAGTGTTGAACACCGAGCTAAATAATCATTCAGTAGACTCAGAAGTTCAATAACTGTGCACCTTGCCTCGTATAATGTCGGAGTCGTGTAACGCCGTTATTATGTATTCCCATGTAAGCACAATTCTATTGTTTTGCATACATTACTCGACAGAAATTAACGCTTTGTAGCAGAAATGTACAAAGCCGCCCCTCTATTTAAGCCAGCGCAGTTGGCATCCGTCACAGCTTCTCGGCTGCGCTCAGTGCCTCGATTTCCGGAGGCCAGGAGAAAATGCCGCGCCTGCCGCGGTGTGCATACTTTGGGATAGTGTTCCCAATGGCACTGGGGTTGATTATTGATAGATTTGGGTCAGAAACGGCTGAGGGAATTGTGGTCGGTACTTTAATGGTTGAATTGGCTTCAATTCAACCCCGTGATCCACAACTGACCAGCTAGGCACGTGCATTTCAATGTATTTTCGCTGTTTCGGGGCAGGGATCAGGGGGCATTTGACGAATTTAAGCTTCGCAGGCATCAAGCCATCGCTTTGAAGCCCCTGCGAACAGAAATGGTGCCATGTACACATCCCCGGAATAATTGTTCGGCCCGGGATGCACCATTGAAGGTACGTGCATTTCTACCAGAGATAAGGGAGCACTCGAGGCGAGGACATCTATGGTGGAGAGGCCGACTTTAGCGCATCGACCGACCGAATCTTTGGGCCAGACATTATATTGTGCAGCCAATGTTGTTGCGCCTCATGTGGAAACATTTCCCGTACAATTGGCGTCGAGTGATACAGCGAGTCTTATGTTCAACAAAGAAAGGGACGAGCTCACTCATTGTGATTATTCAATCCGCTATACAAGAATCTCTGAAGACACAAGTGTGCCTTTTGTGACCAGAAAATGATGCCCAAGCCGAAAATTTAAATGTAGACATAAAAGTATGCGCATAACAAACATAGATAATGGGCCCTGCCGTGACAGCGGACTACCGGATTATATAAAAGAATACGCACATTGGGGCCAGAATTGGAAAATCAAACAATATTGCACATCAGCAGTCGCCGAGGGTTCGATTTCCTGTAGACGTCCTGGAGGACTCATTCGCTCATGTGGAACATGATTCCAGCCTAAAATACATACTCATTCCACTTCTACATGAGGAAAATAAAAAGACATGGAAGTCAGTCAGTCAATGTTTGCATTTATTTGACTTTTCTCCCATTTCTCCCACCATGTTTGAATACCTGAAGGGCACCATCAGCGACTCGAAAACTGCAATTACAGGTTTACATTTTGAACCGCGTGACCCTCGTAATGGTGATCTGGATTGATTGACATCATGTGAGTCGGGAAGTTCCGTTGATGTGCCGTAGGCACATTACGATGTAGTAATTCAGACTTAACGCTGGCAAACTTGGACTTCAATAATATCCCAGCCAAGGTATTCTTCGTCGAGTAATTTGGTTAGTACTACTGTATTTTTTCGATCGAATACAAAGTGTGTGACATCTGGCTCAAATCTCCTTGGGGGATGCAAAAAGGAGGGATTTTGGAAATTTTTCGTGTCCAATGTCGAAATTTTGACGGCTGTCACGCAAAATTTCGGCGGCGGCCGAATTGTTTATACAACAAGTTGTTCAGCATTTTTCAAAAGGCTCGCCATGCTTGTTGGTTATGGACAATCTGGAAACGGTCTGGGAGCCACTCGATTCCCGTGGGGGTGTTGAGGAGTTTCTGTCGCTACTCACGGATATCCAGCACCTGGCATTGATTGTAAGCATGCTATATTCCTTAATAGCCGTTGCTGAAGAGGCCATTCAGATCACAATGCGTGGGGCAGAAAGACCTGGCAAAGTCCGCTGGACCCGACCATTTCTGCTGCCACTTCAGCCTCTGTCAGATGAGGCTGCTCGGAAGACCTTCATTGATATCACAGACAACTCTCATGACAGCAATGACATTGCTCGCCTCCTTTCCCTCACAGACAATATGCCTCTGGCGGTGGATCTCATTGCTAATTTGGTGGACTATGAGGGCTGCAATAATGTTCTAGCACGCTGGGAGCGGGAAAGAACATCTATTCTCTCAAGCGGAGGTGGTAGACGATCCAATTTGGATGAATCTATTTCCATTTCACTCTCCAGTCCTCGTATGACTGCTTTGTCTGGCGCAAAAGAATTATTGAGTCTGCTGTCAATTCTTCCAGATTGACTGTCAAACAGTGATCTTCTTCAAAGTAAATTGCCTACTGAAGACATTCTAGCCTGCAAGGCTGTCTTATTGCGCACTGCTCTTGCATACATTAATAACACTAAAGATCGATTGAAGGTCCGGGTACCAATTCGAGAATATATGCGGCATCATTACCCTGCATGACCCTTCTTTGTTAAATGTATCAGCATGCGGTTTGAGGACCTTCTGAAGTTTTGGGAAAAATATCATTATCAACTGTCAGGTGCTGGGTGTATCAGCAGGTCATGCCAAATCTTGCAAATATGCAGAATATCTTCATGCTAGGGTTCCAGTCAGACGAACCACGGTTAGAATATACAATGCATTCTGCAGCGATCCTGGAAGACTTCCGATTGTTCATGGGACACAGGCCAAGCCCGTGTATAGTGTATCTTCTGAAGCATTATTCCCGACCAGAAAACCGGTCCCAGCTGGAAGTGCACATGATTATTGATCTATTCTACAGTCGTCATGTTGACATTGAAAATGTTGAACACTTGGTGAAGGAAAAACATGACCTTGATCGTTTTGATGACCCCTTGATGAAATGTGAGTGCCAGTTGGTGTATTCACAATACATTTGCTAACAATGCAAAGGCAAATTCTACAACAGCGTTGGACGTTATTTTCTCTATGACAACATTCCTCGAGCTACACAATTTTTGAATGTTGCACAGGGGTTGGCAGTGTCATGCAGAATCACCAGTGAAGTGTATTATGCACTGCTGGTACTAGAATGAATGCTCGCAAATCACAGAAGTTGGCAAAATTGGATGCAAATGTGTATTTTGAGGCAATTGCGCTTCAATTGGAAGCTATGGGCTGCAATGCCGTGGGAGATTACAGATTTCCAATTTCCCTCTGCAGCAGGGCAAGGAAACTTCTCTCTCTGTGTGGGCTTGATAGGTTGCCGACAGAATATTCTGTTCTGAGTACTATGGCAGAGGCTTATTATCAGATATCTGAGTATGCCGAGGCCCGGAAGATCCACATGGATATGGAAAATGCAACCTCTGATCAGGAGTGTCTAAAAGCTCATGCCTTGACCAATCTCCGCATATCAAAGATTGATATCATAACTGGGAGAAGTACAGATCATGTTTGCCAGATTGTGGACGATGTAAAGAGGACATTGTTGCCAAGCCAAGTTCTTGTGCATTGGCAATGTGTGATGCAATCCTGGTCGACCTGGAGCTTCAAAGGGGGGGAACACCCTTATGGCCAAAAAATTGCTCTGCCAGTCCTTGAAAGCTAGGTTCTGTAAGGAGATGATTACCTCTTCTCTGGAGGTACTTGAAACTTTGAACAACTGGGGGGTGTCAGATATTGATTGGGTACTTGGGTGGGCAACTATTTTCCTGGGACATGCACTCAAATTCAAAAACAAGTGTGCGATACACAAGGCTCTCTTCAGTTTGGGAGATATATTTATGGCTGCTGGAGATTCAAACACAGCTCTTGGTCTGTTCACTGTAGTGTTGGAGGAGTTTACTTGGATGGATGTGCATCGTAGCAGAGCTGGGTGCATGTTGCGTCTTGGTAAGATCTCACAGAAGAGAGGGCAGTTGGAGGAGGCAATTGCATTCTGGAAAGCGGCTAGACCACTGATTGAACGTTCATCACAGGCGAAAGATGTTGCACACATTTATAATTTGGTTTCTGAGGCAGAACAGAAACACACGGACCAACTGGCACATCTGACCACACTCAATGCCCCCAATACTTTAGTCCAGAATCAAACTAGGGCTCCAGTTGAAGCAGTTGTTAAAACGAAGGAGGAATCTGAGGGGATTAGTGGTTGACCCCGTTGCAATTTGATTAATTTGGGATGGTGTACCGATGATCTTTGCTGAGTTTGTTTGTGGTAGAAGTACGTGAAAAATAGGTAATTTACAGCCGTTTGCAGAACATAAGGCGCGGACAAAAAAATTCCCATTTGGGGCACTTTTGTGATCCCCGCGCCCAGGACGGCTGCCCTGGCCTCAGTTCTCATCTGTTCCCCTTGTCCATAGGCTCAATCGATTCGCATTTCGAATTCGCAGCGGACTGCCCCCCTCAGAATCTTTATGGGCACCGGCAATGGATGGGTTGATTGCGTGCTGTTTGTACGTGTTTGTCCCCACTAGAGCGACGGTCCCGAGTCCTTTTGAGCTCCCACCTCTCCTCACACAAGATTTATCTCAATCCTAAAAAGCCAAATGAATTGTAATTCACATTAGATGAGTTCTCTGCATTGACATAATTTTAATAACCCAATTCCATGTCAACGTCGCTGTCGACATCGTCCTCGACTAGTTTCTCTTCCACCCAAAAGTGTCGCGAGTCATTACAGATAGCTTTAATGTGGTTTGGCACGTCTTGATGCGCTATTGGGACCCCGCCACGCGTCAAGAAGGACAAAGGCGGCGGTAAAGTCGGTCACGTGGCCGGATCAATTGCCTTGACTTTGGGCCAGTTTGGGGCCAAATTTGAGCCGAACCGTCGACAATATGCCTGTTGCAAAGAATCAGCTCATTTGAACATGTTTGGACTATGCTAGACATCATTTATCGCGTCCGAAATCACAGGCCAATCAATATAAAGTATTTTTGCAAGTTTCTTTCTATCACTAATTGCATATGAATTAGCCTGGAAGATCGGGCTAGGTTTCATCTAAATCGGTGCAAAACTGACTAAGATCTGGGGAATTCTTCGAAAAACATCCCAAACAGGAAATTTTTCATCCGCGCCTTCGGTACTGCCAATGGCTGTAAATTGCCCTTATCCCTGCCGAAACATCTGGAAGTGGCAGGGGTTAATTTCCCTGAAATTTATGCTGGAAAGCCTCTCAGTGTTCGCGTTGTTGGTTTGGCCAAACATGGGTGGGCAATCCACTCCTGCGGCTCGAAGATGCAAATTGTGAGAAAGTAGGGCCAAACACGGAAAATATTGTGCAACTTGCTTCGCCGGGGGTTAATTTGCCTGAAATTTATGCTGGAAACCCTCCTGGTGTTCGTGCTGTTGATTCGGCCAAAACATCGGTGGGCATTCCACTCCTGCAGCTCGAAGATGCCAATTTGGCAATTTGTGACAAAGCAGGGCCAAACACGGAAAATATTGTGCAACTTGGTTCGCTGAGGGTCAATTTGTCTGAAATTTATGCCGAAAACCCTCCCGGTATTCACGCCGTCGATTCAGCCAAATCATTGGTGGGCATTTTACCCCTGCGGCTCGAAGATGCAATTTGATGAGAAAGCAGGACCAAACGGAGAAATATTGTTCGCCGGGGGTTAATTTGCCTGAAATTTATGCTGGAAACCCTCCTGGTGTTCACGCCGTCGATCCAGCCAAAACATCGATGTGCATTTTAGTCCTGCGGCTCGAAGATGCAAATTTGTGAGAAAGCAGGGCCAAACACAGAAATATTGTGCAACTTGCTTCGGCGGGGGTTAGTTTGCCTGAAATTTATGCTGCGAACCCTCCCGGTGTTCACGCAGTTGATTCGGCCAAAATATCGGTGGGCATTCCACTCCTGGCGCCTCCAACCTTTGCATACCAAAACAGTGGCCGTGTTCAATCCCCATCCAATGCGGCTCCCCCTTGGCACGAACTTCCCCTTGTGGCGTCTGTTTATGAAAGACGACGAGCGCCTGGGCCGCTTCGACGACGCCGTCGTACAGTCGCGGACAACCAAACCTGACAAATATTTAACTACTTCCTTTACCCCTGAAAACCATCGGAATCGAAATATCTCCTCAAAAGCGTTTGAATGATTCCTAAATTAACCCATTTGCACTAGCCGATCCACCGCAAAAATGGCCATTTAGTGAAGTTGAGGTCCAAAAATTTGGCCGAACCCCTACCTCGCCGGCCGTACTCACCGCCGTCCAGGCGCCGTCCCATTTCCAGGAATTCTCCTCAAAGAAAAACAAACTATAGCGATTAGTCAGAGACATGTCTTGATGCACTCAACCTCGCTAGCTTCCGTAAATATATGGAAAGCAAGATTTCCCAGCCCACGAACGCCACCGAGCTGGAAAATTGGAAGGACAATGACGCTCTCGCGATAGCATGTGTACGAACGAATGCAATTCACCAGCGCGGAGAAGGTCAGCATCCGGGACCAGACGATCTCCAAAGAGATCTGGGATGCCCTACGTTGGCACTTTGACTTGATTCGATAGACAGGGATTTCAAACTCCGCTTATACTTGTTCCCTTGTCCTGGAACACATTCGGAAGATGTGTGAAAGTCAGATTCACATTCAGCAATACCATTTGACCTGCTCAACGTCCAAATAATGATCACATCCCCAGTGGATGAGGTTCGATTACCATCCACTTTTGTGCATTCTCCTGCTTGGTCTGCAACCAACATTTTCGACTGCCTTGCACTACGCAAGGCTCTGGGCCCAGTTACGCTGTTCATCACCTTCACTACCAACACTCGCTGGCCTGAAATTCGCTCCGAACTGAAACCCGGTCAATCCCCGAATGACCGACCAGATCTGATTGTACGAGTCTTCCAGCAATATCTCGCAGCCCTCATGAAAGATATTCATGCAGTTCTGGGTCCGGTACTATATCACATTCGCGTGACAGAATTCCAGAAACGTATGGCTGTCGCCCTGAAAATATTCCACGGTCACCTACGGAGATCAATGCGTTTCTTAGTGCTGAACATCCTCGCAGCCCCGGAGCGCTGCGTGATGCTGTTAAACACCATATGACACACTCATGACCCCGCAAAGACGGACCACAGATGTGGCTGGCCACGCGAATGCCAGTACGGCTTCCCAAAGCCAAGGAAAACGGAATCATCGTTCAATGAGCGCGGTTTGTCACTTCCTTGCAGTATGTCTTTTTCTTAACGGACGCACACATAGGATATGTTGAACACCGACGTCGCCAAAAGGAGGACGAATACATCGTTTCGCACATACCCTGGCTCATTCACAAATACGACTGCCACATCAACGTAGAGTTCTCTACCGGTGTCAATCTCTCTTTAAATATTTCTTCAAGGCTCCGGACCAGGCCAATTGGAAAATACAGCAACCATCATCACAGCCCACAATCGACCCAGGCACCTTTTCCATGCGGAGACGAGTGGATGAGATTCGGGACTATGAGAGAGGGCGGTACCTCTCCAGCATCGAAGCCGCAATGCGGCTTGCTTCTTTCCACATTTCTGGGGGAAAAAAAACCTGGCGTCAAACGGCTCCCAATCCATTTATCTGGCACGCCCTCACCATCCGGAACTCGACAATATGACCTACACCGAATTTGGCTCCAAATGTCGATTCGAAAAGCACGATCCAAATGCTGAAATGCATCCTCTCCAAGTTCTTGAGACCGAATATCATGGACGACCACGGATGCGCATTCGCTTTTACAACCCACGCCACATTGCAGTTTGTCGCATCCAAATGGTCTATCCAAGACACGGCGACGTCTTCTATCTTCGTACTCTCCTGCTCCACCGGAGTGCCCGCGATTGGGTGGATCTGCGCACCATTGACGGTATTGTCTATGCGACTTACCAGGAAGCTGCACGCGCCATGAGCCTATTCGATAATCGTGATGAAGGTATTACTGTATGGCATTCGAGGAATTGCTGGAATCTGGTGCACCACCCGCCCAACTGCGATGGGTTTTGGCTGTGCTCGCAGTCGAGGGAAGTCCAGCACTCATAATTTGGGAAGTACACGAGTGTGTCAGCGGATATCGGACCGTATGCTACGAGTCACTACAAATCCGCCTCCCGAACTGGTTAGGAACAAGCTTCTCATCGCACTGCAAAAACTCCTACATGGTCTTGGTAAATCATTAACGGAGATCGGACTTCCAGAGCCCACAGAACAGCAGCAAGAAGTTGACGCTGAGCGCCTTCGTTGGGGTGGTGATCCAACTAATCTTTGTGCGTTCAAGAATGGACTAACCGCAGAGCAGGTGGGCTACCTTCTTTCTTTTCTCTCCGGCGTCAGGAATAATAGATGAATATTAATGCCTAGCGAACAATTTATGACCGGATTATGCACGTTGCAACACTGGAATCCCCTCAACCAATTCACGTGGATGGCCGAGCCGGTAGAGGGAAAACATATGTCCTATATCCAGTTATAGGCGCACTGAGAAAGTTGGACGAAATTGTGCTATAATCCGCATCCTCTGCCTTTGCCGCAAAAAACTATCACGGCGGCCGGACCCACTACCTCTATGGGATTCCCGCAGATGAGTATAATCCCCACTTCAAGTCATCCGTTGGACCTAGAAGCGATCGTGCGAGGCTTCTTCAGGCTGTTAAATGTCATGTCATTGACGAAATCGGCGGCCTTCACTTCAAGGCCTTTGCTTGCGCAGATCGCTCGATGCTCCCTCACGGGGTCGGATCGCGTTTGGGGCGGACATATGTTGATCACAGTTGGCGACTTTCGCCAGGTACAGTCCGATTGCTCATAATGCATAAGGTCGGTGGACCCCCGAACGCTATGCATTATGAGCAATATGCATTGCGAGCTTTTTCCCACGATGTGACATTCGTGACATTTGTCACAATTTTATTATTTGGGCTTGAATTTCCGAGGCACAGGTTCTTGAAGGTGTTATGATATGATTGTAGAGTGACATCAGCCTATAGATTTACTTTTCAAACTGCACGCTCTGAGTTGGCAAGTGCGAGTCGACATTACATAAATTCCCAAAACGGGTAATTATAGTTGGATAGGGGCGATTTGATCGTGATTTTGCACAAAAACCATGAAATTCGTTGTTTTTTTTGTGAGAAAAGTAAATCACTGCATGCTTCTTGCTTGAAAAATGATTACTGCGTGTAGAAAAACAGTGGAACATTGCTCCCCAAAATGCATAAACGTGCCAAAAGTGTATGCATTATGCATTACGACAAAAATGCATAAAACCCCAGCCTACCAAGTCGGTGGACACCCCGAACCTATGCATTATGAGAATTATGCATTACGACCTAATGCATTATGACAAATCCGACTGCAGGTTCAATCTCAAGTTACCTACATCAATTTAAATATTCTAGGTCGCACCTGTTGTTCGTTTTGGCGGCCGTATTGCGATTTGCAAGGCTTCGATCCGCACCCAACCGGTGTTCCGATATTTTGAAATTTTGAGATTAGAGACATCAATGCGCCAACGAACCGACTTGCCCTTCTCATCATTTCTAGATTCAATCGGAGATGACTATCTCCACGATTCAGTTGATCTGGAACACCTGAATCACACACAATCTGTCCAGGAACTGATCAATTTTGTCTTTCCACCAAGTGTCGTTGCTGACCCAGCTATCTGCATTATGCGAGCCATCTTGAGCCCTTTCAATGTATTTGTTGACGAGTTCAACTCGACTATTCTTCATACCGTCTCAGGTGAAGCACACTGCTATGTAAGCATCTCCTGCCCGTGATTACCGTATGCGCCCGAGCTACGGTGGCAGAGCCCGCCATGCGTCCCTCGCTCCTCCGCGCCGTGAGTACCGGCAAGGCCACGGGTGCCGCGCCTGAGTGCCCGACTTTGCGGGCCGCTTTCTCGTCTGCGCTCGCCGCGAACAACGGCACGGTCGCCGCTGCGACGCCGCCCTCGCTCACGCGCATGTTTCCCCCGTGGTATGGCAAAGCACTCTCTCCACCGTGACGCGCTCGACCGTCCGCAAAACCCACCGCCGCGTTCCGCGGGCCCGCCGGTGTTGGCAACGCGGAGCAGCGAGGGACTATTCTCCCCAAGCGTGAGCGTGCACGCGAGCTTGGCGGCATGCCAGCGGCGCGTGTTGTTCTGCTCATGGATTATGGTGTCGCAAGTCGTGTCGGACTCTTGAGGGTAACAGTCCTTTGTGATTACTGCTCGTGTAGTGGATGTATTATCGCCGTCTATGAATATTTTTATGTCTAAATTGACCGGGGGTGTTGCATTACTACGCGCAAAGCTTCTCTGGACCCTGGGGCCCGATGCAAAAGCTGTTACGGCGACGGAGACGCCGAAGGGAAGGCAGAGACGCGGATTTGCTTTTCGGGAACCGCGCAAAAAAAAGTTTTGTGTTTGTCATTATTTTCAGGATCTCCTGTAAGCTTTTACCATCAAACTTTAATTGTGGATCCCATTTCAGGAACTACGTTATACATAGAAGCCCACCATATAAAAAATCTAGGGCAATCGGGGGTGAAATACTCATGCTAGAGCTGTCCTGCCTGGAAATGTTCCAAAATGTGCGCACTTGGGCCATAAATTTGATCAGAGAACCACGTAAAAAATCTGAAGATGCGGATCGAAATTCCTGATATTGGGCATTCTCACAAGGTAAACGGACAAGAACTGAGCCCGTAATCGCTGTCCTGCCCAAAACAGTTGAAAACAGAAAAAAAAAATGCGTGCGCCCTAAGTTCCGCAAAGGGCCGTAAGGCGCGGACAATTTTTCTTCTCCGATTGCCTCGGGATATAGCGCGTTGGACCCGCACTGAGGATTCGCAGTCGCCAGTATCCTTGGTTTTGTTTTTTGGTGCCCTCGTGAAGTTTCGACAAAAAATCCTGGTTTCCAGCAGGACAGCTGTGGTGCTGGTAATAATGCCCCCAAAAACCTAGATTTTTGGTACCGCACACTTCAACATATTTTTTAGTTCATGGCTTCTTACGATAGGAAATTTACTTACCCGATTCAATTTGTTGCGGCGTATACTGAGTACAATATTTACACCCTCACAATATGTAGAACTCTGAACGGGGAACAGAATATATTACATTATATAAAAAGTACAGTTGACTAGGAACCTCAGAGAAGTGTAACATATCCAAGCGCTAGGATGTTTGGTGCAGTATTACGAGTGCTACAGCTGTCCTGCCTGAACTCAGGATTTTTCTGGTAAGAATTTTAATCGGGCAGCAAAACGCGAAACCAAGGATACTAGGGGCACGGTGAAAGTGCCGCCAGTGCCGCCCCCGTGGCGCCACTGCCGCCCCCAGCCGTGGATGGCAGTGCAAAAGTGCCGCCCTCGGAATGAAGAGTGCCGCCGCTGAGGGCGGCAGAGTTCGTCACACTGCCGCCTATTGTACGATCAGTACCGCCCCCGAATTATTATTATTATTTATTCAACGAGATCTTTCAATTTACACTGTAATTGGACTATAGCTCACCAACTGCTTGAAGGAATGGAGCAAATATGAGACAGAACCATAACATTATAGCACAATCACAATCTCTTTTAGGTTACGCTTCCGTGCCTCCTGGGGGCAAGAACTTCTCCGAGCACCTGGCGGTGTCGGTTTCGGCTTGTATTTCTTGCCCCCACCGGATTTCTTCTGCCGTTTAGCTGCTGGATCGTCGAAGAAATCCTCTCCTTCGAAGACATGCATCTCCACTCGTTTCAATGCTAGAAGATCCCCTGGGAACAAAATGACTTGGTCATTGTGCCGAATGTTGACTGCTGGACCAGGGGAATTACTGCAGGGTTCCAGTTAGGCGCAGACCGATAGAAAGTCAAATCGCCACGCGTTTCGTAGACGGAATGATGAGTCTTGAATTGATCCTCCCAAGCCACGAACTGTGCTGTCGTCATTTGGGACTCCTTCGCCGTGACAAATTAAGGTATGAATAACTAGTCGTGAGGCCCATCTCAATCACAAACAACCCCCTGTGCGAAAAAGCCCGTTCGCGAGAGCTCTAGGAACAACGAGCAAGACATGGGGATGAGTTATAAAACCTATGATCTCGCACACTCCGCATGTTTCATTCTGACTGAAGTTTTGTTTTCCTTTTGCGGGGTGTAAATGACGCAATTGCATTCGAGGAAGCTGAGGCTGGAATCGATACGCGTCATTGATTCCATTCCACCGGGTTCGAATTCCCTGTTGGGTCCTGGGATGCAGGGACCGCCAACCCCGCCTGACAACCACGGAAGAAATCGCTTGATGGCATAAAGACCCCTTTCTGTCATCGGAGAGTTAGCAGCGCAGACACTCTCCACGATGAAATCTCCTACCGAATGCCCTTGCATTGTCCAGCAATGAACTAGGTGAGTGACCCCAGCCCGTTCCGACTTCTCCGACGTGCTCCCTGAGGGGATATACACCATATATTTTTCGTCTTCGTCATGTCGCACGTCTCTATCTGGAGTGATGGGTTGTAGAACGGAATGAAGGGTCTGTGTGGCTTCCAATGTTCTCTTGATTAAGGGTTCCTGACACACTGATGAGGAGGGAGAACTGCTATATTGCGATCGATCACTGACATTGAGCCCGTCGTAGTCTTCCTCGTTCAGCGTGCGTCCCAGAGTGCCGGGATAGGCCTACAGAGGCGTGCGTTGAAATGCATAAAAACATAAAGTCTATCCTGACGCACTCCGTGAATCTTGGTACCATTATTCGGCCATTGATATCCAGTGATCGCCACTGGACTTCATTGAACGCCAAGCCTCTTGTGGGGGAGAGGGCCGTGGGAGGTCCGAACTGAAGCTTCGCGGTGGTGACAATGCCGGGGGGTAGTGGTGACCGATATGTTGATGAGCGGAGACTTGCTTCTCGACGATCTAGAAGATATTCGGATTGAATGGCCGATATCAGAGGCAACCCTTCAGATCATCTTCGCCGACAAAAGCTTTTATGGTCGCTCTATCACCTCAAGAGTATCAACATATCTGAGCTCGTCAGACCGAACTATGGCCTTGAGGAGTGGGTCAATAGTTGAGGTCAAAGTGGACTATATAATATGACTAGAATGACATTTTATCGCATAGCTAGCATAATGTCTTTGTCAAATTATATAGCAAATTAAATACTCCGGGCCGCAGGCCTGACGAGTACTGCCATGCGCCAGCAATGGCCCTACTGTTGAATATAGGCACTTTCTACACCTTTTTTCGACATTTTCGACGCTTTTGTACCGAGTCTGCACCCTAACGTGATAACAGAATACAAGCAAGAGACCGTTGTGAAAGGGGTGGAACTTGCAACCCCTGGCGGTCAGGAGGATGACGTCTCCATGGCACAGCCACAAAAGTTCCGGGCGTGAGTTTAAATTCTAGTCGTGTATGCTTCTTCCATCCCTATTGCAGATTCCTTGAGAATTCCGTCGTGCAGAGCCTCTACATCTAGCGCTTCATGAGTGGGTGCGCGGGCCAAATAATCGTTGATATTGCCCTCGTTCGGCTCAATTCATTCAAATGAATCTTCAGAGCCCTGGAAATCGCTGTCATTCCTATATCCGATTTTCGAATCCCGATTCCCCCTTGGTATTATATGCATATCATATCGTATTCATATTCCCCTCTATTCATATTCGACGGGAGGGTCCAGGACGGTATCAAATCCATACATGTCTGGATATATTTAAAATATATATTTTCGTATCGTATTTTGGCCAGCACTAGTCGGACAAGATGACGGGACCTTGGCCAGCGCGACAAAGAGGTCCATCGGGGCGAGAAACAGGTCGGAATTATGGGCACGATTACATTGGGGCGCCAAACACCGTTCGAACTTGCCTACTTTCAGCGAAATCGGTTGAGAGATTGGTGAGGAAAGACGAGGACATGGTAGAGGCCTTAGCGCGCTGGAGCCAAACAAGGTCGAAAAAAAATGGTGGAATTAGGAGACGAGACCACATCGATAAGAAAGTGGCTTCAAAACGCTGTCGAACGCACCCAGTTTCACGGAATTCTGTCAAGAATTGAGCTCGCAATGAGCGCCTCAAGGAGGGTCGAAAAGTTTTTTTCAACCCCCCTGGCAGGGTTCCTTAATGGGTTGCTATTGATTCGGCCCAGCCCTCACAGTACCGCCTCCCTCGAGTATGGAGAGCCTTCAGGACTCTGGCTTAACGACCAGGGCAGCAACATGTCGCAAAAATCGCTTTTGGGTTATAAGTCAGGATAAGGGCTTTTCGAGCCTTATACACTAGGCTCAACTCAACCTGTGCGTATGTCACCAATATTGGATTTGGAATGCAGCCTGAGGGGGGTCCCTTTGAGTTATAAGTGTATACTTATAACCCTTTATAAGGGTTTATAAGCATGCCTGCTTGCCTATAAGGTTCAAAAAGCCCCTATCTTGGCTTATAACTTAAAACGGATTTTTGCGACACAGGAAATCTGAACAGACAGTTTTGCTTAGAATCGCGCTGGCTATCACCTCGGAATCAAGCGCACGTTTTGACAGTGGCTTAGTGCGTCTTCCGAACCGGGGATCGCGTTGACGAGCTTGTTGGTACCTTGTTTGGGTCCGCATTTATGCTCAGAGTATGCTACGAAAATTTGGAGGACACAGAAAGTTTCGTATTCAGCAGGGCTATCCATTTCCGGGGTCAAAAAGTGACCCAGCGAATTTCCCCGGAATTTTTCTTTGCTGGGCAGGGTTCCTTAACAGGTTGCTATTGATTCGGCCCAGTCTTCCCAGCATCACTTCCCTCGAGTATGGAGAGCTTTCGGGCCTCTGGCTTAACAACCAGGGCAGCAACGGGAAATCTGAAGAGACAGTTTTGCTTAGAATCATGCTGGCTATCACCTCAGAATCAAGAGTGGAAAATTAGGTCTCCATACGAAGTCACGTTTGGATGGCTCAGGGCACGCTACCAAAATTTGGAGGACACAGAAAGTTTCGTATTGAGCACCCCTGGCGGGTCAGACTAGAGACTGGCATGGATCAGCGTATCCGGTGGACCGTCTGTTCCGCACCACCGATCACTTAACCACGGATTGATGGCTTCTTCTTCTTTATCGTTGCGCGCAGAGATAACATGTACTAATTTTGCGGTGGCGGAGGAGAAGATTGACGGACTTACATTGTCAGGAAAAACAGAGATAACAACTCTCACATCCTTCTTAGCTTTCGCGTTAGCCATCACGTCGGTGACCAAACCACCCCAGTCTTACTCGGTGCGAAGGTTGATTGCCGCGGATTTTTGAATAGCAGTCGAAAGCTTGTACGCAAGGGTCGGCTTCTGCACCACACTAACACAGCCAATCGTCTCATGAATCAGCTCGAGAGCGTCCTCAAACGACATTGTAGTTTCGATGGAGAGGCGCTGGCTGCCCTCGGATGTGGCGTCGGGTACCATCAGGACAACGGCTAATAATTATGGTCATCCCAGAAAGAAGGTATATTCAAGACATGGGCGTACGTGGTGGCGCCGGTTTCTCCTTTTCAACCATTTCTACACTCTCCGCGTCTGAGACGGGTGCTTTCCTTTCTAAAGAAGTCGATTGGTGTGGGCTTTGAAACAAAAAGGGTAGAACAACTTCTCACCGCTTTCACCTTTGGCACAGCCTTCGGCTTGGGCTTGGGATATCGAGTTAGCAGCAACTGCCCGTACGTTTTCTTTTTTCGCTACTCCGAACTGGACTGATTATTTCTTTTAGAGCGTCGGCGGAGCGGGCCTCACCGCGGCCGGCTTATCCATTTGAATGCGACGGGCAGCCGCGCGCGAAGCCGTATTCACGGGAGCGGCGTGCGCTAGGCCCCATGTGGGCCCCGACTTCGACGGTTCGCAGCCGCTGCCTTGTGTCGCTGAGTAATTGTATGTATACGGAATTTATAGATGCTGCGTATCTATGGTCAGACAGTAATTGGTATATGAACCTCATGGAGGTGAGTTAGGAAGATTCGATGGTTGTACGGAAGTAAGCTGGAAGACAGACAGACCTGCGAGCATATCTGGGTGTCGCGCACTAAACCGTGGACCTGTACCCTACGCGCTCCGTCGTTGTCATTGTGGTGCAAAGCTATGAACTCTGGGGAAAATGTCCGTCATTATCGAGATATAAAGTAGGAGGGAGGACCACACCGGTGGGAATCGGGACTTCATGTAGTAGAGGAGTGGATTAAGATGAATGTCAGACAGAACAAAATGAGTGGCTCACCGAATTTGCGCCATATGTGGACCTGGATACCCCAAATGAATTTCTGGACCTCAGGTGGAGTGACCGATTCATAGCGCGATTAACGGCTTTATGGCCAGAGGCGCATGCGCTATTTGATCGCCTTGACTTTGGTTTAATTCCAGCGAGGGTACACTCATTTTAAAACTGCATCTCACATCTGATATATGACCGCCTTAGAGTGCTCAGGACCAGATAATCGCTAACACATATGACATTCACTACTTGTCTCGACGCAGTAATGGCCACATCCAGCAGCGCGTAAAGTTTACTGAAAGGGTCCTCAATGGGAAGACCATAACCCCTCCCAACTCGGTCTTGCTCGGCCTGCATGCTGCATGCACCAGGATTGCACACATGTCTGGAGCTGCCGCCATTCTTGACGAATTCGACCGGGATATTCCTCCGACGGCCGTTCTCACCCAGGGATTTTCTGACATGCGGGCCAATCCAGTAGCTGCCCAGGATCTTGCTCGTGCATCATATCATCTTGATGTTGTGCACCCTGCGCACCCTGTATATGTCTATTAGCTGCAATACTACAAACACGCCTAACCACCTTGTTTTCCTCATCATGCATCCCTCGTCTTCCTCGTTTCCTTGTCCTCTTTACATTATTTTGCGTAACATGAGTATTTGCAACGAAAATAGGTGTGGAATGGATTGGTCAAGAAATTGCGCATTAATCTATGATGCTCGGGCACGGCCAATTCTACTTTCGGAGTCCAGCAGCGGGGCCTTTGCCGAATGGGCGTTTATAATGCAAGAAGGCAATCGGTTTGAACGCTAACTTGGCCGGTCCAAACACATCCTTATGCTTCTCATTATTCTGATATCAACTTGCCTCACATTTGGTGTGGTGGCATTCGATGGAAATCGCTCCGACAACGTAATCGCTGACCTTGTAACGTTGAATCTGAGCTTCCACTGACTTCAGTTTGCCTAGATGGCGATGTGCGTCAATATCCACGTCGTTATCTCCTTGACCTCCTTTTGAACCATTAGCAGATATTGGGGACAAAACTCTTACAGCGCTGCGTTTCCAAATGCAAAAGGATCGCAACAGGACTTGGGGATATATTGCCAGGTGCGATCGGCGACCCAGCTCAAATAATAGTATTCCAACACCATCTTAGGACAGTAATGTCAACATTATCCCAATCGCATTCGTCAATGAATTCTTCGGTCGTGGAGGGGTCCCAGTGATAAACCTGGCCGATGTAACCTGTTCCCAGCTCTCAAAATCCGGGCACTAACAGGATGCCCGTAGTCGTGTCAAAATTCTACTTTCCCGGGGACAGATCTATTGGACTGCAGTGGACTATCTGGCGCAATTTCAAGTTGCCAGGACAATGGAATTCTTGTGACCATTAGTCTTGGGGGCGCAGACTCTACTGTTGGGTTCTCCTCGAACTCTGAAGCGGAAACTTTCGCAGAGACCATCTGGAATGTTTTCTTAGGGGGGAGTCAGATACAAGACCGTTTGGCTCGGCTATCCTCGATGGGTGTGTAGTACCATGGGGCAGCGACGACACCATCTGATTCATCCTCTCAGGGTCGACTTGGACATTGAGCAGGGGTCCCCGGTTGGGTACGCTGCATTTGTCGACCGGATTCGAGCGCTTTCTGCAGCCAGCGACAAAAGGTGAGGGAGCGATCACATCCGTCCAGAAACTGATAATCGAATCTGGACTCAGATATTACATCTCAGCCGCCCCTCAATGCCAATTTCCAGATGCCTATCTCGGGCACGCTCTCAATACTGTGGGGTTTGATATGATATATGGTACGTGGAGGGTTGGATTAGGGCAAATTATATGTTAACGAAGGTCCTTAGTCCAGGTGGGTGCGACGAGACTCGAGTTAAGAGCGAGGCTCAACGTTATTTTAGTTTTACAACAATCCAGAATGTGGTCTGGATACATCGGTAAGCCGTTCTCAGTGAAGAAATAAATACATGATTGATTAGCTGCTCACCTCAGAACTGGAATTTCAATACATGGTACGTGCCGTATGCCGGATAGTGGTTATTTGCCGTCAACCTCCATTTTGCAGGGATACATGGGCACAAAATCAGAGCCAGAATTCAAATGTGAAAATATACATTGGGGCAGCTGCCTCCGAATCTGCTGCGGGCTCCGGCTACGTCAGTGCATCAATTCTAGGAGATATCGCATCAAACGCACAACGTACATTCTCATCTTTTGCGGGGGTTATGCTCTGGGATATGTCGCAGGCCTATCGTAAGATATTTTTCAGACATTTTTCGAGTGCTCTGACCTTGGTGAAGAAAATGAACACTACCACGTCAAAATTAAAAAGGCTCTCAACCCAGACGACAATTCCACGATGGAGCTAATCTGTAGTAGTAGTAGCGTCTAAGTTTTTGTTGCACGGCCGACCTATGTAGTCTGAAATCCTAGTAAAATTAGTCTTAGGGCTGCCGTAGTATCCCACTCAACTCGTTTTAGCTCCCTTCATTAGTATAAGCCAGTTTGATAAAAAAATTTCCTACTCTCTCGGGTGGCGGGCCGTGCCACTCGTCCGCCTTACCTGGCAACCCCATCATTCCAAGGATGTGCAGCAATTCCTCCAGGTGCGCTCCAGTGTCCCGGAGGGGGTCTGGCAAAAAGAACGCGAACTGCCGGGGAGTGGTACGGGTGGTGCAAAGGTTGCCAACGCGTTTGCCGCGCATAATTTCGCGCGGAGAAGAACCAGGTGAGAAGGCTTTCATCGCGTCTCCTTTGAATTGAACAGAGAAGCCGGCGCGGACCATGCAACCAATGGATATGAAATTGTAAGGAGCATCGGGGACATGCAACGAATTATTGAGTGAGATCAAATAGGCACTATTGCCTACATGAGATGCGATGAGGGCAGTTCCGATGCCGAGGCTGGGCGGGTGTGGCCGGGTGTTTCCTTGTAAGTGAAAAATAATAATTGAGACTTTATAATATGTCTCGTGGCTCCACTATCTGCTAGCCAACATGCACTATTACGGCCAAGGTGTCCGGTGCAGGACCCAGGTCACACCGGATCAGCAAATATCAGATGACATCAACGGCCGATGCTCGGATCATCGGCCCTTCTTTGTCTAGAGATCTCGACGGTTTGGAATGTTGTCTGGATCATTGAGGAACTCAAGGGCCACCAGAGTTGGAGCGAGATTTCTGGAGTTCCGTCGAGATCTCGATCCAGAAATTTTAGTCAGAGAGAACTAAAAATCACCATTTTTTCGAGATCTCTCGACATCTCGACGTTTCGCGAGGATTCTTGAGAGATTGCTAGACGACAAATTCAGGCTGCAGGAGAGCAAAAAGGAGGGTTTTCTCCAAATAAGGGTCCCCAAAAGGTCCAATTGAAATCTGTCTTCTGGTTCTGGAACCTCCTATTCTCTAGCTGCGACAGTAAGGGATTATCAGTCGAGGCGAACACTTTCTTTTTAGCTGTCAATCTCCACGATCTCTTGGTTCCTAAGACGTATGCGGACGCCATGACTCGCCCAGACTTATGGGCAGACCTATCGATGTTGAACGAGAGCGGTTGCGCTCTCGCAAAGTGAAGAAGGGATTATATGTGGAGGACTGAAAGAATTAAAATTCGATTATAGGCTGCGATACAGGAATCGGGATGCCGAGAGGATTCGCGTCATTTAGGTCGGCCGAGTTGCCGAAATCAGGCCATTTTGTGTGGAATTACGGGCCGTACATCGCCGTATATGGCCGAAAATTGTACGGCTTCATACGGTTGTGCTACGGTGACGGCCCGTAACCGTAAAGTCGGCAGTCGGCGGTATCTGTTGCCGGAAATCCGGCAATGCACGATAAGGCAAAACATATCGGATTTAAATACCAATACATCCGCGACCTAATCGACGACAAAGACATTGCCATTCATTACTGCCAGTCTGGCGCAAATCCGGCCCGATACCAATGGCGGTGGGGAAAATAAAGAAAATAAATCGCAATAAAACATCAGTCTTTTGACATTTTGATTGCCGTGTTTGGGCTGTTTCACGCATTCGCATTGTTGATGGGATGTTGTCGACGAAGACAGTTTTGAGTTGCTCTTTGTTTACAAAATGATCGGAGGTGCCATTACTTTTGCAAACTGCTGTAAACAGGATAATCTTCCTCACAAAAGCACAGCCCGAAGGTGATTGATGATTTTTTACGGAGTATATCGCGTATTATAGCATTTCAAACTCAGATCGACTGGTCTCTATTATCGACTCATTATATAAAGACACTCACTCGTCTACGGTAATCCCAGTCCTTGCCGAGCATGCGCCACAAAATGAAAAACGGAACTAAAGCTTTATCATAGTAGGCGATGTACATGTATGATCCATCAACGCGGCGTCGACAGACTTGAAAACAGAAGACTAAAAATGCCTGCCCTACATGTTCCACACAGAGGGCTCGCTTCGACGAGACTCGTTGCTCCTTTCTCTCCATCCGACCAGTTGGTTGCGCATCGGTGGGTCCGCCGAATGCCTTCGCTTGCGCCAGGTGCCCCTTCCTCGCTCGTGGTGATCCCCGTTTAGACCACCGTTGTCATTGGATTTGACCTCTGGCTCTGTTCCCTGTGCGGCCTGCTGTAACGGCTCCCAGCATGGGTTCGTGCAGGACCTGGCGCGGCCATCCACGTCTCCCGCTGGAGAGGGCCAACACGCAATGGACGACGAGGAGAGGGCGGGCGTTGCTACGGGTTTTAGGTTCAATTTTCCTGTTTTGTGTACAAATCAGCACAAAGAAAGTATTGGTTGCCGCAAAAGGTGGTTGAAAAAAAGTGACGTGAATGGTAGAGAAGATGATGACATGGCAGTTTGATGACAGGGCATTACAAACTCGCAGTCGAAGAATAGAAAGATGGATGAAAAAGTATCGGTTACAAGGCCTAGGTGTGAAAAATCGCATACACCACAATTTGCCTGGATACTCACCCTCCGCGTGTGTTCCTCCCATCATCACCCCCCCACCTGTTGACCGTCCAGCATACTCTTCTCTGCAGGTTGATTGTACTCCTCCGACACCATCCATCCACAATGAACTCCCCAGCCCGGGCAACGGCAAAGGTCCAAACGAGGCCGGTGCTGCACTTGACGGATGCCCCATCGCTGAAGACCAGAATTTGTGATCGAAGCATTCCGTCGACCGGGAGATTTCAGATGCTCCTTGCCCACCTACTCCAGGGGCCGGTCTGGGGTTGTTGCGGTACACTTTCAATGGGCGGCCATTGTATTCGTACCTGGAATGGGTTAGTACTGATATCAAGGGGAGGAGGAGAGATATGGGCAGAGGACACTGCGTCCGGGAGGGGTAGCACTCTGTCCATCACGTGGAAAGCAGGAATTATACTCCAAAACTCTTCTACCGTCCTTTGCATGAATGCAGGACCAATGGATAGGCCATCCGCACCATGATGTGTGGAATCGGCATCAGAGAAGAAAACTCACCCCCAAAACATATCAACTGCCCTACAAGCATCTTCCTCCCGGGCAAATACGACGGTGCCAAAACCCCGTGAGCGACCATCATGGCCGAGGGCAACATCTGCGTGGAGAATGGGACCCGCCTGGCGGAAGGTGTCCTTTAGATCCTGCCACTGGATGTGGAATGGTAGCTGGTACAGTTGTATGTCAGCCATGACATTCAAAGAGATCCAAAGAAACAGACATTTTCTACAAATACCTGCGGCACATAATCGTCCCCCATGGCATCAGTGATCTGGACTTTTAGGAAGCGCCCATGCCACAGGTAGCCACTGAACAGGTTGACTGCACGCTGAGCGCCATCCCTGTTGGCCAGTAGAACGGTTCCGCAACAGCTGTTGGCTGCGATGGAGACATCAGCATGCAGGACAGTACCAGCGGTGCGGAAGAGGTCCTTGAGGTCCTGCCAGTGGACATGGTAGGGAAGGTTGGTGACAGAGACCTGGGTGTGAGTGTCTGGCAGAAGGCTGTTGGTTTGGGCTGTGGTGGTCACCATCTGGATGAATGCATCGATATCACCATCAAAGGCCATCGTTGCTCCCGCCTGTGTGGGTGGGGCCGATGTTAGCGAGGTGGTCTGCATCATCTTGTTATCGGATTCATTGACACCATGTGCCGCACTGATTACGTCTACAAGCAACGTGGACAGCATCAAATCTCTGGTGTATACTATTATTATACATAAATAAGGGCCTGCCTGGAGATCCCCGAGATAACAACCACCCATCAAACCTCTATTGCTTTTGGATATATTTATATTGGACTTGTTATGTTGATGATTCTATGATTCTTGTTTTTCAATATAAATATATCCAAAAGCAATAAAGGTTTGATGGGTGGTTGTTATCTCGGGGATCTCCAGGCAGGCCCTTATTTATGTTAAGAAGCTGGAACTGATTTGCCTCAAGTGGGGAGGACATGACTCGCTCTTACGGTATGTAGCGAAGATGTCATCCCCTGTCGGAAGCTGTGTGGAATATCCTGGAATATCCCAACGATCGAGATCAAGCCTCAGAGGGATGAGAGAGGATTGCCACCACCTACAGCTCATACTTTTATCGTTGCCCGTCGTTGGCAGGACTACCGCTTACCGTCCGCATCACCGGCATAGTGCAACAATCAAGATGTGACTGATAAGCGCTTGTTCAGCGGGACAGCCGGCCCGGGTGAAATTTGATGCCATCGCAGATAAGAGGTGAGCGATCTGGCATGCAAGTTGGATCCACTACACCCTACCCCGAAATATCGACTGCTTCTGTGGGCGATGACGGGCATTGCGCGCAAGCAAACCCGGCTACTTCTGATCGAGTGCGGCAAGACGTACTCGCAGCCATCGAGTGGAGAAAGATGCAATGCCGGTATGCTAAGCGCATGGGAGGAGTTCTTGAATCCATCGGTAATAACGAGCGAGGCGACGATGGAAGGACTCCCGAGCAGCAGCAGAGGGATGCCGCGCTCCAGAAGCAACGTCAAGAACGAAAGAATGCATCGGAATTTCGGAGCCGAAATCCGATTTCCTTTTCGGTCTCTCTTCTGTCGTCTCGAAAGATGGGCAAAGGCCACTGGGCGGGGGGTCCAGCCAAAATTCCTCAAGGAGCTTCCGCTTGCCCGGGAAGTGCGTGCTTGTGCAACGTGGAGTCCCACGTCACGTAAGGTGACACCGACCCGGAAGCAGAACTGGATAGTCCTTTTGGTATAAAGTGTTGCCGTCACGGTCGATTCGAGATGAGTGCCAACCAATCTCTTTACAAAAGGGGCAATCGTCTAACCACCATGATCGAGATCGGCTGTCCGCCACACTCATCTCCCTCCCTTGCACTAGCCTCTCTCACGGAGTCACCCCTTTGTGCGCCACGCCCCACAGCAGCAATGCTACCCCCTTCTCCGTTTCCCACACACGCTTCCACGCCACCGCGTTGTCACCGTCCGCTCGCAATGGCCCACGCCACTCTCACGTCACCTTCCTTCTCCTGCGGCCGCCTCTTCTATCGCTCTTCTGTCGCGCCTCTGGATATCCACGTCGAGGCAATCCTCATGCGCATCGCCCAGCTATGCGCGACGTTCCCACTCACGCTCCGCCGTTACGATCGCCTTGTCCTCTTCGTTCATGATGACTTCTGGCACTGCCTTCGAATGGCGTGAGATCCGGCGCATCTATCATGCGTGGTCACAGGCTGACTAGTCGACTCCAGGACCCCGGATAACCAGGCCAAATGCCTGATCCCGATCCCGACGAATTTTGGAAAAAATTCGCGTTTTGCCTGTGCCAAATCCCGACATTTTTGGCCAAATTTGAGCCCGGGCCTGGCGCAAATCCCGACAAAATCTCGGCCGCAAGCGGAAAAAATTTAAAACAAGGCTTTGTTGAGCGAAAATTTTGATTTTCGGGCAAATCCCGACAGATTTTGGTCCGATTTTTGGCCCAGGCCAGTTCTAATCCCGACAAATTTGGCCAAAATCTTCGATTTGAATCCCGACAAGTTGACCGTCTTCGGGAACAGGCATTTGGTCTGACTATCCGGGGTCCTTCGACTCCCCATTACTCGGTAATAATTGAGACTCGCCGTCTCTGCGTCAACCCCTCATCTCGATCTCATACGGACGACACCTACTTCCCCACCGCATTATCCCGCGCATAACACGATGGGCGCCGCCCTAACCCCTTCCTCGTGCGCGCTGTCGGTGCTTTCCTGCACTCGTCTGCGAGCTTGGGCGTCCTCGTCACCGTCCATGTGCTCCCACTCGATATGCCGCGGACGCCGATGGAATTACTCTTCAGAATAGCAGAATACAGCGCGAGATACGGACGGTACGTCCCCGCCCCCGCCCTCAGCACGAGTCGGTTCTCATTCTAGCGCAGACGTAGACTGATACTGCGGCCCTCCCTATCCGCCACCCTTTACCCCGACGCCGCCCCCTTGGTCTGCGAAAACCGTCCGTACGCGGCTGTCCCGAAGCTACGCAGCTCACTCGTCTCGACAGGGTGCGACCCGGTGGGCGCCTATAGCGGCTTGTGTGCGGCGTGTGCGGCTGTCCCGCAGCTCGGGTTACCGTGCATCTTCCCCTTCCTTCCTTTCGACGACGTCGGGATGCCTGCAGCGGCTCGCCCCCGTCGTGTCCCGCTGTCCCGTGCATCCGCCCGCTACACATCTTCTCCTTCCTCCCGTCGACGAGTGGGGACGCAATCAGGCGCCTGCAGCGGCTGCTGGGCTTAGTGCGCAGCTGTCCCGCACTCCTCCAGCTGCGCATCTCCCTTCCTCCCCTCGACGAGGCGGGACGCGATGGACTAGGTCCTCGTGGCGCGGCTGTCCCGCACTCCTCCAGCTGCGCATCTCCCTTCCTCCCCTCGACGAGGTGGGACGCGATGGACTAGGTCCTCGTGCGCCGTTGCATCCTCATCGTGTACCACCGCTGTCGCTCGCCGTGGGCGGGATGCTGCGACCGAAAAGGATTACTGGGAGAAGTGAGCGGATCGAGAGAAGCGAACCGAGAGTGCCGCTGGTGGGACGAGGGCTGATGCATGCCCTGCACACGCTGTGTCCATGCATTGCGCGGCGGGAACTGCGTGCATGGATGGCGATGGGATCTCCGTCGTGCACCGCACCACCGCGGTCGCTCGTCACGTATTGAAAGAGCGAGCGGTGGGAGGGGAGGATGGGGAGGCGCGCAGCTCGGGGGAAGGAATGTGGGACGAGGAGCGATGAGAGCGGGGGCAGGCGGTTACGCTGGCACTGTTTATGCGTAGCGCAAGCTCCGCGAGCGGCACGGAGGTTCGACGTAGTGGTGCATGACGCGCAGCGCGCGGCCGATGTGTGCCGGGTTCTCGGTAGCTTCACGACGACACGCGCCGCGGGCGAGCAGGGACGAGCAAGGGCGAAGACGGCGGGGATTGCGAACGATGGGCAGGACACACGGGTCGCGGCACGGGAGCGCCAATGTACTCGCATTCTCTTTCACTATCTGCGCTTCCTCGGTCTCTCGGGTCCACCCTCACCCTCCCTCTCTTGTCTCGTGGCCATTTCGTTGCTACGCTTCTCGTGTGCCCCCTACATTCCTTGAAGACCGCGGACCACTCGTAACCCTTCACCTCCACATCCGAGCGACTCTCCCGCTCCCCGGTGCTCACTCTCGCGTCTCCCGTCGTCGCGTCGGACCCTTTTCTCGATGCCTCTCAATGGAGACTCCGGACCGAACCTCGCATCTGAGCGTCATCGCCGCTTTTTCCTCGCGGCGGGTATCGCCTCGTCATCGCACCTGCCCTCGCGTAGTCCTTGGCTTTTCTGTACTCGCGTACGCGGTTTGCAGGGTGAAGGCTTCGGTGGCGGTGCAACGTCGATTTCCTTTTTCGAACATTGGATTGGCGTATGGTCGATTTCCGTCTATATGTACCTGTTTCTCCCCTCGCTTTCTGTACTCTACAATGGACCAATACATTTCCGTTTTCCTCATGCAGGCTGGAATCTCTGCACTTGACTTCAAAGATCGAATTTGTTCGCGGGACTTGAGCTGAAAAAAAAAAACCTACAGGGGAGACGCCCGGGAAACACTGCGAAAGGACGGATTCCGTGCAAGGAGGAAAAACTCCACGCTACCGGGAGGGAATCACTGGACTCACGCGCATGTATCCATGAATGCGCTTTGTTGCATCGAAAATATGTACTTTGTTGACAGAGCAGGATATACCAAATATACTTACTTATAAAACGAAGTCTTCAGTGGATTGTTTGTGGACGCTGTATATAACAGGAAGGAGCGTTGATGCGGTATTCCTCCCCTCGTCGGCATCGGAGGGAAAACCGGACCCAAGAATTAAATTACCGCGAATGCCAGCCATCGCAGAGAACGCGAGGTGAAAAAGTGCTAGAGTAGAGACCGCGGGGCCGCGGGGAGGTACGAAAGATGGGGTGAGGTAAGGTTTTCAATAGGCACCTATATACCCGAAATTTAATGCTACATCCAAATTTGGACGTCGTGTATAAATTTAAGGCAAGGGTGCCCCTTGAGAATTTTGAACGCAATAAAGGAGATGAACCACAATTCCATTGACCGAAGGACAGTTCAGGAGTGAGAGGTTCCCCTTGGTGGGATCATGACGCGCCCAAAAATACTGTGTCGTGCGAAAACTTGAGGGCGAATATTCCAGTCTTGAAAATCCTATGTGGGCTTGGCGCTCAATTCCACCGAGGGTTTTTTGACTCAATGATTCGAAGTGGAATTCTGGTGGAAATAAATTAACTCACGCACTGCAATCCAGGGGACGACGGTCGGGGATTCACCAGTGACTAATACTCTATGACCGTGAGTAGTGCAGCGTTAACACGCCTAAATAGGAGGGTTTGGATTCAGGTCAATTTTTGCAGGCGGGATCAGAGGATGCATCCCTCTCTATGACAAGCCGTGTTCCCTCGAGCTCTGATTTGATCGTTAGTGTTTGGGTCTCAAAGGCGACTTGAATTTTGGTTGAACGTGGGACAGCAGTTTGATAAATTGACAGGTACTAGGTACTGTGAAGCAAGTAAAGCAAAGATGGAAGAGAGAAGTAAGGGTTACGCACAGGATGCGACGCGTACAAGCAGGATGTTGTGATCCGGTCAATGACTTATTAGTGGCGAATGGTGTTGGGCCGCACGAAACGAAGAATTGCTCCAACTTGAATTGGTATTAGGAATCTGACCGATGTCAAGAAATCGAGAGCGAACCCGCGAGAAATGGCCACAGTGCGGTCCGCGGGATAAGTACGATGTTCGACGAGTTCCGACGTCTTGGGATTTACGTTCCTGTCGATGATATACGATTCCCTGGTTGGCAGTTGGAATCGAGTGCAGAATGGATATTGAAGTTCAAATACCACGGCCGTCCAGAAATATGCAATTCAAGATTCGCGGAAAGTTCAAAGCTTGCCAGGTTGAAACCGAGGCCACGTAGTGCGCGAATCATACTCGAGAAGAAAGGAGGGATGGCAGCCACGGAATCAGAAGTGGCATTAGCAACAGTCCGGAAGTCAATAGGATAGGTGAGTAGGGCATCGAGAGTACGGGCACTAAGGGAGCTGGCGAGCTTGACACAATTAATAGTAAGCTACGAGGAAATTCAAGACTTTGTGGTTGATGGAGCCTTTCCTACAAGCCTGGGATTTTGCATCGCTTTAAAAATCAATCGTGGGCCGTTTGAAGGCTTGTTTGGCGTTGGGCTTCCAGTATGTATATCGGCTGACAAAGTGGGCCAGTTTCGTGTACACGATAATGGGAAAACCAAGGGAAGAAAGAAGAGGCCGGCAGGAACGCGCATCAGCGCGATTGGGGCACTAAGAGAATAAAATGGCCCGAGATCTGATACGGGAATGGAGGATCTCAAATCTTGCGAGACAGTTGGACGTCGTCGCAATTTATTTGAGAGACAAAAGTTTTGCTGGGGCGCGAGGCTTGTGGTTTATTAATAACTGTCGCCGTGACACACGCCTTTCTGGAATGGTGACGGAGTTTGACCACCTCATTTTCCTTTTATTTTCCTTTCCTTTCCTTTCTACCTATTCTTTATCTTTCCCCACTCCGTTCCCTCCTGTCGCATGGTCGACGTTATACTTACTTCTCTTTACTTCACGTTCGCGGGTATCGATCATGATCCTATCTTTGATCTGTACACTGCCACTTCCTGTTCGTATATAAAGCCCTGATGTACGTAGTACGATTCTTTGGTCAATCTAGTACTTACAACAGTCACTTGGATTGATTCTCTCGTGTGCCGGAACTCGTCTACTCACGCTTCCGTCACATATTTTTGACTCAACAAGTCTTGTCGCTGCTCTGCTTTGGTTCTCTTAGGTCTGATCCACCAACATTACCAGCTCTGTGTCGACACCCCCGACAAAGAATCGTACAAAATGTCTTTTACTGAGGAACCTCCTGTCTACTACCTTCGCTCGCATGTTCGTTGTGGCCAACAAGTCATTCCGCAGCCTTCGAGTGATTCTGGTTCGACTAGGTCTTCTTCTCCTGCGGGCTCCCTGGATGGAGCCCCTCCTGCAGATCGTGAACCCGAGGCTAATTTTCATGTTCTGTGTACACTTCGCAGGGCGAAGTGCTAGGCCGCGAAGCGACTTGAAACAAATAATTTCGCGGTTGACCGTCATTATTCGCAAGCTTGGCGACGAGCCTTGGTAAACGCAAGGCCAGCGGAGATCCTGTCCCGAACCTTCATCCAAAGGTATGTTCTGGTGAAAAGACTGAAATGGTTCATTTGTGTTTGTTTGGAATTGTCATTTGAACGCATCTCGGCACGAGAACGAAATCTGAGGAGACAGTTCGAACCCAAATTTCCCTGGCTAGGCGCGCGCCCGGAGGAAGAAGCGAAGGCAGTTCGCGGGAACTGCAATGGCGTAAACAGCGCCAACCAATGTCTGCCAGATCTGGCAGCGGCCGAGAGGATACGCTTGAATTTACGTCAATAAGTTCACATACAGACGAAATGAATACGCACTTTGGAACAAAGTGGTTCACAGAATATACAGCAAAGACGCAATTCTAAACATATGTTAGCATTCCGGCGCGAAGTCGTTCTAATCGGAGCAATACCTCGAAAAGAAATATACCACAGTTGCTAGCCCCATCCGATGTTCAGATACAAGCTTGTGTCGTTGGGGATGTTGGGCAGGATATACCAGATGTACAGTTTTCCACCAGTCAGTGGGACACTAAAATTAGATCGCTGATCTCTACTTTTTGATATACTTTTTCGAAATTCTTATTCACCCAAATGTGTCGAATATCTGATAGCTTGGTCCTCACAAATTTTCAGGCTGATTGAATAAGAATTGTGTGAGCAACAACCAAAATTGACTGTCCCACTCCCACTGACTGGTGGATCGAATTCCCCGCCAAATCAGAAATTTATCTCTTGCTTTTACGCCTCTCTCTCAGGGGATATGGGTCATTCTTGTTGGAGGAAACTGTTTTCAAGTATATTACTACAATCTGAGCCAGGTTTGAGCCCAGTAGTATCACAGGCTGGGCCAATACCGACTGTCCCACTGACTGGTGAAAAACTGTATGCCTAACCACAGAACATCTCCATTAAATTGTACCAGAATGAATAGCCAGTCTTAAGCCTAGGGTGCCGATAAGGACGTAGCCGCTGATTTGAACCTGGCGGGCGAGATCCGGAGGGAAGAATGCGAGCGCATTGTTAGGTTCGAGGACGCCATGTTGGGTGTTGAATTTTGTGCCGTTTCGGAGGCATTACCCGCCGACGGCGTGATAGTGGGGGGGGGGGGGGGGGGGGGATTTATTATACTCGCGTGGTCCAAATGTCTGAACAACGAGTCTACCGAAGACAAACAAATAGTAATGTAAGAGTGGTTATTCTTACATGTAACTACAAGATGCCAACGGAGCACACACTATTCCAGGGGGTCGATCAAACAAGACGCTGGCTTGCTGTGAACTGACCGGCCGCTTGTATGGCTGGACCTCCGGTTACAACCCTGTGGGACCTGACCACCAACAGAGTGTGTTGGTGTGCGGGAGGGGTTCTCCCCTCCCAGGTATAACTCCCCGGTGTCCATCAGTTACAGGCAAGTTGTCGAATGTCTTTCCCTTTGCAAAATGCATGCATGAAACAACCACAGAATAAATAAAGGCCTTCCAAGGAAGGAATCCATTGATCAAAGCACAGACGCAGCCGAAACACATTCACGCCAACAGTGTTGGCTCATTAACCAAAAGCATCGGACTAGCTTCGAATATTTTTAGGACATCATACGCCAGTTTCCCGAGGAGAGGTGTAATAGCTCTCTGAGAAAGCAGACCTTTAAAAATCTGGAACGCGTCGATAAACTGATCAAGAATGCCTGGGAGCAGTTCCTCAACAGTTTCCATGAATTTCGCTCGTATAGGCAGTAGCTCAGGGTTCTGACAGACAAACATAGCGTGCGCGGGATCCTCAATATAGGCATAACAGAAACGGCAGAGTCGCCACTGCTGTGGTACAATTTTCTTGCCACGCTCAGTCCATCGCCGCCGTTCTATAGCAAGGCTATGACTTGACAGGACCATTTTCGTGAGCGCTCGGCGGTGCTCGGGAGAAGCGATTCGCAGGTAGTGTCGGAAATCGAGGGACTTCTTTACTAACTTCCTCGATTCTGAATCCATCTCAAGACGGCCAACAAGGAGATCCCTAACCCGTGAGGAAGACTCAATCTCGTGATCAATCCAGGCCTCCATGGATTTCTCTACGCATTTCATAGCCACTTCGACGGTTTTCACGTTCAGATCCGTAGAAATGTTCAAGTTAACGGGCACATAGAGACGCGAGAGTACGATCCGAAGATCGTTCATCCAGCTGAGCTGTTGATTGCGAGCAAGATGGATGGATTCCTGAAGGGCATTCGACGCTGGCCTTTCACTGTCCAGTCCCAAAAGATAGCAGAGATATTTCAGTGCCAAATGAACACGGCGATATTTGATAGGCCAGATACCAGTCTCGGAGAACAGAACAGCTTTCATACTTCGACGTCCAACACCCAGCATGCGGCGCAAAAATTTAACCTGCACACGTTCCAGTCTCGCAAGACTCTTTAAGTCTATATCCAAGCAAACATCACAGCCCGCAGTAAGATATGGATCAACGCGGGCCATATACAGAGTTCTGGCATCCCAAGCAGGTAAACTGCCAACGAAACGATCAAGGCCCAACAAAACATTTGCAACTGTGGTCGCTTTCTGGGCTTTGACCTTGTATTGTTCTGTCCAGATAAATTTCACACCAGTTTCAAACCACACTCCAAGATAGCAAGCCTTGTGAACTTGCTTGACTGCGTTGCCGCCCAGATGAAACTTCGGGGAACCATTTTGCTTCCGCCCAAACAATTGGTACAAGCATTTGGGGATGGATGTCTCACAGCCATTGTTATCTGCCCAGCATTGTGAGCCGTTGAGATGGGCCTGGAACCCGGAGGGTGCACCCGATGCAGTCATAATGTCATCCGCATGTTCAACATTTGTCATTGGAACGCCGTTCAATTCAATATCCTCGGGGTGCCAAGCCAGGACAAAGTCTGCCATGAAGAGATTCCAAAGATGAGGAGAGCCTGGATCACCGGTCAGAATGCCTAGCAGAGACCTGAAAGCCGACGCAAAGCGGCCATCCAACCGGACAAGGTAGCGGATGTGATCATACAATTTTTTAAGCCACTCAATCATTGGGCCCGAGATTCCCATCGTCGCAAGTTTAACCCAAAGCGTAGACCGATCAGTTCCCGGGAAAGCATTCTTAAGATCCAGGTAAGCCACGTAAAGTGGTTTTCCAAGAGCATCAGCCTTGTCAATGAGGGATAGAAGAACAAAGACATTGTCGTTTGTTCGCAGATGATCCTGGAAGCCATTCTGGGTCACAGGAATTAGCCCGAAGTCTTCTGCGCCTTCTCGGATTCGTCGATCGATAATCAAAGTTAGCATTTTTAACATGCAACACTCCAACGCGATAAGCCGGTAGCTTGAGGGATCAGCGGCATCTTTGTCCTTTTTGAGGATCCCAATCAAGAGGCACATCAACCAGAACCGAGGCATGTCTTGGTGCTTTAGACAGTATCGAAAAAATTGGAGCAGCTTCTCGTTTGGGATGTCCATGCAATCTTGGTACGAAAAACCGTCAACTCCAACCGCGGTATCGATGCCATGAGCCTTAATATGTCGCTTCATGGCTTCAATTTCCTCAAGCGATATCTCTCGAGTACACGACTGGCGCGGGGACATGTCAGGAAGTGGAGCCTTCAACTTTCGGTTCATGCTAGCATTGAATGCGAGCTGTTCTGAATTGAACGAAGCAGGCGTCACTTGAGGATAATTTAGCCGTGCCTCGAAGTCTTTAGACAGGGCATCCACGGAGACCTTCGATGGTTTAGGGCGGGGATCAGTACGCTTCCGAACAAAATCCCAGAACTCTTTCGGCTCCTTGCAAGCGAGAAGCTCCTGCCTTAGACCAAATTGAAGAGCATGAACTTTGGCACGGCCGCGATGACTTCTGCCCGTATCTTTATTCGGAACATCTTCACCCGTCTTCCAAGGCTTGGGTTTAACTGGGGATTTCTCCTCTAAGGTCGTGAAAACCTTACGCCTCGGGCCTGTATCCGTGGCTGCAGACAATGAACAGGGTGCCAGGAGACTAACAGTTGGCAGGAAATTCGCCTGAGGCAGTAAAAGACTTAGAGCTGACTTTGCCAGAGCATATGCACTACGCTTTGACTCATTGTTGGCCTTTGAGTCAACATGGACGAAGCAGGTGCCGGCCTTCCTGTCTGCCAGAAGACTGACAATGGATTTGAATATATCTCCATTTCTTCCCGACCACCCCAATTGCATATTCTTTGCCGCGGAGTAACATAACTGTCGTATAATCATCTTTGAAGTGCAGAACAACAAGATACTCTTGTCGTTCGGAGCACGTTGAATCGCCTCATGGATAGCAAACAACCTTGCGCGGTCTGCGTTCAACTGTTCAGGTCCCGGAACAGCAAGTGATTGGTTCAAAGGCGAGTCAAGTCCGAAGAAAATTCCAGCGCCAGCAGGACCACACTTCTTGCCCTTTGCAACGGTGCCCTCAACATAAATATGTATTGGCTGGGTGTCTATGAATGTGCGTCCCCACAAAGAGTCCAATGCCTCATTGTGTGTCTGCTTTCCTTCCATGGTGGCTTGGTAGAGTTGGTCAATGTATGCAGAACCTCCGAAATTCGGTCTGGCTTCACGATTCTGGGACACTATCGGAGTTTGTGTGAACACAGTAGCATCTAGTGTAATGCAAATCCGCATATGATCTGCCCAATCATCATCTTCGATGGGAGCAGGGCATGCGACCTCGAATTTACGAACGAAAGGCAGTAGGCCTTCTGATACCATAGCATAATCAATCACGGACTCGCCGGCACTTTGCCAGGAGGTCATACGGCCAGGGGAGCATGTCTCGAGTGATGAGTATAACTGCACGGCCGCGTGAATTGATTTTCATATACAAGTCCGCTGATATTCTTTCCCAGTGCTTGGCCCACTCCGTTCCTGATTGCAGCGAACCAGTGCGTGCATTGATATCAGTGAGGAGGGCGACATGCTTATCAGCACTCTGGGTACAAAGTGAAATTGTTTCCCAGAGTTTCAGAAATGGTTCGACATCCGTCCATCCTTCCCATCGGGAAGACTCTGGAGGTATGTACGCCCCAATGAGCCATATAGTACCCATATCAAGCACGAGGATGTCCGGTGAACTTAGTTCTGATTTTCTGAAAGTAAACGTGTTCCGGATTATTAGCGCAATGCCTCCACCACGCCGAGCATCTGTCATGCGCGGCTTTCTAGGAAGCGAGACCAAGGTATATCCCGCCGGGACATCAGCGGCTTCGTCCTCGCCCGGAAGCATATCAGTTTCAGCAAAAAACATAATGTCGTACTCGCACAGGAGCTCATGAAACTCGGGACTGGTGAGCTTCAACGTGAAGTCGTGAAAGATGTTCCAGTACATAAGATTTACTACATCGTTAACTGGACGCGGACGGGCGCCTGTAGCTCGTTCATGATCTGTACTGTTGCGGTCTGAGCGAGACGGTGGTTCGTTGCCACTAGCGTGACCTCTGAGACGTCCAGACCAGGCACCTGTGTTTTGCGAGGGGCTCCCGATCGAGGACATGAATCCGCCGGCGCCATTTTGCGTCGCAGAAACACTACGTGCATAATCGCTGGCGATCGCAGCCAGAAATCCATGAGACCCAGAGAGATCATTGACAGAAGGTATAGAAAAAACGCCTGGTCCAGGACAGCATGGCGACGGGAAATTTGCGGTGGGAAGTGAGGTGAGCGCTGAACAGGTTGACCGAATATACGCAACAAACGGGGTGTTTGATAATAGGCGGAGAGATCGCGAGTCATTTGTCTTGATGGTGAGAAGACCGCCAGCGAGCAGCAATGACAGAACCGAAACAAGAACGAGGAGTGCCGTGAACTGGAGAGCCGCGGGCATTGCCTCGCCAATCACAAGCAATCCGAAAGTAGCGATGCGGGGAGACGCGGACGGTGACGCGGGAGATCCGAAATCTGTCAGAGGTCCGTGCGTGGGTGCAAAAATTTCGGGATCGACGCCAGCGGTGCCAACGCACGGGCTGCCCCCGGTGGTCCTCGCTGTGCCCGACAGGCGGCAAGCGGGGCACACACCCTTCTCACGAGGGCCCCTGGTCTCATCAAGCCCGGAGGCGCTAGACAATTCCGTCTTGAAGGGGAACACGGGAGGATGAGACGGCCGATACGTGTCCACAGGCGACGTGTCCGCAGGCGACGAATCCACGAGACAGTTGTCCCAATCTTGAGCTCGAGCAGCGGTACTACCCAAGACTTTCTGTCCGCTCACATCCGAGGGCGATGCGTGGGTTTCTGGCATCGGAGCGGGACATGCACAAAAATGTGTATGAGAAGGTACGTTTCCCCAGTTTTGGGCTCGACTGCGGGTACTCCACACCAAGATGTCTTGAGCATCGACATTCAGGGGCAATGTGGTGGTTTCCGGGGCAGGAGCAAGGGCTAGCAAGCAGATGGCCAGATTCGACATGATGGTGGAAGGAAGGTCAGAGGTTCTGGTGGGCAATTGCCGGCTCTTGAAATCGTGTTCCCACGCTTTAGCACAGCCGCAATGTGGCTGAAATTTGACCCAATTTTGATGCCAATCTGCGACGCACGATATTGGACCTTGAACGACCTCAAATGTATCCGACCCAAAGGGAAACCGAGCCTGAAATATGAAGATCTAGTGCATCTCCATCTCGGATTTTTTAAATTCCATGTTCTATCCCAAATAATTCAGAATTTTCCGGAAGAATGGGTTTCAGCAGCCATAAATTTGAGAAATCGCGAAATCCGAGACGGAGCCTGCCTGAGAACCTTCGAGCCTTGTTTTCTCCTTTCAGGCAGAGCAGAGGTATCCTTGAGGGCAAACAGGCGGAAAGTGTGCAGTTTCATCCCACATACCATTCGCGTTCGTATTGGCCATCACTCAGTAGTCGGGGATAGTGCTGGCCAAAAATACGATACGGAAAAATATATTTTGAATATATTCAAATATACACGAATACGATACGGCCCCAGAGCGTCCGATTGAATATGAATACGACCGGATATGAATACGATACGATATGGATATAATACGATACTGACCCAACCATATTCAAATATATTTGAATACGGTCAAGTGCCGTTTTTGCCGCCTAAAGACTGTGATCAGCACCAGTCAGATCATCAAGTCTCACCAGGCGGACTTCAAAATTGGTTCTGATGTGCCCCGAGCCGCTGCTCCGGTTCAGGATCTGTAAGCTGCCGGACATTCGACCATTCGGTGCAATCAAAACCGGCGTGATTTTGCCGAGCGTCAACACAAACCAAGCACAGACGAACCCTTACCCTTGTCTGTTCCAGTTGACCTCTGTAGATTCATCCTGTCTTTCTACCATCATTCAGATCATGTTCTGACCCAATCTAACATGTCATTTTTCTAATTAGGGTGACCCAGAATATATCTGAATATATTCAAAATATATTCATATTCAATCACAAAAATATGAATACGATACACTACAAATACGATATGGTCTCCGGTAGGTGAATACGATATGGATATGAATACGATACGCCATTTGCCATATCGTATTCGTATTTGGCCAGCACTAGTCGGGGATATCAGTCGGTCAAAGCGTGTTGCTTGCCTATTGAGAGCAAGGAACTTACCATTGGAGCGGTATGAAGTCCAATGAAGCTTGGGACGACCTAGGATGGGCTAGGATTCATAATGAACTGTCATGACCATCAATGATTGATGATGAAACAAAGTCAAACCTATACAAACCTTTACTTTGTCCGACACTAGCCACCAAATATTATTGACCTCTTTAGCATTTGATCAGTGCCTAGTATTTTTCCTGACTTCATTATTGCACATTTTCAAATGCGTGACCTTATTGCACATTTTCAGATGTGTGACTTAATTGCACATTTTCAAATGCGTGATCTTATTGCACATTTTCAAACACTTACTTACGGACGGTTTGATACCAGTATTACGCCACTATCATCTACCATCATGTCGAATCTGGCCATCTGCTTGCTAGCCCTTGCTCCTGCCCCGGAAACCGCCACATTGCCTCTGAATGTTGATGCTCAAGACATCTTGGTGTGGAGTACCCGCAGTAGAGCCCAAAACTGGGGAAACATACCGTCTCGTGCACATTTTTGTGCTTGTCCCGCTCTGACGCCAGAAACCCACGCATCGCCCTCGGATGTGAGCGGACAGAATGTCCTGGGGAGTGCCGCTGCTAGAGCTCAAGATTGGGACAGCTGTCTCGTGGATTCGTCGCCTGCGGACACGTCGCCTGTGGACACGTATCGGCCGTCTCATCCTCCCGTGTTCCCCTTCAAGACGGAATTGTCTAGCGCCTCCAGGCTTGATGAGACCAGGGGCTCGTGTGGGAAGGGTGCGTGCCCCGCTTGCCGCCTGTCGGGCACAGCGAGGACCACCGGGGGCAGCCCATGCATTGGCACCGCTGGCGTCGATCCCAAAATTTTTGCACCCACGCACGGACCTCTGCCAGACCTCGGATCTCCCGCGTCACCATCCGCATCTCCCCGCGTCGCTACTCTCGGATTGCTTGTGATTGGCGAGACAATGCCCGCGGCTCTCCAGTTTACGATACTTCTCGGTCTTCTTTCGTTTCTGTCATTGCTGCTCGCTGGCGGTCTCCTCACCATCAAGACGACTGACTCGCGATCTCCCTGCGTATCATCAAACACTTCGCTTGTTGTGTATATTCGGGCGACCTGTTCAGCACTCAGCTCACTCCCCGCCACAACTTTCGCGGCGCCATGCTGTCCTGGACCGGCTGTTTTTTCCGTACCTGTCGATGATCTTCCTGGTGGGCTTCTGGCTGTGATCGCGAACGATTACGCACGTAGTGTTTCTGCGTCACAAAATGATGCCGGTGGATTCATGTCCTCGATTGGGAGCTCCTCGGGTGCTTGGTCGGGACGCCTCAGAGGTCGCGGTATTGGCAATGAGCCACCGTCTCGCTCAGACCGTAACGATACTGATCATGAACGAGCTACAGCACCCCGTCCGCGTACAGCTAGCGATGTAGTAAATGTTATGTACTGGAACATCTTTCACGACTTCACGTTGAAGCTTACAAGTCCCGAGTTTCACGAGCTCCTGCGCGAGTATGACATTATGTTTTTTGCCGAAACTGATATGCTTCCTGGCGAGGACGAAGCCGCTGATGTCCCTTTGGGATATACTTTAGTGTCGCTTCCTCGAAAGCCCCGAATGACTGATGCTCGACGTGGTGGAGGCATCGCGCTGATAATCCGGAACACCTTTACTTTCAGGAAATCAGAATTAAGTTCGCCGGACATCCTTGTGCTTGATATGGGTACTATATGGCTTATTGGGGCGTACATACCTCCAGAGTCTTCTCGATGGGAAGGATGGACAGACATTGAACCATTTATGAAACTCTGGGAAACAATTGCGCTCTGCACACAAAGTGACGATAAACATGTCGCTCTCCTCACCGATATCAATGCTCGGACAGGCTCACTCCAATCAGGAGTAGAGTGGGCAAAGCACTGGGAGCGTGTATCAGCGGATTTAGATGCCAAGATTAATTCGCGCGGCCGGGCAGTAATACGCGAATGCACTGATCTTGGATTGTGCATCCTGAATGGTACTTCCTTGGAGACCTCATCCCCTGGCCGTATGACCTCCTGGCAAAGCGCTGGCGAGTCCGTTATTGACTATGCTATAGTATCAGAGAGTCTGTTACCCCTGGTTCGTAAATTCGACGTTGCTTCTCCTGCTTCAGTCGAAGACGATTGGGCGGATCATGTACGCATCTGTCTAACTCTCGATGCTACTGTCTTTACACAGACACCGGTTGTGCCACGGAAAAAACCGGAAAAACCAAATTTCGCGGGTACTGCCGATGTTGATGAATTGTACCAGGCAACAATGGACTCCAAACAAACCAAAGATGATGCCCTAAGAACACTTTGGGGTCCCGTTCTCGCAGAGTCCATACCAATACAGTTTTATGTCGAAGGTGCATCTGCCAAGGGGAACGAAACCAGGGCTGGCGCTGGCATCTTCGTGGGTTCTGACTCCCCGTTCAACGTCGCTCTACCAGTTCCCGGCCCGGGACGATTATCAGCAGACCGTGGGCGTTTGTTTGCTATCCACGAAGCTATCCAGATGGCTCCTCCTGATAAGAGTGTTCTTGTGTTTTGCACCTCAAAGATGATTATACGGCAGCTATGCTACTCGGCTGCTAAGAATTCGCAATTGGGTTGGCCGGGCCAGAATGGTGACCTCTTCAAATCCATTGTGCAACTTCTCGCTGCGCGGAGGACAGAGACCGGGTTTATGTTCATTGAATCCAAAGCCAACAATGAATCCAAACGAGGTGCATATGCCTTGGCCAAATCGGCGTTGAAATTGACAAGGCAGTGTGATGCTTTCATCAGCGCGAATGTCCCGCTGCCCCCCTTGCCTTCGGAAGATGCCCGGCCCCGTAAACGGCAAAAGGTTTACACCACGCTCGACGAAATTTCTCCTGTCAAACTCAAGACATGGAAAACGGGTGACGATGTGGATGTGCCTGATAAGGACACGGGTCGAAGTCACCGTGGGCGAGCAAAGGTGCATGCACTTCAGTTCGCTCTTCGACAGGAATTGTTGGCGTGTAAAGAGCCGAAAGAATTCTGGGACTTCGTTCGCAAGCGCACCGACCCACGGCCCAAACCAGCCAAGGTCACGGTGGAGGATCTTTCCGCAGACTTTGAGGCTCGGTTGAATTACCCTCAAGTTATGCCTTTGTCCTTTAATGCGGAACAGTTAGCTTTCAATGCCAGAATGAACAAGGCACTTCGAGATCCCCCACCTGATACATCTCCACGTCAGTCCTGTACTCGAGATATAACGATGGCGGAAATTGAAGCCATGAAGCGCCATATTAAAGCCCACGGTCCCGATACTTCGATGGGAGTAGATGGCTTCTCGTATCAAGATTGCCTTGAGATACCTAACGAGAAATTGCTGTCTTTCTTCTTATATTGCCTGAAGCATCAGGATATGCCTCGATACTGGCTGACATGCCTATTAATCGGAATCCTCAAGAAGGACAAGGATGCTAGTGAACCATCAAGTTACCGACTCATTGCTTTAGAGTGTTGCATGCTCAAAATGCTCACTCTGATCATTGATAGAAGAATAAGGGAGGCCGCAGAGGATCTCGGTGCAATTCCGAAGAGTCAAAACGGCTTTCAAGACAACTTACGCACAAATGATAATGTTTTTGTTCTGCTTTGCCTGATTGACAAGGCGGAATCTCTCGGAAAGCCGCTTTACGCCGCATATCTTGACCTGAAAAATGCGTTCCCAGGGACTGACAGAGCTACCCTATGGGTCAAACTCGCTACTATGGGGATCGCTGGACCAATGATTGAATGGCTGAAGAAACTATATGACCGTATCCGATACCTTGTCCGGCTTGATGGTCGTTTTGCGCTGCATTCAGGTCTCTTCTCGGTATTCTCACTGGCGATCCAGGGTCCCCCCAGTTGTGGAATCTTTTCATGGCCGACTTCAGTCTGGTATGGCACCCAGAGGACGTTGAACTGAATGGTGTCCCAATTACAAACGTCGAACATGCGGACGATATTCTGACGGCCTCAGGCGCGCCTTCTGGACTCCAGAGCCATCTGAATGACGCACAACTTTGGGCAAACAATAATGGATGTGAAACCTCGATCCCCAAATGTTTGTATCAGGTTTTTGGGCGGAAACAGCAGCATCGTCCTGCTTTTCACCTCGGAGACAACCGAATTTCCCAGGTTCAGAAAGCATGCTATCTCGGAGTGTGGTTCGAAACCGGCAAGAAGTTCATATGGACGGAGCAGTACAAAATTAAAGCCCAGAAAGCAAGAACAGTTGCGAATGTTTTGCTGGGCCTAGACCGTTTCGTTGGTAAACTGCCTGCCTGGGAGGCGAGAACTCTATACATGGCAAGGGTCGATCCGTATCTCACCGCGGGCTGCGACGTATGTCTAGATATGGATGCAAAGTGCCTGGCTTCTCTGGAACGTGTTCAAGTTAAATTCCTACGGCGCATGCTGGGGGTGGGCCGCCGCAGTCTCAAAGTTGTCCTCTTCTCTGAAACGGGTATCTGGCCCATCCGCTATCGCAGAGTATACCTGGCACTGAAGTATTTGTGCTATTTACTCACGCTTGACAACGAAAGGCCAGCTTCGAATGCGCTGCAGGAAACACTTCTGCTTGCTCGTGACCAAAAACTGTGCTGGATGAACGATCTGAGAATCCTTCTCTCGCGGCTGCATATTCCCGTCAAGTTGGACATTTCGGGGGAAATAAATGTCCAAACTGTCGAAACGGCGATGAAACTTGTCGTGAAATCTATGGAGGCGTGGATTGAATATGAAATCAACTCATCCTCCAGGGCGAGAGACGTCCTTGGAGACAGACTCGAAAAAGACTCTGAAACGGGGAAGTTGATTAAAAAATCATTGGCCTTCCGCCATTATCTTAGGATTGCATCCCCAGAACATCGCCGTGCTTTGACAAAAATGGTGCTCTCTGCTCATAGTCTTGCAATCGAAAGACGACGCAGGACAGAGCGAGGAAAAAAAATTGTACCTCAACAGTGGAGGTTGTGCAGGTTTTGTTACCGTTATGTTGAAGATCCCGCACATGCTATGTTTGTTTGCGACAATCCAGAACTAGTGACTATCTGAGCGGCATTTCTGGAGAACGTCGACAACATAATCCCCGGCCTCATGAGCCGCTTCACTGATGCTCTACAAATGTTCAAAGGGTGCCTTTCCCAGAGGGAAATTACGCCGCTCCTAGGAAAACTTGCCTTTGATGTTCTGAGAATTTTCGAGGCAAGCCCGATGCTTCTTGTGACCGAGCCGACAATCGGGTCCTAAAGTGATCCTCGCTTGTCGTTGTTTGCCAACGCGAGGATCGTCGCCATCCGCTGATCGCAAAAACCAAAAAATCTTCTTCTCTTCCCCCTACATTCTCTCCAGAACCACCTATGTCCTCCTATACTCCCACTGATTCAAATTCTGTGACTCCGGGATTGTCAGCTGCAGTCCCCTTTGCCGATGTGCTCCGCGCTCGGTCTGAGGATGCGCCGTTGCCGCATTCCACAAAAGCGTTAGAGGCGGCTGGTCCGCCTGCGCCCCCGCCTGCTTATACCCAAAAAGGCCTGGGCAAGACCCAGGCCGCTGGCCTTCGAAATGTGCAGGGCTCACTTGTGGCCAATAACGGGGGCATATCTTCGAGCTCCCAACTCCTTCCTCCACCGCCATCTCGTTCCGGCGCCGATGATGGGGAACATCTGAATGACCCTCCCCTGGGCCCTCCGTCTACCAAACGCGGTATAACACGAGCCACGACTCTTCCCGAAGGGGTACTCGGACATACAGCTCCAGCTACTGGTACTCCCGTCGTCGCGTCTCATAGTCCTGCCGCAGACTCGGATCACTCTCCCACGCCCCCATCTCGGATCTCCACAGTCACGCATTTTGGCTTGACTGAGTATACCGATACAAAGGCGGAGACTGGGCTGCATATGGCGAAGCGTGCCATCAAGGATATCCACATTCTCGCGGACGCTTTGCGCGTAAGCGAGACTCGCGTACAGCGCCTCGAAGTTGATGTCACCAAAGTCGTTATCGAGCACCGCTTATCCCATGTCTTTCCGTCCGACGATCTACGCTCCACTCGTCCTCGTTCCCCGAGCATAACCCCGAACCGCTCCCGCAGTCCTACAAGGGGCCGCTCTCATAGCACCACACCCAGTCATTCCACAGTCCTCGATCGCGCAGCCGGTCTCGCAGTCCGGCTCGTTCTTATCACGACCCCATAGACGAGTTGTATGGCCGTGTAGAGGAACTCGAGGCTGTAGGAAGGGCTTCGCGTGATGATCTGGCAGGCAGAATTGCTGCGCTCGAGGACGACAGTTCAGACGAGGGTCCCAGTGCGATCTCTGTAAAGGAACTCAGTCTCGCTGCTGCTCGTCGCTTCACTGAGATCACCAGTGACCGTAATATTCTGGACTCTGCAATTAAGCTCCAGGCTGGCAGGCTGCAGACGATCAACGGAGAGCTTCGCAATGAGAACAGGGCGCTTCGAAAAGATCTCGATGCGGTTCAAAAAGATCTCACGGCTCTCCAGGCTCAGCTCACTCGACTCGAGCTCCACACCCCTGCGCCGCTCCGCAGTTCCTCCCATTCTAAAGCCCCTGACCTGCACTTTGTACGCCCACGTCATTCTTTGCCTGCTCTCCGGTCTCCTTCTCCAACGCTTGACCCCCCCCCAAAACGGCGTAAATTCCATGAAAGCGGCGGGTTTCTGACCGTGGGGCCTTTCCCGGCGTCGAAGCTGTCTCCGACTGATCTTTTTGTCTCCCTCATTAACGGCGCACTCCCGACCTTCCATTTCACGGACTCGTACTCGGTTACTCTCGACCCCGTCTTTGCCTATCATCTGCGCGTGACTCTGAAGGCAGCAGCCGATGTCCAGTCCTTGTTGAAGGCATGGGGCACGGGTGCGCGCACAGTCGGAATGCAGGAGATCAATTCAGGTGGCTCCAATGACCCCAAACCCCACATTAAACGGGACGCCCAACCGTCGGCCTCTTATCGTGGGGGTAAAAGCTATCGCGGTCACGGTTCTGCGCCTGGTCGCAATTTTTAATTAATTAATGTTACGCTGTTTCGGATGTGAATTAGTACGTGTATCTCAATGTGATATCACTGAACACTCGATCGCTGTCATCGCATCCTTGCCGTCGTTGTGTTCGTTCGCTGTTCTTTTGGCTGCAATTTTTGCGCGCATCGGCGCCTCCTAGCTGCTGGACTGTACTTCCAGCCTGTGTTTCACTCGGGATGTTATCATGCTTCCGCGCTATACTGCGGTTTCGGAATCAGTTTTTGTTCTGCTCTTGAACTCAACATTTGTCAGCTGTGGACCTTCTTCGGAAGTTGAACACGCTGATTTGTGGTTGTATTGTGCATGCATTCTGCAAAGGGACAGCCATACGACAGCTTTCTGTGGACTGGTGGATGCTGGGGATTTTTACCTGGGAGGAGCGAACTCTTCCCGTACACTTGCGCATTCCGCTTGTGGTCAGGTCCCACAGGGTTCTAACCAGATGTCCCGCCATTCCAACGGCCGGCCAGTCTCGGTTCGCCAGCGTCTTGTATGTACGACCCCCTGGAATGGTGTGTGCTCCGTTGGCATCTCGTAGCTATATGTAAGGATAACCACCCGTACATTACTACTTGTTTGTCTTCGGTAAACTCGTTGTTCAGCGCGAGTATAATAAATCCCCCCCCCATAACCCTATTGCACATTTTCCAACGCGTGACTTTATTGCACATTTTCAAACGTGACCTTATTACACATTTTCAAATACATAACCTTATTACACATTTTCAAACACATAATCTAATGCACATTTTCAAATGCGTGACCTTATTGCACATTTTCAAATGCGTGACCTTATTGCTTATTGCACATTTTCAAACACGTGACTGTATTGCACATTTCAAACGTGTGATCTTATTGCCATTTTCAAACGCGTGATCTTATTGCACATTTTCACATGCGTGACCTTATTGCACATTTTCAAATGCATGAACTTATTGTACATTTTTAAATGCATGACCTTATTGCCCACCTTTACATTTTCACGTCCAGCACGGCTCCAGAGCCATTTTCTGAGGCCCACGCACTCACTGCCAATGGCTAGCGCTGGTTGTTCCCGTCATTTTCAGCCGAAAAAACTCTGCCTGGCACACTTCGCACTCTTTTATGTACTTTGCGACTAGGGTTATTATGAGCAGAACAGCTAGCGTAGAGACCGAGGAAGCCCTACATTAGGGTTCCAGGATAGCCCCCTGTGTCCCAATTGGGCCAACCCTCTATGCGGGAGCCAAGTGCGCGCATCGACTAAAGATGATGCAGGTAGCTGTTGGACAGTGTCGGAACCGTCCCGACTTAGTGGTGCAGCAGCAGCATCCAGCATGGTCAACACAAAAAGGAGGTGTTGTAACATTAGGGTGTTTCACAATTGAGATTTTGGCCCAACTTGGGTCTCAACTTGACCTCCAACTTGCGAAGTTGGAGCCCAAGTTGGGGTCCAAGTTGGGGCCGTTAGTCGTGAAACACCCAACGTGCTTTTTGCCCATACGGAACACTATAAAGATGGTTGATATGGGCCTGAGAATCGAATTAGCCGAAGTTGGAGAACGAAGTTGGGCATCAAGTTGGGACCGAAGTGGGATGTCAAGTCGAGCTCTTATGCACGACTTGACATCCAACTTGGATTTCGGGCTCCCACTTGGGTCTCCAACTTGCAAGTTGCGGCCCAAGTTGGGCCCGAAATCCCAATTGTGAAACACCCTATTGCTTAGTGAGACAGCTTAGTGGAACAATTGTTCCGACTCACTAGTAGGGCTTCCACACTTTGCCGCGACGGCAACGGCCGTCGATTCGACGGGTGACCGACGGGCACGACCTTTGTTCATACGGCCCGTCTCTCGCGTTTCTAAATCTGACGGGACGGCACGGTCAACGGCACGGCCGTTGACGGTACCACGGGTATTGACGGGCGAAGTAACCTTCGATTTTGGCTTGGAAGTCGAAGTAATTGCGCCGCAGGATCCTGTACAACATCGGGGTAAGTGCATGTCGCCGCCTCATTACAAGTTGAACACGCGAGTTGGCACCTTGCATGACAAACCCAGTTGAAGCACCTGAGGACAACAACATCACAGATTTGGATAACTTGGAACTACTCAGCTATCCTTAAAATTCCGGATTTGACGCGAGAAAGCGTTCACAAACTCTTGAAAGAGCTGAGTGTGGGTCTGTTCCGAAAGGGGAAATGCCGTTTCGGCATTGCCCGGGTTGAGATTCCTTCCACCAGTCAACACTGTGGCTCACGGAGGTACAGGCAAGATTGAATGTAGGTTGTGAGGTGCTTCACATACCTGTATTGATGAGTTTGGGCCAGGAAAGACGCTAGGCGTTGAGGCACCCGTTGAATGGCCGTGACGGCCGTTTTTCGACCGCAAAAAACGGCACACACCCGTGCCGTGACCGTTGTGGAAGAACTGAGTTCTGCGCTGGTAGACAGCAATGTGGGTCGGAAGTCCGGATAAAAGGGAGTACGGGTGAAGTAGAAAATGAGCGATAGGTCCCAGAAAAGGCACGAAGGCGTGGAATAGAAATCAGATGGGAAATAGGGGATGTGCCGTGTGGGCGTAGAGGTACGGGTGCAAGGCAAAAAGACTCGGTGAGGGGAACGATCTGGGGCTCAGGTAGAAAGGGTTCACTGGCGGCGTACTCGCGCTGGAGTACTCAAGTCACTGGCCGCGACGTAGATGGAGGTTCGTGGGTAAGAAGGTGATATTATGACATGTGTACGTACGAAACAAATAGACGGCCCGATGGCCGATGTATCGTACGCTAAGCGAAGAGATAGGGGGAAAGGGGAAGTCGACGAGCGGTCCATCCCCCCTTCCACACCGTGCCGTCGATGAAGATTCAAAATGGTCGACGAAACGGACACGGCACCCGTTCGACGGGTGCCGTCGAACCGTGTCGACGGCAACGGGCGGAAACCTTACTCACTAGTGCAGCGTCAGCACCAGACTTTCCCTACTCACTCTATCCCTGCCCATAGTGCCACTGCGGCTGCTCAGCTCCTATTGCTTCGCCTTCTGAGGCTGATGATCATGGATGCGGCCCTAATAGCTTGTAATGAGGGCTACAACTTTCAAAGCTGTGGTACAGAACAGAGCAGCAACTATATACACCTAGTTTTTACGTCGTATCGCGCTATTTTGGGTTCACTGCGCTCCGAGCCCTGTCCTCATTGTACACATGCAGCCAAGGTTTGACTTCAGCACGCATGCTCACGACAACAGCGCGACAACCTGTGCCTATTGAGCGGAAATGAGAGTTACGTCTCGGGTCATCGGCGCCAATTCCGGCGTACTTATAGATCAACAGCACTTCATGCTATCCGAGCGCCTCCGTCCTCATCGCTCATGTTGCCCTGGTTGTTTCCTTCAGGGTTCTGGAAAGACTTAATGACAACTATATGGCGCAACATGATAACACTCGTGTCATTCCTCTTCCTTCTAAGGGAAACCCCGCCCGGGACGACCGGCCAGGAGCCTGCCACGCCCCAGCTTGACAGCGACGGTGACACGAATACAGCACCCCAGACAGACATGGATGTTATCCCAATAAGAAGCGACTCGTTCGTCTTTGCGCTCATAATCGGGATCGACAAGGTGCGCACTGAATCGTCTTATCTTTTATTCGTACTGACGCCGAGGCTTCAAAGTACAAGAATACAGACCAGTTTTCCACCCTACGAGGCGCAGTCAACGACGCGACAGCATTCTACGAATTCCTCCTCGACAGCCGTGAGAGACGGGGACTCGGAGTCCCGAAATTAAATATCTTGTTTCTCAAAGACGAAGATGCCGCACGGGACAAGATTCTAGCTGCATTCGAATCGCATCTCCTCAACAATCCTCGCATCCCGGATCGCGGGGAAGCATCGATGATCCTGTTTTTCGCTGGCCACGGAACACGCGTTTATGCTCCCGGAAACTTGATGTCTCAGGATGCGATGGTCGAAGGAATCTGCCCCGTCGACGAGAGGACCAGTCCTGGGGGAAAATATGTGCATATGATTCCAGATTATGTGTTGGTGCACCTCCTGCGTGAACTTTGCGAGAAGAAAGGCCAGAACATTGTGCGCGTACCCCTTTTCTTTCTTGAAAATGGCTAATCTTCCGCATAGACTGTTATCTTTGATTCATGCCACTCCGGCGGCATGGGACGCGATGTGGGCCAGGCTCGAGCTGCGAATTCAGACTCGTCCGCGTTGCCTCCGGAGCTCGACAGCCATCTCTGGATGAACAAAAGCCCTCCGACTGATGCCCGCTTGTGGTCTAGCTCTGCAACGACGCATGTCTGGCTCGCAGCATGTGCAGCGAATGAATCTGCACGTGAGATCGTCCTTGACAAACCCGGCCAGCGCCAAGTCCGAGTAGACTCGTTACCAGTCTGCCATGACGGCAAATCTTAGTGCAAGCACTATGCCGTAGGCAGACTGGTACAACTCGGAACAAACAAAAGGGCTGCGCCCGGAGTTTGAAATTTAAGCGGTGCCGATCATGCCGATCACTGGTATTCCGCCACCTCTCACTCGACGCGTCTTTCTGCTTCCTCCTGCCCACCTACTGCCCTTGGATTGCCTCAATCTCTCTCTTCTTCACCCCTGTAACCCTCTCGTACCCTTTTGGCCCTCCTTCGACGATCTTTTCGCGGTGTAATCGACCTATATCGGCTCCATAACGCGTCTCGCTCCTCGTGCTCAAAGCCCGCCTCCGTCGCGTCTTTTCGTCCATATCCGCCATCCAAGACGCCCGTGTCGTGTGCCCGGACTCTCAGCCATCGTTCCCAATGCGTGGATCCACTATACGAAGCTATTTTGTCGCTGGATAATAATCTTTAGCTGCATGTCTTTCGGCAGGGCACTCGCACCCTAAAGTGTGTCATATTTTACCCCTTCGGCCCTAGCATCCACCGTACTTATTATCCTTCTGTTCTGCACCTCTGGCCCTCCAAATCCAAATACGATGAATCCCCTCCACCAACGAATTCCACTCCCCATGTCTGCATCGGCATTTAATGCCTTCGGTACTCTTCCACCCTCATTTATGACCTCTCTCACCGCTGCCCAACACCTGATTGTTCTCGAAGCATTCCTATACCTTGACTTTGCATCCAAAGGAACAAAAACCCCTCGCGAATTGCAGCTTCGTGCCAACCTCGCGGTGAAAGCTGGAAAGGATCTACTGGTGCGCTCTGGAACTGGGTCTGGGAAAACTCTTGCCATGATACTTCCCGTTCTCTCACTTTCCAAAGACTCGGTTGTCATTACGGTCTCTCCTCTTCGACTTATTCAGGATAACCATGTGAGCGAGTTCTCCGGGCTTAGTGGACCTCACTAATTGTTCTGGAGGTTGCGGAATTCAGTAAATACGGTATTTCGTCGATTGCTATCAATTGCTTCACCCCAGACGACCCCGAGTTGTGGAAGGTAAATATATGCGCCAGAAATTTGATGTCCCCTGGATCTGAAGATTCACCTTTAGTCCATCACCAGCCATAGCAAGTACCAACACTACTCTGTCTCTCCCGAACAATGTGGTCCATATAAAGGACATATTCCCCGCTTTGCGAAGCTCCTTCATCAGCCCAAATGGGTCAAGCGTGTCAAATTACTGCAAATCGACGAGGCCCACTTTATAGCGACAACTGGACAATCCAACGGGACAGAGGCGGCGTTCCGACCATCATTTTCAGACCTCGGCGAACGTCTGCATGTACATCTACAGGCAACGACTCCATGTACCGCCTATTCCGCCTCAATGACGCCCCAAATTATGGAGCTGTTAACAAGAACGCTGAGAATGGATCCGGAGAAGATGATCAAGCTAGAGCTCACTACCAACCGACCTAATCTCGTGCATGCAGTCATCCCCATGGTCGGCTCAATCGACAACTTTTCCAATGTCGATTTCTTGATTCCTGTCCCCTTCGATCCTAATGTTCGCCGTCCCAAGTCGATGGTCTTCCTTGACAACAAAAAGAAGGCGGCAAAACTCGCGCGCCACCTGAATTCGAAACTCCCGCCGGCAATAGCCCAAAAAGAACCATTCCGTCACTACCATTCTTCAATGTCGAAGGTCTATCTTGAAGAAATCGCAAGTCGTTTCAAAGATCCAAATGGTGATGTGAGATGTCTAATCGCCACGGAAGCAGCGTCCAATGTACAGTATATCGAATCTGGGATCGCTTTTGTTGACAATTTAACAGGGTTTCGACGTCCCAGATATCAGCCTCATCGTGCAATTTGGTGTTCCAAAGAGCATGACCGACGGGGACCAACGTGGCGGAAGAGGTGGTCGTGATGGGCGAGAATGTCTGGTCCTCACGATTGCTGAGCGATGGGCATATGATAATATAGCTCGCACAAACACCAGCCATACGCCGTCGGACAAGGAGAAACGCACTGAACCAGCCGTAATCAGTTTCGCATCCTCTAAAGCCTGTCGCCGCCGCACCCTTGCAAAGCATAACAACGACGCCACTCCTCTGGGTAAGTCCAATCACTAGCAGGCCGAGAAATATTCCTGATTGTGCTACTTCCAGCCCACGACTGGTCTGGGAAGTGGTGCTGTGATAACCACGCCGATGGCTTCGACGTTACCGAGTATCTCGTTGGGGAATTACTCACTGAAGGCCAAGAGTCCCAGCCAGAGGTGAAAGTGAAAAAACCGCGCCGCAAATATAGGCCTGTCGCTAAACGGCAGCCCATCATCGACGAGTTAAAGGAATGGTGTACATCCACGCACAGCAAAGACCCCGTCGCCAGAAACTTTCCAATCTCATACATCCTGGACGACTCTTCTATGGCGTTATTGGCACGTGAACCTCCTCGTTCCTTCCGTATCCCGAGCGAGATCACAACCTTTCTTGAAGAGACTCCGGAATGGCACTCGCGATATGCGTTAGACGTTGTGACGATTATCCAGCGCAACGACCTCAATTTGCCTCGGGCCAATTCCATTTCGAGTTCCGGTACGAGCTCCAACTCAGATTCCGAAAATTCCCGCGATTACAGCGATTCACACAAATCTGATTCGGATGAAGACGAGATACCTGCGCCCACGGAAGATGACCAGAACACCGTAATCCCTTCAACCTCTATGCATTCTTCCCCCACCTCCTCCCGCACCAACAGCCCAGAACCCGCTCTCGTCAGCTCGACTGGCAGGCCACTGCGACGATCTGCATTGAATCATCGTGTGCCTGGTATCGCCGAAAATATGGCAAATAAGCGACAGAAGGTGTAGAGAAGCAAAATGTATCGTACTCTTCGCATAAAGTAATGTTATGTTCCGTCCTCCACTTGGTGTAGGCTTTGGCCCACTTCTTCAGACCAGTCTTACGCAAAGTCGCAGCGCCGGTTTCCACGATATCGATCGATCTTCTTTCAGTAACCCGGCGGCCACGTACGCTCGGGAGGTGTAATTGGAACTCGTTCATCTTAGATCGAACCTTCTCGATTAATGCGGAGCAGTCGACTTTGGTGTGGCGGGTGCCCTGCCACGGTGCGCCTAAAAACTGGCCGAACTCGGTTTGAGCCGTCGGAGGGGGGAACATTTGGCGCAAGATTCGCAAGGAAATCCCAAGATGCATGGACACCTTTAGCAGCAAAGAAATTCTGGTATAAACTATGAGGAATGCTATATTCGTAGTCTGCGCATGATTACCTTTTGAAAATTAATGTTAAATTCCGCGTTCTTATCTACACCAACATAGCGCGGCCCGAAGTAGAGATTAGCGCATTGTCTCGGATGATGTTCCTACGTTGTCGCTGTAAAAAATCAAAGATAAACGATAGAAAAAAACTACACTCACGCAAAAGGTTCTGGCCAAACCTTCTTCAGGTTTTGGAGGAAATGCAGTAACTCTGTCTGGTAGTTCGTGCAACCGCCGCCCGTGAACATCATGGTAAGCGTTCCCAGCAAAAGTTCCACCCGACCAAAGTCTCCCGATGAGATCGACGTGCGGAGGAAGTAAAATAATAGGAGATCACGGACCAGTAAATGGAGATTATGGAAGGTGTTGTCGCAATCTGAGGTGTCGCATGATGGATCACATCTCCCGGACGCATATTTGTGGAAGATGCGGGCGGCAATATCCAACAACGTCGATGCGGAAGGTTTGGACTTCGCCAGGTCCTTGATAGACATACCACTCTCGACTTCCCAAAAATGCAGCATTGCGCCCGAGAGGACTTGCATCAAAAGCGATACGAGAGTTTCGAAATCCGGTTGTGCTGAGCCTAGGCGGGTCTTTGCGAGCAGTCCGATGAAATATTGCAGACTCCCCAAATCTGCGCCATTCCCTCTGTGAATCTTCAGCAGGTGCCAGGACAAATTTAACTCGACGTGGAACGCTCCGGGGGCAAGCTGATAGTGCTGGAGACGGAGAAGAGCCGACATGTCACCCATTCGAAGGAGTTGGGCGGAACGGATGAGCGCGTTGGTTTTCTGATCGTTATATGAGGGCACGGCTATGTTGTCCAGGTCGTGTATTCCGAAATCGAGTTGTTCAACATAGATATTGTCGTTGACTTGGATTGTTCCGTCGGTGCTTCCTTCGTCTAGTTTTGTCGTCCGCAAAACATATTCAGGAGTCGTGTAATCAGGAGGGGGCGGGCGGTATTCAGGGTGTTGCAGCTCGGGCGAGTCTTTCAGATAGTCGAAGTCTCCGCTATTTTGGATAAGCAATTCGACAATGGAAATGAAAAGGTGGTTTTGAATCGATTTGCACTGGGAATGGCTTGGTCGAATGTCAGCTGAGAAAGTGATCATTGAGGCGGTGGCACGGCGTTGAAGGATGGGAATTAGCTCGAGCGTATGGTGGTCCAACAATCCACGCAGGAGATAGACTAGTGACGTAGTTCCGGTTTGGACCTTGGGCGGAGCGAGTGTGCGCTGTTCCACATGCTCTGAGAGAGAAAGGTGCATGTTGTCCCAACTGATCGCATGTCCGCTCCTCGCTGCCAGCTGTGCTCGTCGGATCTGGCCGACGGCTAACGTCGAATGCGTGGTTTTGACGGAGTTGTAGGAGAGGTTCATTCCTGCGTGCGCGAGGGTGTCAACAACCTTGCGAGGCATACCGGAACTGAGGAAGTATAAACTGCAAGGTATTGCGCAAAGGTTATTGTTTTGGGATCGGGTCTTGGCTAGTTGCGCCTGGATCATCGTAACGAACTATGAAATGGTTAGCCAGTGTGATAACGGGAGCAAGCTGTACAACAGGCTCGGGGTTTTTCACTGTATTTTCTTTTGCTGCGCGAGGCGTTTGGGCGGCGGCCATGAGAATTCGGCGAAGCTTTGGGGCACGTTGACGGCAGATTTCAGTGACGTCCTCCTCGAAATCGAAGTTGAGCAGCGATTCAGGTGTAATATCGGCAGTAGATCGTCTAAAAACCGCACTCAGGTCATCCATTTCGTGGTGGATGTCACCGAGCAACCCATCCATCGCCCCATTGTCGTCAAACCACTTCTGAATCTTCCTACGGCCACGCTTGTCACGATATACAAGATTTAGCATGTTCTCGAGACCCTTGCTACGGTAGAATCCATCAGCGTTTTCGCGATACGCATCCTGAGGTACGAGCAGCGTAGTGACCAAGTCTATCGGGGACATCTTCATGTCTCGTAAGATCTTGACAACCGAAAGGATCTTGACCTCGGGAGGGATTGTATGTGTGGCCCAGATCCACTGAAGGCCGCAAGACAGTGGGACATCGGCAGCAGCGGGTGCTGTATCGGACATCATCTTGCTGCGACTACTGCGACAATGCAAGTGCCAGAAGAGGTTCGTCCGATGGCTGAGAGTCCGGGCACGCGACACGGGCGTCTTGGATGGCGGATATGGACGAAAAGACGCGACGGAGGCGGGCTTTGAGCACGAGGAGCGAGACGCGTTATGGAGCCGATATAGGTCGATTACACCGCGAAAAGATCGTCGAAGGAGGGCCAAAAGGGTACGAGAGGGTTACAGGGGTGAAGAAGAGAGAGATTGAGGCAATCCAAGGGCAGTAGGTGGGCAGGAGGAAGCAGAAAGACGCGTCGAGTGAGAGGTGGCGGAATACCAGTGATCGGCATGATCGGCACCGCTTAAATTTCAAACTCCGGGCGCAGCCCTTTTGTTTGTTCCGAGTTGTACCAGTCTGCCTACGGCATAGTGCTTGCACTAAGATTTGCCGTCATGGCAGACTGGTAACGAGTCTAAAGTCCGAGGGCGCTTCACGAAGAGCCTGATCGAGCACCTTCGCAAAGTTGATTTGGAAAACACGACATACATAGAGCTACTGGATCACTTACCGGCGTGGTCTAGACAGACGCCGTTCTGCGGTGGCGACAGACGGAATCGGTTGCTGTTCGATAAGACATATCCACTGACGGGGCGAAGTGCGGTTTCATCGACGGCAGTAGACGGTAACATTTCTCATGGGCGAACTTGGCGCACCTCAATGGGGGCCCCAGGGGCCGTGGTTCCGGGCACCGAATTCAGTGTCCTCGACCCGGACAACCACACTGTCTGCTCTCTTGTGGGGGACTCGTAAAAATGACGCGCACTGACGCGCACTGCCGCGGCACTGACGCGCATTGACGCGGCACTGACGCGCATTGACGCGGCGGTGGCTGTGTCATTGACGCGGCATTGACGCGCTGCGTCTAACTCCGCAACCGACGCTCTCTGAGCGGTAAATATAGTTCGGGCAAGGTTTCTAACATCAATACATCGTTTGGACCGAAGAAACCTCACCTCAATTCTTAGCCAGTCAAAACTAAGACTTGACCAAGGCCACCTATTTCTGGTTAATCTCTGTAGCTCTTGGGCTCAAAAGCACGTTGAATTAATGAATAATGTATAGTTCTCACTGCGACTTATCCAAAAGCAGAGAGCGCCGATTGGTACCTGCTTTGCAGCCGTAAATTCGGCGTCGCAGTTTCTTTCGTCCACAGACTCCGTGTTTGAGGTAATGGGCGCTCAATCCTGGTGAATTTATTAACCCTCTGTGTTGTACGGGGAGAATGGTCCGGTAAAATGAATGATTGAATTTAAGAAACACTATCGCCAGGCCCGTGTATTGAGAGCAGACACTGCGTTCTACAATACTACCACTTCACAAAAAAAAAAAAAAAAAGCCCGCATTCCCGGGTCCTCTGATGATAAATATTGCGGCGGCGGGATTGGTCTGGCTATTCTTCCAAAGCAATGAATTCACCACCAAGTTTAACCCCACATTCGAGCTAGATCGCAAATGGAACGAAATTGAACCCTGAGAAGCAGTAAGGCCGAATACGTTGGAGATTGGGGGGGGGGGGGGGGGGGGGGGGGGGGGTTTATTATACTCGCGAGGTCCACAACATGAACAACGAGTTTACCGAAGACAAACATGTAGTAGTGTACGGGTGGTTAGCCATACATTAAATACCACAAGATGCCAACGGAGCACACAATCATTCCAGGGGATCGAGCACACAAGACGCTAAGTAGGCAGGACCACCAGTTAAAACCCTGTAGGACCTGACCACCAATTGAAGAACTGGTGTACGGGAGGAGTTCACTCCTCCCAGGTAAAAATCCCCAGTGTCCACCAGTACACAAGAAGCTGTCGTATGTCTTCCCTTTGCAGAAGGCATGCATGAACCACAAGTCAACGTGTTCAACTTCCGAGGAAGGTCCACAGTCAACAAGATTAGCGTGTTCAACTTCCGAAGAAGGTCCACAGCCAGCCAACATTAAATCAAGTCGTCCGAAACAGAGTAAAGTGGAGCCGGATTTGAGGTGTTTAAATTGCGGGGCCTGGCTCAGAAACCAGGAGCATTGGTACGGAGTCGAATATTTTGAGAACATCATACGCCAATTTTGCAAGCAGCGGTGTAATTTCTCTTTTCGGAAGGAGTCCACGGAGGAGTTGCAATGCATCGGGGAATTGTTGAGCGAAACCAGGGAGTTCAATGTTCAATTTGCCGAGAAAGATTTGACGAATTTGGGTGATTTCTGCGTGTTCGCATTTAAACATCGCATGTGCTGGGTCTTCCACATAGATATAACAGAACCTGCAGAGTCTCCACTGGCGAGGCACGATCTTCTTGCCACGTTCCTTCCAGCGCCGGCGTTCAATAGCAAGGCTGTGGCTAGATAAAATCATCTTGGTCAGAGCCTTGCGATGCTCCGGTTGCTTTACCCTCAGATAATGGCGGAAATTCAGCGACTTTTTGACCAACTTCCCAGTGTCCTTGTCCTTTTCAAGCCGTCCAACGAGAAGATCGCGCACTCGTGATGAAGATTCTATTTCATTGTCTATCCATGCTTCCATAGATTTCTTGACAGGAGGGCCTCCCAAAGGGAAGGAGCACTGTTTTATGTTCGTTAAATTTTGCAGTAGATACGGCACACCAGAGGCGTAGAATTCTCCACAGAGTGTCCATGGAGTCGGTGGATTTCAGATAAATTGTTGTGTCATCAGCGAAAAGTGATACCACTAGATTTTTATTTGAATCGGGAATGATTACTCCCTCAATCTCGGATTTCCGTAGCAGGCATGGAAGCGGCTCAATAGCCAGATTGAATAGTAGACAGGGGAATAAATCTCTATTAAGTTTGCTTAAGCAATACGCATCTCAATGTAAAACAGGGTTTGAAATTTGTTCTGTTTAAGCTGCCCACCATGCATCACTCACGACGCCCGGGAGGGAGGATGGGAGAGAGAACACAGCTTAAACAGAACGGGGTTCAGATACGAGCCACTGAGCGAACAAACCGTCATGAAATTCAACATGTCCGTCACGGGCTTTCGTCGTGAATTCCATGTGAATTCATTTTGAACTTCGCAACGAACCAACATATTTTCAACATCAAACATCATGGACACGGATTTTGAAGTTCCGCACCGATATCGGGTCACTTCACGACGTTTTTTCAACATGTTTTATCGTGAATTGATAGTATTTTATCGGGACTCGACCCCACACCATTGGCCACATAAAACTGGCAGCAAACCCGCACAGAACATCAAGAATTCAAGAAATAACATCGATTTCAATTAAAATACACGGATACAACAAAATACACATTTCAGGGCTCTCACTACCTCTTTCGTTTCCACTTCGTGCTTCTGAATCGCAAGACCAGCGAGCACCGACCCGCCTGAGAGCATGATACGCACCAGACCAAATCAACTGCATTTGACTGTTGAGCCGAAGCAAGAAACATCGCACAAAGCCACAACATACCTGACTGTCCAGAGGGTAGACCTGCGGAGACATATTAGAGGCTATGCCCTGATAAGAATAATTAGAACATAGCATAAATAGGGAGAAAGATAATTACCACTCGCCGGGATCACGATGGTTCAGAAGTTCGATGTTCAACTGTAATAAGCTAGTTAGTGAGAGGAGGAACAAGAAGCAAGAAGGGGCGCACCTCAGGCCTCATCTGTACCCCTCTCCAACATCCCGAGGATGCTGTGCGGCCGGCTAGAAGCCTGAGCCACAAAACAAGTCCAGCGAAATGGTTTATCCGTGGCTCTGTAGTCAGCGGTGGAAACCTTCGTCATCGTCAACAGCGACAACGGTTGGCCTCAGCGCAATAGCGCAGTGAGGGTGGGGACCGAGGGTGAGGCGTAGGTGGTGGTTTGGGTTGAAGAGAGCTGTGGAGCAGTGTGGAGCTGCACGAGTTCATTTATTCGCATGCAGTAATGACATCGTAGGTTCACGGCAAACCTCGGCGAAGGCTTGCTCGAGAATCCTAAGTGCTACATCGTGAATTCATGAATAATCGACATGAAATCTTGACAAGAGCATGTCTTCCTTTGGGACGGGAAAAAAACCAGACTTGCACATGAAACTATGATTCTGACTCTCATGAATAGGGTCTTGAAATTCAATGTGTGTTTCCTAACAAACATCATGAAACCTGAATTTCAAGATTATTGTCTTGAAATTCACGACGAATCCTTCTCACAGTGCTCGAGTTTCCTCCTCGGAACAGCAGTTGACATGATCCGTCGATCATTGACACAAATTGTCTGATTGCGGAAGCGCAATTCAAATGGGAGAGGCGCCAAGTCTGCAAAGGCAGGCGGACGAATAAAGAGTTCGGTCAATCAAACTCTTTATCATCGGAGGGGCCGAGTCTGTATCAAACCTTTTATAAAATTACCGCGTTCTCTGACACTTCTCTGACACCTCATTAAGTTAGGGACAGCAAGATTTAGACACCGGAGAGGAGGACCGGAGAGTGGAGAAGACGATACACGAACAAACATCTCGCAGTAAATCACATTTTCATTACAAGGACAAACAGAAATTAGTCATATAGAGTGGGTCAGTGCTCAAATTCACAGCACGGTAAAGACTTTCATGAAATATTTTCACCCCAGGTGCGAGGATTCACCCTTTCCTCTCCTTCCTGATTTTTCTGTGCTTTTCTCGTGCATGTAGAATTTATTCTGGCCCGAATTCAATTCCTTTGGTTTGTCATTTTGCTTCCGTAGTTCGCCCAGGCCAGCTCCGAAATCAGTTACTAGGCGCATAAGGACTGGTATTTCCATTCGAGTTGCTTTACCACCCTCACATCACGGTGGAGTTGACAACTTGACAAGTAGCAAGTTCAATTTCAGCTTGATTTCAGCAACCTTGAGTGCCGCAGTGCGACTCGAAGCGGGATGAAGAACTCATCTCATCGCACTACTACGTAGCTGGCCGATTCTGTATGATTGTTCTGCTCCTGCCTCAGTGTCAAGTGGAATATTGTGGCTTTCTGGGCTGGTTCCTTGTTCAGATCACGTGCACTGAGCTCATCCATACCTTACCACCGAATACCTACAGATATTTGCTGAAGACCACGTAACTTGTTTTGGAGGAATTGACCGCACAAGGTCGACTAGGAGGAGGTGAATGAAACTAACGAATAACTTTGGAACCTTTCCTCTTTCTTTCGTGAGAACCGAGGGATAGATTAGAAATATTTTCAAGGAAGTAATGTACAGATAGTTTGAGGGTATATAAACCACCGGAATCCACCAGTCTTGGCAAGCTGTCAAAGGTCTTTTTCAGAGCGGGTCCGTGGCTTTTTGGAGTCTGTCCTATTTTAATTTGGCCTGAATGCCCCGAGCACCGGAACCAGAAACAGGAGTTTCCATTTCGTTGGGTTAGCCGAGCTACTCGAGTGCGGGTGCAGGAACACAGAGAGAGCACAGACGATGTGGGGGAAGAATATATTCAATGAATTGAGGCTACGATATCCTAGACTACGTGGCGGTCCGCTTTCTTTCCTCTGTCGCGGGTATCGCAATATACGTTGGAACTGGTCACGGGGACTCACGTTGTGAGTGTACCGTTGAGAATTCAGCATACACCAGCAAATATGTGAACTGAGTTCAAATGACCGCATCCCCTGGCTTCCCAATGACCAATTTGGACGGCATAAGGCTTGAGAGACCCACCTGTGGCGTCGAAGCCAGCCATGACCTGAGGTTGAAGCAAAATGAAGGCTTTCGTAAGTCCCAGATTCGGTGATCGCTGGGCCCGTGCTAGGCTTGTCACGGCGCAATTGCGGACGTTATAACGAAGGAATGTCCAGTCCTGAGTCAGTTATCTACTGAAAAAGCTATGAGAAGTAGCGGGAAGCGAAGGAGCCTTTGATTCGAGAAGTCAGATGCTCAGATATCACACTGAACTTCACGGTTCAAGTTTGACATAAAATTGGACACGTATCAAATGTAATAAATTCTGTCATGTAACTGGGTCGGCAACTGGGGGTAAGCCGTAAAGTCGGTCGGTACTGAACATTCTTGGACTTGGCCATCGCGCTCATACGCACTCCTTCTAATTGCAACTAATCTCTAATACGTATACGAACACTCTCTTACCGTAGTTACTATCCTGTGCGTACGTAGTCAATCAAGTTTTTCGATCGTAAATTGCGATATTGTGAAACCGAGCAACCCGATCTGAACGTCGCTGGTCTGCGAACAACATATTTTCAAAGTTCACCCAGATTTCCTCCTCTTGCCGATTCTGTCTCCAAAGCGGCATGTAGACCGTTCGAATTTGGTTAATGCCTACCAACTGCTAGTCTAGTGTTTACCGCGGGCTTGTGTATGCAGTGCGCGGTTGTTAAATAATCTTACATAAGATTTTTCCGAGTCGCGTCCCATTGCATGGGAAACGCGACTTTCGGGGAAACTTGAAGCCTTATACGGCTTTATTATCTATCTCTAACTTTCTGTCAATTCAGAATTTTGCAACAAGCCATTGAACTTGTAGTATAAAGGTGGTGGCTTTTGCAAGTGCTCTGTTTGGTTGAAAACCAAATGTAGTGTAACATGCCTTCGGCATAAACCTAAAATTTTGAGCAAGCTCCCAGAGGCTTTATAGATATTCTTTCACAACAAATTGGTGTTTCCAGAGGTCCTAGACACAAAAACCACGAAAAGAAAAAAGGATGTCTGCTGTGGTGTTCGAACCACGAACGCTCGCAGATTATCTAAGATTATGTAACAAGAGAGCACTCCATACGCGACCCCGCGGTAACTAACAGACTCTATACAGCGAGGTACGAGCGTTTGTATAGAGCGTCTGTCTACGAGAGACTAACCAACTGCGCGCATAAGTTGTTTAGGCGGACGCAAATTTCAATCAAATCTCTGCGCTCGTTCTGGCGACCAGTCTCCAGTGGAATTCGAAGACGGCCGAAGGATCCCTGCAGCCCACGCATTCCCCACTCGGCGATCTGCCGATATGAAAGCAGTTCCCGGTCAAAAGCAAGACGCTCTTGAATCTCCTCAATTGTGCCTCGCATGCGTTGACCGCTTTTGATGGGAGCTCGAATTTTGCCCTCGATTTATTTCACACCTCGAGGAAATGCTGTGTCGGCAACGAGATAGAACCCATCAGGTGTTCGGGTTCGAAGTTTTTCGTATATGGGCTGCGGAATGCGGGAGTCGTGCCAGCTGCCAGGTGCGTTGATCTTTGCAGCAATGACGGTGCCTGAACATTGGCCGAATTATTCACGCGTAGTACAGGATAAAGGAAACTCATCTTTGGGGGAAAACACGAGGACGGAGCTCACAAAATGCTCGCAGAGCCACCCGTTGTATGTAGCATTCTCGATTTCTTCATCCTCCGAGGCTCGGGCCACTGGATGGAAGCAGTGGGCATTCGACGGAGGATGCTTAGAAGGAGTTTGAGCCCAAATGTAATGTAGTGCTCGGGATAAGCGCGAAGATCTGTTGTAGGCTGATCTTGCGCATCGTCGAGTTGAGGTAATGAAGGAGTAATCCAAGGGCTCTGGACGCGTCAAGGGAGCGTGCACCTGGACGTGTTTTTCCAGTGCCGAGCGCGTCTTCGCGAGGAATGGGTGTGGTATTCCATACAACATCAAAGCCGGCATCTAGGATTATGTCGAAGGTGGCGACATCAAAGCCCATCGTTGTAATGTATGCTCGGTCACTACGACTCCTGGGTTATGTGCCCGTCAAGCCATAATTCCGGTTACTTTCGGACATAGCGAGTAGATTGGCCCACTTTGCATCTGTTGCATTGTATTGGCTATTGTGTCTGACAGCGAGCAATACAAGACACTGAGCAACTGTGACTGGCCAGCAGTTCCACCAGTACACAAAGATGCTTGTCGTATGTCACAAAACCGAATAAAAAGAATCCTAAGGTCGCCGTTAAAATTTTGTTGGTTCGAAACATCAGGGTTGAACTGTTGGGTCGTTCACCAGGAGCATTATACTGTTACATTTTCAAAATCCGAAACAGGACCCGAAGGGTCGCGGGTCGAGTTATGTGAGCCGTACAGATATACTTTAACTACCCTGAGCCCGTCAAACAACCAGTCGTTGTAGATCCTTGTAATGAGTAGCGTAATATACCATAACCTGTTGCGTCGTCTGACATCAAAATGAGACAGGGATGAAGGCGTGATTGTTAAGAAATCCCACTTTATTAGGGAGATAAACTGCCATGCGTTTGAAGTTACCTTTGTGCTCTAGTAGCAAGACTGCAAAACTCCCTGTGACGCCAGAATCTATGTGGCAGACAAGCTGACTATGTGATTCAACTCACGCTGTTCTAAGGTTGACCAATGAGTGGTGGTGGTGGGCACCGCCAGAGCATTGGGAGCAGGTAAATTTTGATTGGCCGTGATGAATGCGGCCTGGAATTTGGCACGAACCACTGGATCGGCTAGTTTCCCAAAGGCTCGCTCGTTGATTTCGCGACTGACAGAACAATTAGTTCCCCGATACTTATGACGAATCTGGCAACAAACTCACCTTTGAAAGAGTACCTGAGTAGCTACACCAAATGAGCGACGAGTAAGAGCCATTCGGATCGCCTAACGGGGTCGATTGGCGTGCCCTTGTGGGAGACCTCGAGCGGAGGAAATAAATCACTGAATAGCGACACCGGCCCCGACGGAAACCTTATTGATGGTGAATTTAATAACTTCAGTGGCGCCTCGGTCACCAGAGACGGATTTTGGGCGAAGCTGGGTATATAAATGGATTAAAAAGGAGAGACCATTAGGGATAGAAAATCAGCTCACAAGTCCCACACTCGGATCCGACAGGCTATCTTCCAGATGTTGGATGCTCCTGTGTGATTTTATGGATTAGGCCCGACCCATGAGTCGTATTTGGTCATTGTTTTGGCTGTTGGAACGTTTGAGGAATGAATTCGGCACACTTCCGTGACACGGGGAACCACAAGGCTCTGGTTCGTCTTCTAGCTGAACATGACCCACTTGCACGTAACCACCCTCCGGCCCTCTGGCGCGTCGACATAATCGAAGGTCCCAGTGTCCACAAGCGACCCAAATTCGGCTTCCATCGCGTTTGCCCATTCCTCGGAATCTGCACTTGCCATTGCCTGCCGGAACGTCAACGGGACGGGGATCGCGGACTCTGGGACTCGAGCAGCGCGAGCCTGAGCTTGGAACTCCTCCTCCTCCTCAAGCTCAGGTGCGTCCACAGTTTCTGGTGCTGCCTTTTGCTGATATCGACCTTTTGGTAGCTTCGCGCGCTCGTCTCTCATCCCCTCGAAACGCAGGGGCAGCCTGCGTGTCCTCGGCACTGGCGGCGCCTCGACAACCACCTCGGCCAGGTCCTCCGCACCCGCACCTGCATCCTCGGGTTCGTCTCGCTTCTCCATCTCGGGCTCGTTCACCACATCCACAACATCCGCGGGCAATGGCATCGCATCCTTGGCGGTAATAGAGGGTGATCCAGGGACAGGAGAATCGGGGGTAATTGGTGGAATGTTGCGAAGGTCCGTTATCACCTCAATCCACCCAGAACTCGTTCCGTGCTCAACAAATGTCACGTCCCTAGACTTGTACACTTTGCGCGTCATTCTGTCGTAGCACTTGTAGTAGCCAATAAGAATGCATTTGACCGCCTTATCTGCCAAGAGGCTGCGCTGGAAGGGAAAGATTGGAGTTGTTGGTAGTTGAGATCGGAAATATTGGAGCTTGACCTTCCAGTGACGCACGTGTTGGACAGAAGTTCCGTGTCATCGCACCGTACGGCACGGCGTCTGGCCAGAATCCAATGGGAAGGTCGGCCTCGATCAAATTCGTTCTTGCGCTATCTTCGAGCGTGCGGTTCTCGCGCTCAGCCACACCGTTCTGCCGCGAGGTGTGCGGAGCCGTCGTCTGATGAATTATACCTTAGGATTCGAGATACGCCTCGAATTCGTCCGAAGTGAGCTCACCCGCATTGTCTGTGCGGATCTTGCCTATCTTCTCGCCGGTCTCCTTCTCAACACGGGCCTTCCACACACGGAATCGTTGGAGCGACGGCTTGCGCGACGCTTTCCCTCGTAGGCACGCCTTACATGACACATTATCGTCCCACTGGCCCATCTCTGCACCATCGACCATCCCCGACGCAACAAGTTTCTTGAGGTCGGAGAAGTTCAGATGGCCGAGGCGGCGATGTAATGTGAGGATGTCGACGCGCTTACCAGCGGGCGCGGGGGTTTTCGCCTTCAGGAGGGATGCACCGCCGGTCGGGATCGCAGTGGATACAGGTGCGTCGGCCAGTTCTAAAGTGTAGAGGCCGTCTTTGAAGACAGCCTCACAGAGCGTAACACGGCGCAGCTTGATGAAGCATACTTTGCCCTTGAACTCCAGCTTGACGCCCGGAATCGCCGTTAGCTGTCCAACGGAGAGAAGCAAGCCCGCGAGCTTCGGAACGTGGAGTGTGCGCGTGAAGTGGACTGTCTGAACTCCGGTCGGACTCTTGATGCGCCGCGCACTCGTTCCAGTCCCAATGGTATAGATCTCGCTGCTGTCGCCTAGCTGGATGGGGATAGGCTTGTCGAGGGTGGTGTATGTGATGAAAGAATCACGCTCGGAGGTAAGGCTCCGCGAAGAGCCTGAGTCGACGAAGAGCGCGTCGGTACGGAGGGCCTTCGTCGCCTTCTTGGTAAGGAGGACCTTGGGCTGATCATCGTCCTCACTGGCATCGTACGCGACTTGCGCAAGACGGAGCTTCTCTTTCAACTGCTCCTTCTCACTGAACTTGCAGTCGCGAGCGATGTGGCCCTTGTTTCCGCACCCGTAACACGTCACCCCGCTCTTCCAATCACTACCACCGGCACCACCGCGAGCGCCACCACGCCCCCTCCTCGTCCGCCTCGTCCGCCACCGCGTCCACCACGCTGTGTCTGGGCAACATATGCCTTTACCGCATTCGCGGCTATCTCTTCCTCGTGTGCCTTGGCCAAGGCCGCCTTCTCAGTGTATGCCTTCAGGGCGTGCTCTTCACGCTGCCGCCCAGCCAGTAACTCGTGCTGCCGAACCTCGTCTTCTAAGAGCACCGGTGTGACTGTGAGGATGCTCCTGTGGTTGGTCAAGGAGATGGCCTGGACGAGGGGAGTGAAGTCAGCTGGCAGACTCTGGAGTGTGTACTGGAGCAGCTTGTAGTCGGACAGCGGGTCGTTTCCCCGTTTCAAGTCATTGGCATACCCGATGAGAAGGTCGAGGTGGGCTTGCAGAGGTCCGCTCTCAATGCCTGCGTACTTGATGGTCGAAATTTTCTGGTGAAGTGTGATCATCGACTGCATGCCCTGGCGCTGATAGATGGCGCGAAGATTGCTCCACATCTCTGCTGCCGTCCGTGCATCTCGAATGTAAGCGACCTGGTCATCGCTAACCATCTCGATGATGCGGCGTTTGGTTTTGTCGTCACCCTTGCGCCATGCCGCGTATGCTGGATTCGCAACCTCCACGTCGACATGAACATCCAAAGATCAAACGCCCCTGAGTGTCAGGCAACGTCAACCGGGTATCGAAAAATCTTCTTTGCTTTCTCGGTGGCGAATAATTCTATTTGGCAGCCCGGCTGATCAAAATGGAGGTGGTTGCCAGTTTGGACAACTCGCCCTTGTACTCATTTTTTTCTGGGTCAAATGTTCTGTAAATCCCGAAAATGCAGCCTTGGAGGCACATGTACGAATTCAGGACCCCCAAATAATTGTGGAATGTACGGGAGGATCGAAATACAGGTGGTTACCCTTTTTGGACAACTAACCTTTGAACTCATTTTTTTTCTGGGTCGGATATTCTGTAAATCCCTCAAATGCAGCTTTGGAGGCATATGTATGATTTCAGAACCTCCAGAGAATTGTGGAATGTGCGGGAGGATCAAAACGGAGGTGGTTACCCTTTTTGGACAACTGACCTTTGAACTCATTTTTTTCTGGGTCAGATGTTCTGTAAATCCCTCAAACGCAGCTTTGGAGGCATATGTATGATTTCAGAACCTCCAAAGAATTGTGGAATGTGCGGGAGGATCAAAATGGAGGTGGTTACCCATTTTGGACGACTGACCTTTGAACGCAATTTTTTTCGGGGTCAAATAATCTGAAACGAAAGACATGCGCCGAGGTCGAGTCCGAGGCCGACTTTACGTTGAAACTGACGGATCACGACTTTCAAAATATGTATGATATCATGTTCTTTGCAGAGACTGATATGCTCCCTGGCGAAGACGAAACTATGGATGTCCCAGAGGGACACACATCATGGGTTTTCAAATATCTCCATATTGAATGAAATTTGCCTGCCTTTGAATTTTCTGGTGACATCCATGTTGATCCATGTGTCTGATCGTGCACTGTTGGCATTGACCGGGGTCAAGGTAGTCTTGTTGTTACCGTGGGGTCCCGATTGGGACAGAATCTTATTACATAATCTGCACTGCCACAGGTGGCGGTGCTGTTCGTCGCGTCTCTTCTCTTACGCGTTTTCTCTGCTTTGCGCCGTCCGTTCCTCGAGATAATTTGCAGATACGCGTATTAGATGGCTTATAATGAACTCTCCTTCAAATCCGCTCCAAATTCCCGCTAAAAATATCATATTTTGCAGTGAAGTCTTTCGTTAAGGCCAAAATCGAGGTCAAGTCAAGACCAAGTAGCCAAATTCCGCTGCCTTCAGCCCAACGTAGATGTGAATAGGTTAGAGATTGATTGTTATCAGTAGGATGATATTCAAGCTAAAACGGAACGCTCGAATAGCAATAGTCTACGATGCAGTGCTTTAATGCAAGACAAGCGAAACGTAACGCGCCTTGAGTTGCAGAGCTACTACGTACGCTCGGCTCTTAAATTGGAATTGGCGAGTCTCATATCAGGCTTGTTGTATATCCGAAACTGAACTTCATTCAAAGAACGTATGTGCTAAACATGTCTTGTCTACTTCCAAGCCAGTCCAATCATCGGAGCTCCGTGCGCAAATGGCGCGGCTGTCAGTGCGCGATCCAGCGGCGCTCGTGGAACCCTCGCCAATTCGCTTGCCTCCACGCGAAGCTCGTGCGACAAGCACCCTTGTCCCGTGTGCGAGGTCAGAACACAGGCACCCCCACCACACGACGCGGGTGATTGCACCTAACGCTCGCGCCGCTCTCTATCGCATCGTGCACGCACGTTGTACGGGTAGGGCTCGAGCTCCAGCCAACGCGGTGCCCCGAGCGCGACTCCGTTCGCTCACACGGCGTCGACTTGCTTGCTTACTGTCGCGTCCGGGGTGCTGACGCTCGGAGCGGGCTCGAACGATGTCCGCCTTGGAGCGAAAGCCGGCGCGGGTGGGCACCGAGTCAGGAGCAGCTGCGCCAGGCGAATTGGGAAGGATGATGGAGGTTCTGTTGCCCAATCTGTGCGATAACGGAGCAGGACTCCGTCGAGGGTGTCGAGTGGAGTCTCGGGGGTAGAACGGGAGGGAGATGGGAGATGTTGGGACGTACCTATCGATTTTTAGGCGCGGTCTTGCGCGAGGAGCGAGACTGTAAGTGGTGTCTTTAATAAACTGGTTGCTATTCAAGCCCCTGCAAATGGAATCTTCAGCAACTCAAATGGCGAATTCAGTCAAAATACGCGCACTCAAATACCATAGACATGATCCTCAAGCCCGATGCCCTCAGTAGTGTCGCCTCAGGCGCAAAACCGACTATTTCAGCTTGCTATACGTCGATTTAGTCCAACACTTACCCGGCTTGGAGTTGCTGTCGGGACACCTCCGAGCAAGTTATTACATTATATCCATCGCGGCGGTCGACTGTGGTCGAGGGAATCTGCAGCTATGGACTGCTCAGAATGGGAAGGCCGGGACTTCCGAGGTCTTTTGGTGTACGCCCGAGCTTTGAGTATTCACGGGAAAGGGAGCTGGATTTGAAGCGGAGTTCATGCTAAATGCACTTGCACATGAAATATACGCAGTGTCGAGGAAGAGATCCCAGCGAAGAGGCAGAAAACGAGCCGTTGGCAGGAGGAAAGAAGACGTGTCGATGTAGCACCGCCACTTGTGGCAGTGTAGATTATGTAACAAGATTCTGTCCCGATCGGACCCCCGCGGTAACAGACTTTATATAGCGAGGTACGAGCGTTCATATAAAATGTCTGTCTAGGAGAGACTAACTGAACCCCCCGTCACGCGGCCGGCCACACGCGCCCTCGATCCCTCTTTCCTCGCGAATCACTGGGATCCCGGCATCCCAACTCAGCCTAGGTTTTCGCAAAATAACAACTATAGCGCGCTGTCGCGGCAGAGCCCACTAACCCAGCTTGTTAACCAAACATTGTCTGCAATCAAAGAAAATGTTTCTGTATACCGTGGTCATTTCTCGATCGATGCATCAACCTGCGCCAGCGACCCAAACAAGAGATTTCTTTTTTAATTTAGCTCCACAGTGGGTAACAGAGGAAAAAAATTAAACAGCCACCCCATAAAGCAACACATTGACTACCGCTCGTATTTCAAGAAAAAAACGTCAGTGCATAAGGACACCTGCAAAAGCCGCAGTGAATTTGAGTAAATTAATGTTCTCTTTCAAACTCACAATTTCAGACTCGCGAACCGCCGGACTACAAAGTGTGAAAACACTGGCACAGGATACCATCTGAGCCGAACATCGGACTGCAACGTGTGAACGCATCGACATATTGTCCACCAGGAACACCCGAAGGCAATGCTCGACTCAATGTACATGTAACTAAAACTCTTGACTGAATGAAAGGCATTAAGATACAAAATACGCGGAAAAAGGATATACACACCAGATACGTCCATGCTCAGGAGAACAGGAGCACTTGGAATAAAATAAAATAAGACACGGGGTGACGATTGGTGGTACTATCCAATTGGAACGCTGAAAGTATTGAAAGACGTAATGCGACAAAAGATCAAGAATATCGCCGGCCCGAGGTGACTGGAATTCGTATGCAGTGGAACAGAACGTGAAGACACGACCGTGGTCAATTACGAAACTCACCAAGTTAAGGCCCGTCGTTGTTACCGAGCAAGCGGGTCGATTCTGCGTGCATGTCTCCAAATCTACGCAATACATTTTAGGACACAAGCAGCAAGAAAGTTGCATGAACTGGAGTCCCACCTACCACATTCAGGGTATGAGGCTCGAGTTCCACATAATAGTGATCAGCGTGCACTGGCACCAGCACGGGAGCAAAGCACCATACTGACCAAAGTGTGAGGCTGCATTCACAGGACGTTGGCTCGGTACTGAACACTGACCCCCAGGAATATTGAGGCGCAGGTGAGCGTGCAGAACTTAACTCAGCAAGAGAGAGAAAGAGGGCAGGCAAGAGCCGTAGTAAAATTTGAGAGGTGGTTTGAATAAGTAGAACGAGTAGCTTGATGACTTGACATGGGAAATGTATACTGAACATGTGAGAGAGAGGACATAGGCTGCTGGTGCCAGGATGGTGGAAAAAGATCAGGAAGAAAGCCGGGACCCCATCACCGAGATCAGGCAGAAAGACACCTAGGTTGACAGCTCTTGGCAGGGGTCGCTATTCTCATATTCGCGCGGAGCAGGGGAGCTACCGAACTTGCAGTGAGGGTTGAGATAGGGAGAAAGAACGAAAGATGTCGTCCTCGACGTGGCACGATCAACATCGCGATGGGCGCTGATTTTATGATTGGCGACAACATCTAGACAAAGAAAAGTGAATTTAGACGACTGGAGAGACTCGAAAACACGGCGCCGAGTCCTGGATTACAAATGAGAACCAAACAAGAACAACTTTATAAAAATTTGGCGGAGACTGTGTTAATTAGGGCGCTATAAGACCCACTACCTAAAGTTAGTGGGCATGAAGGAAATCGTCGACTTCATCAAACATCACAGTCTTGGAGCTTTACAGACGAGTGCCCACGAACCTGATTCCACCGAGAAATTCGTACCCATTCCACTTTTGAATGAGGACAAAGCCAAATACTCTTGTGGAGTCAGACCTGCATGCCCAGATACAGAAAGTTTTACACAACTTAAGCCGCCGGTGGTTAAATTTTCTGTGGGTCTTTCAGATCACTCATTCCATGGTAAGGAACCTAATTCAGGCGAGAAATCTGCACCCATTCCACTTTTGAACGAGGACAAAGCAAAACACGCTTGTGGAGTCAGACCTGCGTGCCCAAATACAGAATATATTACCCCAGTTGAGCCGCAGTCATCGAGTCCCGACTCGTTCAAGAGATGACGAAACTCGAGCGGACGCTTCCAGCTAAACAGCGTGAAATCGACCTTCTTCAACTCCTCATCCACAGCAGACTCTGGAGGGAAGGCAAGCGGGTATGAGGTGTCTGGAGAAGACAGAGCGGCCCTACAACGCACCTGAGACCAAGAAATTCCGTGAAAAACTGAGGGAGAATTGAATGCGATGATCTGAGTGCGTGCGAAGAAACCGGTATGAGAGGATGGGAAACCAGCGCGAATGGTAAGCACAATTAGCAAGATGCTCAGAATGCCGTTCGAACGCACTCATTTTCAAGCGAATCGGACACGAAACGGGCGAGCAATGCAGCGGACAAAATGGCGGCCAATGCGCGCTGGAGCCGAATTAGGTCGAAAAATAAAGCATGCAAATAGGAAATAAGACCTTCTTAGGGTCCAAAACGCCGTCGAACGTGCCTATTCCGGAGGAAATCCGTCAAGGAATGACCTCGGAATGAGCGTAGGGTTACTGCTATTCTCTCTCAGTCACAGTGTATCGGCCCTGCACATGTCCGCTTTCGAATTTTCCAGAGACACCACCCGCCACGTTCTCGGCACTGGCACCAGCGGGCCGTACAGCCGACGCATGCAGATACATCGTATGTGTACTGCGAAAACAAAAGTGCAACTTGAAGGGTCTTAGACTTTTATCATTGAAGCTAAGGGCCCGCTTCATAGCATTTGGTGGTTGAACGACAACAAATGTAGGTGAACTGTATTAATCCAACGTTTGAACCACATCTCTCAACTGTGCATGGCGTCCGCCGCCTCTCCCTGGTTCATCGCATTGCAATAGAGCTTTTGGGACCTCTGAAGACCCTCTACAAGAGTCAGGAAACAACCCATGGCCGTCCTATGCCGTCGTCGTCATCGCCCACTGTTGTTATCAAGATTCAAGACTCAGATCTTTGTGTCGCTCCCGGCTAATGGCCAGACTACACTATCCCTCGTGCGACAGGACTCGCACATGCCGAGGAACCCAACACACGGCTCTCGACTCGCGAGGTCCTGCCGGCTACATGATTGCACAATTTTGCAGCGGCCTGAAGGAGAGACCTTTAATCTTAGCTGCAAAGAAAAGCTCCAGGGCGGATAAACTTCATAAACTTCCACTGTGGAGATCGCCCCTGTGTCAGGTCCCCTAATTGAGGCGGAAATCAGCTGATCGGACATCAGCATAGGCAGCATCAGTGCTCATTTAGCGCAGCTCGGGATGGGAGCTAGTGGATGATGGAAGTGTTCCATGAGTTCTTCCCGGGAAACTGTTCAAAAATTGCACGACAACTCGTCCCTGGGCGGCTGAATTTTGAGGACCACAGCGCACAGAGAAACTTGAGGTTAAAACTTGAGGGTCTCAAAATAACTTCACCAGGCCGTTCCATGGATCTGAAAGCAATCTGCGAGGCCATTATATTGCCTTAGCGTGCGTCCGGAACTCGAATAATTTTTTTCTCATCTTCCGAGGTGCCGGAGGGAAGCGGCGACATGACTTGTCATAGCCTATTAGCACAGTCTCATGCCCAATAATTCAAAGTTTAAATCGGACCATTCGTGCTACTTGATTCTCGCGAATTCGGGGAGGCAAAACATTGACAACCCGAAATGGAGTTCTTTCCACAGCTGAGAGTGATGCAAACTTTGTAAGCTCATACAGTGCACCTCCCAATCATGCTCGAGAAATTAAGTCTCCATACCAAATCCCGTTGTGAGGCTAGAGGCGCGTCCTCCGAGTTCGTGATTGCGTTGATGTGTTCGCTGGGACCTTGTTTGGGACCTCATTTGCACCCTGAGCATGCTACAAAAATTTGGAGGACACAGAAAATTTCGTATTGAGCAGGGTTATCCAGTTCCGGGGAGCGCGACTCAAACAATGCCCCGGATTCAAGTGTGAGGCCGCTTTCCAAGCCGATTCTGACTGGAATCAATGGCCCTGCTCAGTACGAAGATTTCCATCCATGAAGCTTGGCCTCGGACCCAGTATTGCGGTGTATAGGACAGCCACATGGGCTGCCCACCCCTGTGGGTTCGGGTTCGGGGTGGTTCCGGCAGGCTTTGGCCGCACCAGTGGATAAATACGAGCTTGGATCATCCTCAAACACGCCCGGCGCCAAGAAAACCCGTGAAGTCTTCCGCAAGAACTCGGAAGAAAGTCGCCATACCGGCCCCTGCGAAGGCTGTTCCTTCTCCACAGCTAAAGGAAGAGTCGGAATCTGACGAGGCCATGGCCCAGAGGAAATCCACGAAGTCTGCCTCAGGAACTCGGAAGAAAGTCGCCACCCACATTACTTACTACTCTGCTGAATCAGGCGTGTTCCTGGTTTCGATCCCCCGCCTTCTGTGCCTTTGTAGGATTCTATGGCACTATGTGTGCGTTATAGACTACGGTTTTCCTGATGAAGCGCACTGATTTCGACGCTACTCAAAAAAAAAAAGGGTCATCTGATCATGCAGAGCTATCAATATCCATATCCCGCCCAGTTTTTATTCTCATTGGAATGCTCATACATAAGTAAGAACATATTTATATGGTTTAAATTTTTGGGTTCCCACGCCCTCCATCCTACTCGTATTTTTATTTGTCTCCTCTGAGTCGACGCACCAATTCCATATCTTTGAGATGAATGGTAACTCGTTTTGCGTGGATTGCAGCAAGATTTGCATCCTCAAACAAGGAAACCAAATGTGCCTCTGCCGCTTCTTGTAACGCTTGAAGCGCGGATAATTGGAACCGCAGTTCTGTCTTCCAGTTCGCGTTCAGTGTCGTGTTGATAGCGCAAGTGAGCGACTAACCTTGAAATCCTGCGCTATCTCTGGGACCAGCCGTTGAAAAGGAAGTTTGCGTATCAACAGTTCTGTGCTTTTTGATATTTCCTAATTTGACGCAAGGCCACAGTGCCCGGCCTGAACCTGTGCGGTTTTTTGACACCCTTGTAAAAGATCTTTAGCTATATTAAACACCGATATTAACGTATGTTCACTGACACCTGTGTTTCCTTGAGTAACCTTGCCACTCTTTTTGATGAGCTGTTTGCCGGGTGCTTTGCCGCCGGTGGACTCCCGAGCTGTCTGTTTAGTGCGAGCCATGTGTGGATAATTGGATGGCCAGCACCGCTTGTTCTTAAATAAAAAGACGGCGCCGAGTCCTCCCGGCGCCCGAACGACGAAGCCGAGTTGACGTCTGCGTTGTCCAGTTCCGGCGTTCATGGAGCCCATGTGTTCCTGCCAGGAGCCTCAAGTCAGTGTGCTCAAATGGGTGTAGAAATAAGCCCCAGAAGAGACGTTCACAGACGTCAAAGGCGGGGAATTTCGCTGTAATCCAGTAGCGTATGGTGGTGGCCATCACTTCCGGACAGACCAAATTTGATAATTGCTACTACAACCTCAGTCTTCGTCAGGAAGATAAAGATCTGCCCGAGCAAACCTTCAAAAAGGTGACATTATATTTTCGACCATCGGATTTCGCACTTCTGCTCTCGGGCCGGACAAGCGCTGCCCAGCATACTCAGACCTGAAAAGCACTCCAAAAGAAGGCTGTCCGGAGAAATGGTTCTGGGTCACCACCGGCTCAAAACAGCCTCAGAGGCGCAGAAAAGGCAATTTTTTCGCTCCTGTCTATGAAGGAAACCTGTCGATAGACAGACCAGTCGATCTGAGTTTGAATTTCCAATACAAACGGCTTGCCTAAAATGGTTATTCACGGATTTGCTCGTCCGAGTGTAAAATCCTAAACTAAACTCATAGAGCACTTTGGAGCTCATTCAGGGGTACATTCCGCTTTATTCGAGGGGATAGTCCCGAAATCTGAGGCATTTAGCTCAAGTTTACATCTTTTGTCGTTGTTTGCACACGTGAGCCGCAAAAAGCGAACAAAAAATTCGGTAAACATAATGCACGTGAAAATTTAAGGCCTTCCGAAGGGCTCGAAGTCCCGGCTAAAATCGGTTTTTGAAGGCCTTCGCCCGAAGGGCGAAGACTGCGGGCCCCGGCGCTCTCTGTATTGCATGAAAGAGTCGTCCACATAATCACTATCATCCATGGCGGCTCCGATAATAATTTTATGGATGGGATTCGTGGACGCAGTATTTCAAATTTGTGGATACTGACTTATTTCTGGACACTATTTGTGGACGCTGCCCGTTTGCGGAATCATTTCTGGGCCGACTCTGTCGGGAACCATAAATGATGTCCACAAATGATGTCCACAAATGTCAAATGATATCCACAAATGTATACACAAATGCATCAACAAGCAGGCTGGGACCCCGCTCATGCCGAGCACACGGGCAATGCCTCAGTAACGTTCCTGAGGGCGATCTCATAATCTGAAGAAACATAAAGTTTCGTATTAGCCCCGTCTATAATCTCCGGCGCGCGCTGCTTGCAACAGTAAGCGAGGCATGCCACAGATTCATTCTCCCCGGACCCGGGTCGGAGATCAGGAAGGCGGAAAGAGAATTCCGAAGCCCATCGGGGCCGGGATACCGCAAGCCGATATGGTATATAAAGCCTGCAGTTTGAGCCACATTTCCCTCATTCCTTTGCAGAAGCCGGCTCTGGATTATTGGAGTCAGAGCAACCTTGCCACTTGCACCGACTTCATGTATCTGGGCTCTGGTGCATTTAGCCCAGCGGTGCGGAATCTATCCAGCGGAGCTCTGGATTATTGGATTGAGTGCAACCTTGCCAGTTGCATCGAATTCATGTATCCGGGTTCTGCTGGATTGATCACAACACCAGTGGAGCCAAATCCTTCCAGTGTGGCTCTGGATTATTGCAGTGAGCACAACCTTGCCAGTTGTGTCAACTCCATGTATCCGGGTCTCGGTCTCTTGAGAGAATCGTTGGATTGAGTGTGACCTTGTCAGTCGTGCCGAATCCCTTTATTTGGGCTCTGGGGGATCATTGGATCGGTGTTCCGAGTCCATTTTGGGTTCTGGGGGATCAATCACAACTCAATTACCTAAGTGCCAAACACCGCTGAGTTTCACTTCTATTTTGGCCTTCTATTGATGTCGCTCACAAATCTCCCCTAGGAAGACATTTCGGCCACAAGGATAAGAATTTGTGCATGGCCTATTTATGGCCCAAACGACTCGAATAAAGAAGGTCAACATAAGTTGCAACCCTGCACTAGTACCGTTTGTGCATCCTAATTACATCAAATGGTACACAAGAAAATCTCATGCTAATCAGGAAATTTCAAGGGCAACTTCCAAAAGGTGCGGTGCTGGTCGACGTTTAATGACAGCTTCCTGGAGGAGAAGAATCCCAAGGCGCAGGGGCTCTTCTCCTCTCAGGGAACTGTCATTGCATTACGACGAGCACAGTTCTCATTCTGATCTGCGATTGCTCTGTGTTCCTTGACGATTTTCAACGCACGATTACTGGTAATTGGGGGCTGGTACATGATGATCAGAGCCACAAGGAAGTGTTGCGAATTTGGGTAACTAACGATTATTTCCCTGACCTCTACCTCGTTTTATTTGAGGCGCAGAACAATCTCGCACTGCCTCGATCGGCACTCTGAATGAATAACCCTCCAACACGGACTCTCATACGGCAACTTAAGTTAGTAAGTTGGCCTCCTCTGTTGATCTGAGGGATGCTCAATTTGGACTTACTCTCAGACTTCATGCCAAGGAGGTCCCGAGCATCGAGGTTGTATGGACTGGTAAGTTGCAATCTCTATCTGGTTCTAAGCGATAACCCAAACTGCGCTCATTGTTTGGGTTCTAGGGGCTTGAGGGCCTGGAAAACTGCGGCCTCTGTTGGGTTCTGGAGGCTTGAGGTCGTGGCCTGGCAAGCTGCGACCTTTGTTTAGGTTCAGGGGCTTGAGGTCGTGGCCTGGCAAGCTGCGACTTCTGTTTGGGCATCAGGGGGCATCGAGGTCGTGGCCTGGCAAGCTGTGACTCTTTTTTGGGTTCGGGGGGCTTGAGGTCGTGGCCTGGCAAGCTGTGACTTCTGTTTGGGTTCTGGGGGCTTGAGGTCGTGGGCTGAAGCTGCGACTTCTGTTTGGGCATCAGGGGGCATCTGGGTCGTCGCCTGGCAAGCTGCGACCTCTGTTTGGATTCTGGGGGCTTGATGTCGTGGCCTGGCAAGCTGCGACTTCTGTTTGGGTTCTGGGGGAACAGATTGAGATTTGGCCTGGCCAGTCACAACTTCTTTCTGGCCAGTCGAGGATGCTTTGGCCTGATGGTAGCAGGACAACCTGGCCAGTTGTCTTGCCTCTGTCGTGGCTTCATCGCGGGAAACAATCTGCCAAATTGTTTGTGTGATGGTGTGCTCGGTTGGTTGTGGGCTGTGTGGCCCACCTGATGAGTTCAAAAGAACGAAACCAACCAGTGGGAAAATAAAATGCCTTCATTATTTCATATGTACAGTCAGATCGCTCACAATGCATGAGGTCATAATGTATGTATAGTCTAAAATACAATGTGCGTACGCAAGCGGGGAACGAGCAGTTTTCCATCCTGGGCTCATTTGCAGCCGGGTCTCGAACCTGCATTTATGGGAGATAGCCAGCGGAATTTCTAGCAAGACTGTCACTTCCGATTTCTTTTCCGTGCCCTCGTCATTGAGCGGAGCGTCTCCCAAGGGATTCATCCTTAACCAAACACAGGGCGCCCAAAATAATGGAAGCTCATCTGGAAGGGGGCACCAAGTCGACGCTTGCCCCCTCCACATGGGCGACGAGAAGAGGGCGCATCAAAAGCGATATGAGAGGGTGTCGATGGAGCATACGATGCGTGTTCCCATATGTCTGGGGGCAGTTGACTCTATGGAGTCTTGCCCCCTTGACCAAAAGTGGCTCCGGCCTAGTCATGGAGGGAAACTTGGGAAGCAGTGGCCGCAAGAGTTGTCCAGTGGTCATGGAAAGACGACAGGCTTGTTGAAGCGAGAATTCGAGGAAAAGTGAACAACTGAACAGTTATAAATAGAAATTCAACAGCGCGGTGGAGTGAACTCAACATCTGGAGTGGAATTGTAGAGCCCATGACCTCATTCGGAGCCCCGGGAGCCAATCCGAGTATACCAAAGACAAATGGTCTTGTCTCGCGCACAGGAAGACGTCTTTTCTTATATAGATGCTACCATTTTATTTGAAATGATTCAACCCACAAATGGGCCCAAACTACCGCGCTCATTACTTTTTTGCCGCCACTGTATCTACGAGAAACGAAAAACGAAAATGCCAGAAACGAAAATGAATTGGACAGCCGGATGCTCGCCGGAGGTATAATGTAATGTGTACTACACACCGAAGCCGTAGAGTGTACGACGACCTCTTTTAAAGGCATAGACAACATTCACGGCACGGACTGTCTTGCGGTTCCCATGCTCCGTGTAAGTCACTGCGTCCCGTATGACCTGAGACGGGGAAGCAGACATATATTATACATGTTATGATGTTAAAGCGATATGAACTTACATTCTCAAGAAACATTTTCAGTGCACCCCGGGTTTCCTCATAAATGAGGCCCGAGATACGCTTGACTCCTCCCCGGCGGGCGCGACGGATAGCTGGCTTGGTGATCCCTAGCTCTAGGGATGACGCGATGGTAGCAAAGTGGCCTCAAATTCGCACTCACCCTGTATGTTGTCCCGCAAAAGTTTTCGATGGCACCTTTTCCAAGACCCTGAACAAATAGAAGCACAAGGATGAAAAGTATTCTTAATCACCTGGAAGAGCCTACATTGCCTCCTTTTCCACGGCCAGACATATTTAGTAATAGTACGAGGTTTAACAAACAGGAGAATGGCGCCTCAGCGGCGGCCGACGAGGTATGATCAATAGGAGGGCAGGAACTTTCAAAGGTTCATTATATGTGCACGGCGGCGCTGGATTCAGCTGAAAGATCGGTTGCAGACCTGGCCTGATCTCCGCGCGAATCCGCACGTATCGCCCTCTGTAGAGACATGGTTAGAGACCGGGAATCAATCTCATAATTGAAAAAAATATCACCTGAACCGACCGCATACACGGAGACTGAGGTAGCTCAATCCATCCACAGTTTCTGCGTCGGTATAACTCTCGTGGTTTCCGGACACATAACCATATCTGTGAATACCGTGGCACCCGCGCGGCGGATGGTCTACGTCGAAACGCCCACCCTGCGCCCGCTTGCACACGGACGGCGCGGTCGCGTTGGATTCACGCGCTCTGCTGCCCTGTTGGTATACCAAAGACAGTCCGGCGCTTTGAATCCCACAGTGACCATGGCCACCGAGTGCGCGAGTTCCTGTTGAAAGCATTCTAGAGTAAAGTTGACCATGAGAAAATACCTCTCGTCGTAAATCAAGCCCCAGTTTTTGCACGGTTAGGCCTTGTCAGCCATTATTGTAAAGGTTAGTGAAGCCCTTGGTAGGTAGGTAGGTAGCATTAGACGGCACGGTCCCGCCGGTTTCCAGAAAGTATCCCGGTGTACACGCACTAATTATTTACACCATCGTCCCTGGACCCCTTTATATCCTCGTGGCCGAGCTCACGGTCGCAGTTGTCTCTTGGAGTCATCCTCGCCGCGGTAGAACCAAAAGAACACAGAGAAGCAAAAAATGAGTTAGCAGATCAACACGGGTCAACCTCACTCAGTTTACTCATTTAACCGAAACACGGGGACGGCGTAGAACACCTCAAGGATCTCATACATGTGCTTGGCAACCAGTGCAATCGTCGATCTTGGATAAATGATGTCCTTAAGGAACTCAGTATGTATTTGAAAGTTCCGCCATCCGGTCTTGTACTTAAGTCCTAGACTCGTAACCAGTCTGCCATCTACGGCAATTCTAAGTGCAAGCACTTTGCCGTCGGCAGACTGGTACAACTCGGACCAAACAAAAGGCCTGAGCCTGAGTTTGAAATTTAGGCGGTGCCGATTGATGCCGAGCACAGCCACTCCCTCGCTCTGAGACGTTCCCCCACTCGACGCGTCTTCCTGCTTCCTACCTCCATCCTGCTGCCCTCAAATCGCCTCAAGTATTTCCTATATTGTCCCTGCCACGCTCCAGCACCCGTTTGGACCGCGTTTCACCCACGAATCGTCTTCGAATTCCACGTTCTGTCGCCTCGCGATGATAGCCGCCGCGGGACCCACTGCTCCTCTCCCACCCACTCCTCAGCCGCCTTTTGCCCTACATTGGATCTACCAGGCCAATACCATTCCAGATCACGTCCAAAATCTTATCTGCAGTCCAAATCCTAAAAGAAATGAAGATGTCTCCGATTGACCTCGTCACCACAATTCTCGTAAAGCCCAATGTCTACCCGGCCAATGTCGATGGATTCTATAGAAGCCTGGGTCTAGAACAGTTACTAAACGTCGTTAATCAGGACAAACGCGGCACCAAGAAGCTCTTTGCTTGGTTCGAGGGACCAGGAATGGACCACCTGATCCACGACATCCACGCCGAAATGGATCTCCTCAGCGAAATCTTCCGTTTTTCCACATCTGAAGTCACCCCCGAATCACTTTGCGACTTCGATTTTGAGCGCGACGTCACTGAAGTCTGCTGCGAACGTACCCCAAAGCTTTGACGGATACTTCTGGCAGCAGCACAAACTCACCGCGCAGCAAGGGAAAATAAAAAGAAGAACTATGAGCCCGTAGTGCTCTTTTTTCACCTCAGAATGTATTGTGGCTAACTCTCCGATAGCTCGTGACGATGATTCAGGCTCAACTAGCAAAAACACGCTCCCAAAACAATAATCTTTGTGCCATCCCTTGCAGTCTATACTTCCTGAGCTCCGGTATGCCCCGCAAAGTTGTCGACACATTACTATTAGCCCACGTCGGAATGTGTCTGTCTTATAACTCGGTCAATGATATGCATGCGACACTCGCTGTAGGCCAACTCCGGGCCAGTTTCTTGTAGGGCGGCTGAGAGAGGCGAGGCCATCGTAGGGTGGATCTCGATTTGAAGAGCACCATCGTAATAGTTGAATAGCGTGATGAACAGCCTGCATGTCGGATTGTTAGTGATAAACTTGATCTGTTCAGCAGAAATGTGGGACAGATGCCTGATGTAGTCATCATGTATCAATGCTCGCAGGAACGCGCGTTCGCGTACCAGCAACTGGGGCTGCGCAAGTTCAGCTGTTTTTCTGTTATGATTGCTACTGTTCGGGAATGCATGAAACTTACACAGGCATAACGATCGGTACAAAGAACAGAACTTGCGGTGCCCATCCTGCCAGTCGGCCGCCTGGCATGTGTTACCACTGTCGCCCCCTCTGCCTCGATTGCTACCACGTTAAGCAGCGTTAGTGCCTCGACCGGTTTCCCTGCCCCAAGCGGTGTATTTGTCGTCACAGGCATTTACACCACATGCCTGACCGTTACGTTCGACGCCGCCCCCACCGCCTCGGCCTCCACCGGTCTCCCGATCGTGCGTATTCCCGTGTGAACTCCAGCTGACTGAATGCTTACGTTTGGTGAAGGAGAGCTTCTCTGTGTTCCCTACCACCTCCGCCTTCGCTGTCCGCGCTGCTCCCAGTTTGAGCACTGCTTCCAGTTTCAGCGCTACTCCCAGTGTCAGCGCTGGTTCCAGTTTCAGTGCTGCTCCCAGTGTCAGCGTTGGTTCCAGTTTCAGCGCTGCTCCCAGTGTCAGCGTTGGTTCCAGTTTCAGTGCTGCTCCCAGTGTCAGCGTTGGTTCCAGTTTCAGCGCTGCTCCCAGCTTCAGCTCTTCCGCTTCGACCGTCATTGCGAGCGTGAGTCGCATTTATTGTGACATCGTCGTGGGTATTGGGATCTGACATTCATTGTAGTCGTCCGTCCCTGAAAATGTCGCGGTGTTCACTACCTGCATGGTGTTCCTCCCCGGTGCTTCCTCGGCCGGCGCGACGAGCACAGCGGTTGCTTCCTTTTCTTCGGCTTCGGCTAGCATAGTGGCTCTTTCTTCAGGCGTTGCCACCACAACCCGTGTTGCCCCAAGCCATGCGGCTCTGACTTCAACTATTGCCTGAACGTTTCATCCTTAAATCCTGGAGTGACTTCACAAATCACTCGTCTTTCATACCTGGACCTTTTCACGCCTCAGTTATTACTGCAGACTATTACATTTATCATGTCGCAGCTTATAGTAGTCAAAAAACAAAATTATTACCAGACACCAGTAAGATCACCGGGACATAGGTAAAATAACGTTAACAGAATGGATGGTCGTCGTTCCCAGTGGATCCTTAATGATCCCAAGCTTGCTTGATCAAGTCGGCTGTTCTCTCCGCCATCATGTAAACCGCGCAGGGATAAAAGGCCATCGATTTTTCCTCAGCAAGTGAACGGGGTTGAACAATATTTGCGACTGACCACCACTGATAGATCGACGATTCGCAGTCCAGTCAACCCTTTGACAGTCAAGTCCGGATCAACGACGCCCCAGTTTGCACCCGTCGGGGACATGGCGGCCGACCCAGCGGGGTGGAATATAGTCTGGCTGTGCGCGCGAATGTAGGCCTTGAGCTGGGCGTCAGTACTCGAGCTATTCACGCCAACAGGCGATATAGCATAGCCCTTCCACGTGGGTGCGGCGGCAAAGCGCAGCGTGCTCTTGAGAGCTTCCCGCATCATCAGCACGTCGATCTCCTCCCCAAGAAGATTTGGGTTGATAAGTGAGGGTGCCAGTGGATCGGTGGTGTTCAGAGTAACCGCACCACCTGGTCAATAAGATAAGCTATATGTGACTATTGATTCACCATGTCTAATCGCGTCTTATAGCTGGGACCCAGAACGTTGGGGCGGAGCCATATGTTGAAATATGTTGCGCCTATATGAATGAACGAAAAAATGCGAGCTATCGGGGCGTTAGATACCACATTATCTTCTACTTCAGCCATGGATCATCAATGTTGACGGCTGATGCTGATTCAACACCCTCGGTGAGCAAGCAGAAAGCTCAGGCTCAAAGATATTGTTTGCCGCACCGGGAGTCGCACAACGTGGCGCTTCTCCAACAATCTTCGTGTATTGAATGCGAGGAGGCACAGAAAGGAAGGGGGATTGAGCAGCTCGCGTGGAACTGGCCATCACAGTAGTTGATGCTACATCCAAAGGGCATGTCGTAAAAAGACACCCAATGCGATATTGGTGTCACGGTGTGATGTTGCGGTTGATTCGGACACCACCGATGACCTAGCAGAAAGCTCTGGCTCATCGACGTTGCTTGTCGCACTCGGAAGGGGGACAATCGAGACAGGTGCGCCTGTAGTAAAAATCCCCACTGATGGACAACTGCGGCCGCCAGTGGGAGGATAAGATGTTTGCGCCGGGGCCGACTACGAAAGCAGGTGACTGCGTCCACAGCGGCCGAGGATTTAGCGATTAGCATAGTCATCCCAGCGGGAGGCCGAGGATTCCTAGGAGAAGCCGGAGAAATGACATCAAACTGGTGCCAGTATTTGGCGAGGGGAACGAGACTGGGGTTTTGCAGCGCGAGAGCGAGGCGAAATGGTGCGATAGGTGAACAGGAATTCCGATATCCAAGGGATCAAGGAGTTCGACAGCAGAGACGTGGTCGGTAGGATTCAGTCGCAGACAGCGCTGCATGAGCGAGCAGGGTTCACCTTCTAACGGGTGCAAGGTTGTCCAAATTCGCCGAAGATTCGGAAGAGATGTATAACATCTCGGCAGGTGACTCAGGATGGGAGCGCTGGGACGCCCTCAATTCAAGCGCCACAGTTTATCGCATTCTCAATGTCGGTGATTCTGGTAACGACTCCGAAGATGAGGATGAGGATGATTATGAGGAGCCGGATGAGGGAAGCAGCTCCAAAATGCGGAGGCCGAAGGCGCCCTCGTTGGCTTTCAGGAAGGCTGAGAGCTCTTCATTCCAGCCCAAACAGTGGCAAATGAACCCTGGCACGGCATGCCGAGTTTTGCAGCAAATCAGTAAATTGGGCTGTTTGGAGCCATTTCAAGGCGGATTTTGTTGGTGTCCATCTGGGGTGATAGCCAGCGAAATTTCGGTTCAAACTGTGTCCTCGGATTATTATTCAGTGCCCTTATTGGCTTTCAGGAAGGCTCCAGCCCAAACAGGGGCAAATGAACACCGCCACAGGTTTTAGTCTTTGTTTGAAACAAGATTGGCCACTTACGTCTCGCAGATTTCGGTTGCTGTCGGGGGGTTCATGATCCAGGGATGGAATATTTCCGAGGTCCTGTTCACCAGGGAGGCCGTCCCTGCTAAGACTGTGTGGAAACAGCTCTCGCGCATAAACCATATCCCACGGGTTACTATCCCCCCCCACCGTCCCCGACACACCTACAACTCGGACAAACGAGCATATCTTGCTCATTTCTGGGCCGTTTTCCTTGATTTTTTGTATGGTACACTTGGGATGATGTCGTATACCTACTGCAAACGACCCTTCGGCCCGAAATCGTCTGCAGACAATCTATAGTTTGATGCAATTCCGGAGGTATTACCATTTTGGGAAATCTTCAAATGCCCAATGTCTTGAAGCAATACCGGCATACTAAAACGAGTTGGATCTACTGTGTAATTTCCCAGGGAAAGTGTTTGCCAAGTTCTGTGGCAAGGGATAACCTAGTTCCCCTATAACTTGCGAAATATCATTTCTCACGATCTGAGGTCAGGCCCATGTTCGACAACGAAGGTCAATGCAAGGCCGGAAAGTAATTAAAAGTACCTCAGAGTGTTGGTCTGAGTATTTCCAACAATTATTGTGGCCCAAATCGGCCGGCCTTCCTGCCAAAACCAGGATGCAGCCTTCTGTCCGACTGGATTATTTGGTCCGGCAGCAATAAGTGGTAGCGGGGAATATCTTCGGTCAATTGCAGCATAAATGAGTTAAATAGGCGTAGAACAAGTGAGCAAAGTACCCCGGACTCACTCATAGCCTCACACAACTACTAGATATCGACATCCAGCCAAAACTCGAGAAATGATGCTCAGGTGGAACTAATTGATGTATCTTGAGTGTCGAGGGGGCCATGGCATATTTTCGTTATCCAGGGAGGTGTATTACATCTAGAGGAATAGCTGTACCATAGGCTCGTAACCAGCCTAGCCCTGTTCATCGGGTGCGGGTCTTCGAAGCTCTTCATTCTGTGGGAGGCGGTGCTGTGAAGACCGTATTCCTTCCGGATGGCGCCTACGACTTCGGACTCGATCACGGTGTGCTCGCTTTCTGTGCCAAGGTGCCTTGTCCTGCCTTCCCCGTTTTACCGTCCCAGACGATCGCCGCCGCCCTACCCCTCCCTCGTACCCCGACCCGTCCGTGTATACGCAGAACCCTCCGCGCCTCGCAATCTCCATCTCGGTCCTTGCGACGTCTTTGTTCGGCGCGATGCGAGTCGTCGGGGATCCCGGCGACGCTGGCTACCAAGTCCTGAGAGAAAACTGCTCAGGGAAACATGAGTTTGAAATGAAGATCACCAGTTTGTGCGACGCGATAGGCTTCAAGGATCTTCAGGATCTGGATGGTTGAATCTGGATAAACTACTGATGATGGGTATATGTACTTTACGTAACAACTCCTTCGACATGCTAATAATTCATTTCAATGTCCTTCGAGTTTCCGTTTTTCGCCCTTAGCCCTGCGTGCCCAAGCTTCGTCAATACCATCATTGCTATGAGATTCCACCTCCGCTTTTCAGCTACCGGATTGCTTGCCTCACCCCAACCCTAGACTTTGATATATTCTGATGGGCTGGGCCTCGATCATTCTCGTCAGTTTCCGGATCAGCTGTAAATTATCTCTTTTGTACTGTCGGCCATCCAACATATGCTTGAGATACCTTTGGTCTACCTGCAACACGGATCCCACAGACTCGTCAATTTTCTCCGCGATAAATCATGGAAGGCCTCGAATGTCGAAATCTCAATATTGAGATACATGAACTAATGTACAAAAGCGCATGGAAAGTATTTATACCGAGAGACAAGACATGTATCGATCACTGCAAGAATTCAAGTCAAGGATGGTAGTTGGCCACCAGCATCTTCTCGAATTTATTGAAGCTCGGAATTCACAACTGCAAGCGCATTAAAAGTGGCGCTCCACCCCTGGCCTCCCTTTTCAAACTCCAATATTTGCAGGTCAGAATGACAAAGTCATGCATCTCTCGAATATTGGTCCTGTTCATGTACTGGAGCGTGCTGTTGACAATGATGGCAGGCACCAAAGGCGGCCCTTTCTGTGGTTGATATGACTTTGAACAGTCACGAGCCGACTTCCACGGCCCAGCATAGTTATATGGTTCTGCCTCGTTTTTGACTGCGGCCACGGCAGTCTCCGCCACTGGATCGGCCGTTCGCTTTTGCTGTCACGCGATCGGTCAATGCCAAAAATGTTTAGGCCTGGAGAAACATACAGGCAGATGCCGCTCGCAGAAGCACGCCAATGCGCGCAGCTCAGAACCTTGAGTTGATCTCATTGGGAACAACAATTTGGATTTGCGAGCACACGTCACGTGGAACGCAAGGAAACATGATTGCTTGACACAGTGGATGCATGCGCCTTCTCGCCTGGTGCATATCGAACATTTCTGCATTGGGTTTCAGAGAAATTTACCACTTGGAGAGTAAAAATTGCAACGAACGAGTTTCCACCGTTGCTTGGAAATGTCCTCGATGCCAATTACTGGCTCCATGAAAACATCGTTGGAGACGAATGTTTCTCTGTGAAAGGCTCCACGTCTTCGATACCAACGACTGCGCAGTTGGTTGCGTTGATCATGTTGTTGGTATTCGAGAGTCGCTGCTGGGACTTCCGGAGGAAGATATTTATGTTGTCGAAGATGGTGCAAAAGACGCGGCCACTTGTGATCAGTTGGACCGCAAGATGGATTGCATCCTCGCTGATGCGGACCTTGAGGCGCTCGACAGTGCGGCTCGAAACACAGACGCCAGCATTGCTGAGCATCAACACAACCCGAGAACTTGTTCCCGAAATTTTGAAGAAAAGCCAGAGAATGAGGGGGAGCACATTGGTAGCACGATTACGAACAAATGCTAGCATGCTGATGGTCAAGAGAATGGCCTGGATATTATTTAAGGTTAATTGAGTTATGAAGAGCGTTGAATGTGCATACAAAAATAGGATTCCGCAAGAATCCAGGGTAATCTCTTGTCCAACTGTGGCCAGCTGAATCCCTGGGGTCTGCATCACCCGATTCGAGATTGGGGTCATCGTTTGGATCATCTTCCAAATCTCCCTCTCTAGTCGGCATTGGCTCGTCTTCCTCTGCTTTCTTCCGCTTCCTCAATGCGTTGGGAGATGCACGGAAGGTAAGCAGAAGCTCCCAGGTAAAACGCGTTGATCCGTTCTTCATCGGTCTTATTTCCCTTTTACTTTCACTTCCAGGGCGATTTTTCATCCAGTCAGAAATCGTGATTCCGAGCCTGTATAATTATCCACGCAATTTCGAAGCAGCAGGACCGGCCGCGAAGTGGTTCGCACCTGCTAGCTATACCCTGAAGCTCGAGGAAATTTGTATGCAGGAGCTGTCCGTTCGACTCGGGCGCTGGTCCATACTTATATTTCGGCTGCTGCTGTGTGCTCTCTTTCGCTAATTGTTTTTGGAAAACAACTGGCGTCTTGAGCGTCGGCGTCGTGTTAACAGTATGTGTTGAAATAAAAGCTTACTGTGTTGCGCAAACTGATGGCTGGTGGTTCATTTTTCTTGAGATTTTTGAGAAATTTCGGTATACATGTGAGTTCATTTCGCAGATATTTATGTCGTCAAGGGTTGCTTGAGGCTCGGGTTGGCTTGGTCATTTCTTTATCATCCAATTTCAACTGGATAGTGGAATTTCTTGGATCTTTTTGCTGTCTCATGGTCATGAGGATCTTGGAACAATGTTCCGGCAGGAATAACAGGCACTTAGTCTTCAAAATACCATCCTTTCTTTGAAGGGACCAGAAAAATCCTCAGCCACCAGAGCCATTAGCCATCAGTTTGCGCAACGCAAAAAAGCCACTGGATGGCTCGGATGGCTGCTGCGCAAACTCGCTAATAAGAGGAGACATCAGTGGCTACGAAATTACTCGAACTCGAAATTGTTGATAATTAAACCCAATAATCCCCCGTTGCTTCTGCCCAGAACGCTGCAGATAGCTCTTGGTTTTTCTGAACCACTTGTTTCAAAAAAATCGTAATTCACATCCGACATTTGGCGCAACTGGGATTCGAAGCCATGTCGAAATGTGGGTGTGTTTTCGAAAGTAGTCAAGAGCTTGGGCACGGCATACTTTATGTAGCAGTAGCTAGCGGCATTCATGGGCAGACACTGGTTTCCATATGGAGGCTACAACTAAAAAGACGAAGATGAATTCAATAAGAAAATCCTTTGACCCTACCGACTTGGTACAAGTTGGCCGTCGACCCTGCAGGTACTGACAAGATATGGTGCCTGGTTGCCATCTGCCAACAAGATCCATATGGACCTGAAACAGGTACCAATCTACAGTGGAATCCAGCAGGACATAGTGGACTCCATTGGAGTTCAGTGGATGAAGTGAACACCAAGGCCCAATGCAGACTGGTGGAGATTGCCGTCAGACGTTATCTTATCTTGGCCTACCCTGGGAAACATCACCTAACAACACCCCTTGATATCTGCCAGTGGCCGCCAAGGGCCAGTGGCGGCCATTGGTGGCTGCCAACGAACTTTCCACCGGCGGGTATATTACTCCGTCAAGGCCGGATTTCCTTTTTTGGAATACCCATTTTAAACTCGTAGAACCACCAGAAAAATCAGGAAAAAAAATCGGATCATTGGGATAATGGATATACGAGTCGACATCGTCTACCAAGCGATCCTATAATGCGAACTAACTTGGAAGTTCTTTATCCCACCCTGGCCATGACTCGGAGTATGTTTGAAGCTCTCCGCGTCATTCTTTGGATGTTCCAAGTCCCCTTCAGGTGTGCAGTGTGAGTACAATTGAACAGATGGTCTTTGCCATACATTATGCCACATTTCTCATTTCAAAGACAACATTGATTCCTTTGACCGATTTTGAATTCTGACCATCCCGCAGCAGTTTTGAGCCTTACACATGTACATTAATTCATGATCTGACATCAGTATCACTATGGAGCTTTTCACAGGCCATTCGGGGTGCATTTGGATATGGGGTTGCCCTTTCGTTCACATAGCAGTTTTCCAAACCAGTAAATCTGACTATTTTGGAAATTGATACTGTAGGCGGGTGAAATTCGTCCTGACCACTTAGAACCTCGGATTGCGGTCAGGTAAGGCTTGCTAGCATTGAACACGACCCTTAACGGTTGTAACGAAGGACTTTTCCAAATTTGGAAAGGGTCAGGCCGAGGGTCAGACCCGGTCAGACCCCAGTCAAACGGTCAAATGGGTCAGACCTTTTTGACTCTCGGCCTGGCCTCAGACAACACTGGCGATAGATAATATGCAAAATCTCAAACCTGTTTTGGCTCGACAACGATCTTTGCGACCGGATTTTTGCCCAAGAGAGCTTTTTTCACAAGATAGTCATACTAGTGTTCGACGTCTGCAATGTGCATGGGATCGGTAACTTGGCGAGGGACAGTATAAGTGATGGTCTAGTCGATGAAGTTGGGGTGGGCAGGCTGGAGAACAGTGTTGATTTTTGTAAGGATATGGGTCCTGAGCCGTCTCATCCTTCTTGGGGCTTTGCCTGCCAAAATTTTCCTCCAGCCAGGTTGGCAGCTGTATAAAAGTAGCGGTGACAAGTGATTGGCACCATAGTCAGAGCTCCCCTTCTATAATCCGATTGTGCGTCCTCCAAATAATGGCCGAGATCTGTTAGAAATACTATTAGTATCATCAAACAGTGCGTACAATATATTTTCCCTGTCTCATCACAAATATTTTTTGGAAATCCTGCGCAGCCATGGAATTCCGACGAACAATATGATGTCTTTACACGACTGTAGGCAAGCCCTCTTAACCCATTTCTTCACCGGTGCTTGTTCTGCAATCTATCGAGCCAGTCCATCACTTTCTGGGTGCATTTTTGTTCACGACGGATTTGAAGACTCGCAGGATCTATCGCATTTCGCGATGAGTCTCCTGATATCGTTCCCCTTTAATTCTCCTTATGCTCTGTCTGCTACTATTGATCGCCCACCTTTGCAAAAGTGTGTACCTTTGCAAAAATTCGATCCAATTGCGTCAACTCGTGTCGGATTGGCTTCAAATAAATGTAGTAGACGCCTGCAGTAACCCTAGGAGTTTTGCTTAAACAGATGGTGTTGAGACAGTAATCCTGGATTAAATCTGGGATGAATTAATCCGACCGTATTTGGAAATAGATTAAAAAGAAAACACCTTGGAGACTCGAACTCGTGAAAACCAATAACAAAACTGCCACCACTACCACTACACCACGCAGCCAATGAAACGGTTTGATAGCTCAGCCACAGCACCATTGCAGAGCTTAGGGTCTATTGCTCACCACCTTTCGTTGAAATGTTCCCCAGCCCGTACAGTCAAAGGGTTGAACCCACAGATTAATCACAGTTTCAAATCACTAACCCACAGAACCTCCTCAGATTAATCACAGTTTTAAATCTTGATGAAACAGGATGAAAGATGCCAGTACCTGTACACTCTAGATGAGTCAGTAGCCTGAGTGAAAGCTGTGTTAGTAAAGCATGAGAGACTGAAGAGAAGTTTAAACCAGTTAAATTCTGAATATAAACAGATTAATGAAGGAAGGAAGAACAGCACACCGTTTAAAGTCTTGAATTACTCTGATGATAAGTTTCAACTGAGATCACACCACCTTACACATGGAACTTACAAAGCTCAACCCACCCGGCGTCTTGATTCACTCTTCTCATCAACATTTTTGCTCCTCTGTTCTGGTTCCCTGTTTGTGCCTTAACTATGATCACTTCTGTGGGACTTCTACAGCCGTTTGCATAAGTCCGTGAACATCCGTTTTTTTTCGGGCCATTACATGGCAATCAGAGACTGCCAGAGGCCCAAAAGGTACCAAGTGCACCTACACCGCTGCCGTGCCACTCCGCCCCACCACTATAGCAGGTCGAGTTTGTCATGCCGACACGTCGCACACACCACGGCTGCAGCGCCAGCGCACCCACCCCGCCGCCATACCAAGCGATCCAGATCCCCAACATCTACTTTGACGCGTCGTCGAGCGCTTCCTTCTCGACGGATGGGAGTGGCAACATGCCAATGCTCTTGCCAATGATCTCAGAGCGTGGCGTGGGCAACGGGAACAGTGGATTCGACTACATGCCCAGCTTTGCAGGGGCATCCGAGTTCGAGGCGTCTCTACAGGGATGATAACGGACCAAACTTCATGACAAGTTTGGGTCCCGATTTGGAAATTGCTACTAGGCCCCCAATATTTCCTTGATTCTCGATTGAAGTGTGTAAAATGTACGAGAGGGAAGTCGTTTATACCCCCCGAGTCAAAACTTCGAAATTCGAAAATATTATTTTTCTCATGCACATTTGATCTCGGGCCGGTACTTCCGGTGGCTGTGCCACGTTCCCGCCCTCTCCCGCCAAGATCCCGCCGTCTCCCGCCGGCATCACCCCCTCTCACCAGCATTCCAGGATTACTAAAAACAGATTTCATTATGTTGAGGCACAAAATTAGGTGTTTGGGTCCGTCTAGGGTTATAACTTTTTGGTTTTTGCTCTCAGATTTCGCGCTTTTGGACAAGCGGGTAGGGCCGACGAGCGGCACAGCCCGCTACCATGAACATTAACATGAATTGTATTGTTCAGACACTGAATTCCCTCATTGAACTGGATATACCTGTAAAGTGGGTTATGGATTTTAAGCCATTCGAGCGCCTTCCGTACATGGTGTGCATATACAGCCAAGGGTGTAGCATGCTCGCGAGGCCATTCGGGGGATGTAACGCGCATGCCCCATGGGGCTAGATACTACGCGCTGTCAGTTGAGCGGCTCTTTTCGAAGTCGCATCATTTGTGCCATGAAGCTCGCGGCTCAATGAAGGCGGAGACGATCATGGAGGCGATGCTGGTCAAGATGTGGATTAAGGCTGGGCTTTTTAAAAAGGCCTCCTTGCAGTGCAGCACGGCGTAGATATTATGCTTTATTGTCAATGTATGCATAGGTCTTGGCCGCTAAAATATACCGTTTGGAACGGTTACAAACGGTTTCTATACTGTTTCCGTTTGGTTTTCCGAGATCGGCGAACGGAAACGGAATGGTTGGAGCCTTAGCGCTGCTCCTCGGTAGTGTTGCCGGGGTTCGGTTAGGTTCGGTTCTTTCCAAAATTCCTCGAACCCCGAACCTCAGGACGGGTTCGTTTCGGCACTTTTGGCGAAGCTCGAACTGAACCCAGAGCTTCGGTGCATACGGCTTCGGTTCAGGTTCGGACAGGTTCGAATCCGAACGAACCCGCAATTTTTTTTAAACGATTTTTCACAGGTATTCGAGGCAGAAATTTGCGGCGCAACAAGGTGCCAGAGGGCATTGATTCAAATAACGACTGTAGAACAAAGTAATTCTACGCATTGTCTTCATCATCAGACTCCAATGCATCAAAATAAGATATTATCCGCTTAGCGACTTCCTCCGCGGCCCCAATATGATTATTTCTGTACGCACTTTTCAAGATCTGAAGTGCTTCAAACGTTTTTGGGAGCGAGGCGGTTGCGGTCAAAGCTCCGTTTGAAAAGGCGCACTCCGATGCTGTAGCAGAGCCTTGGATGTTAGATACTGTCCCGAGTGATGCTGAACACCAAGGAATATTAGAAGTCAATTTTTTCTGCATGAACAAAGACTCACCTCCACCAGGTCACAACATCGTCCACATCCTCTAAGGGAGAATCGAGATACGCTTTGAGCTCCTCCCGGGGATCAGGAACAGATGAGTCTTGATTCTTGCGCGCCTGAATCTGCGACTTCATCCAGCTGTGACCGTACTGGATGGGAACGACAGGGCCTGCAATAACCTGAGCTGCATCCAAGGTCCAAGGTTACGCGAGACACGCCCGAGGAGCGACGCTGGAAAAATTCCGTGATATTTGTGGGCCTGGTGGAAGAGGGCTTAACGAAATGGATAAAATGAGTACCTATTTACGTGCATCAACAGACGACATTCTTTTCTTTTTACCCCGCGGCCTACACACCCAATACTTCCAGAAATATCTTTCGGGATCGGGTTTTTCTGTGAATACAGTTCCCGTCTAAGGCTGGAACATTATGATTAAATATGCCCTCCGGCCATAATGTACTGTAATCATAATATAATCTTAAGGTTTGAAAGGATATTTAATCATAAGGGTATCATAATGTATTGCAATCGTAATTTAATCATATTTAATCATATTTATTCCGTATTTTTCCGCGCAAATCTTTTCGTCTGGCTCCCAGCCTTGCAACCTCCAATCACTCATTACAACACCTCAGGCGGGTTGTTTTGAGCTCGGATTCCCAAATTTTGTACTCTTTATCCCAGAACACCAAGCTCAGGGCCTTTCTAGACTATCAACAGGCTGTCATTGGCTCTTAAATATCTTTCTGAGGTCCCAGGAGCCCTAAAGACCTTGAATATTGCGTTTAATTCGAGTTCGACATTTTGCAACAATGTCACGTACACATTTCGTGCTGGAATCAGGGAGCAAACAGGGCCAAGCTTTGGTTGAAATCATGCTTATTAAGAGGCTCACAGTGTGCCTCATAGTATATTTATCCACAGGTCTGAGAGATGACTCTCATAAGACAATAGGAGAGACAGATTGAGGTGTTCCACCAACTTGACTGGGCCTTAATATTATGATTAAATATCGGCCCCGTACCGTAACATAATCGTACTGTAATGTAATGAAACTGTCCATAATCCTAGAGCTTAAAATTATGCCCGCGCCATATTTAATCGTAATTTTACGATTATAATTGATTATAATCTAATATACTCATAATTCTATCCAGCCTTATTCCCGTCGGCACTTTATGACTACCTCTCTTGTGTATACCACATTTTTCGCTGCATCCATGTCCCGCACAGTACCAGCATTAGAATCGACCGTAATTTCAATTCTAAGTCGGACAAGATGTCGTAGCTACCATACCACCGGACCACTTCTATTACCACGTAGGTATCTAGTACATTTCGTGTAGACGTATGCCCAACATGCAGCACGTGGCGAGGGGCAAATTGAATGGATTTAAATAAATAAATAAAATAAAAATAAAAAAAGGAGAACAGCTAGCCTCCAGTTGTGTCCAGGACGACACACTGCTCCCACCCATGTGACTGCACCAGGTGGAGGCAACATGCTGGGACTAGTGCAGTGTACAGAGGCTCAAGGTTCCGGCCAACTTTTCTTAGGCATGGCATGACAGCATCAAGAGCTCAAAGAGGTGCAGGTTCAAAATGGCACGTCCAACGTCTTGAGCAGATCTGAGAAAATAGGTCAGTTTTTTTCTTCATGAGATTCGAATTGACCTCCTTCCAACACAAAAAATCCGAGATTGCAGTGCCGGAAGAAAACTTAACCCCCGACGAACCATATAATATTTCGGCATTTGGGCACATATTGATTGGTTATCGTTCAGAAGTGGAATGGGTACGGATTTTTCGGTTTATAGGCATGGAATGAGTGCTTTGGGGGACTCAGAAAAAAAATTGACCCCCGGCGAACCGAGTTGTGTAATATTTCCGTATTTGGGCAATTTAAACCCTCCGGAATATTTTGGTTTGTCCTCCTTCAGAAGTGGAATGGGTACGGATTTTTGAGTGGAATACGGTTCGTAGGCATGGAATGAGTGCTCTGGGGGACTCAGAAAAAAATTGACCCCCGGCGAACCGAGTTGTGTAATATTTCCGCATTTGGGCAATTCTCAATTTAAACCCTAATATTTTGGTTCGTCCTCGTTCAGAAGCGGAATGGGTACCATTTTTTTGCTGGAATAAGGCTCTCTGGCGTGACTTCTCTCAGGGACCCACAGAGAAATTTAACCCCCGTAAATTCCACAAATCTTTGCAGGTTCTGGAATCATGCATGCACATCCAGCGCAGCATCACTACGTTCCGCCGCCTCCTAGGCATAGGCTTGGCTAGGTGATCGAAGGTTCAGGTAGGTCTGCCTAGGAGCCTGCGCAGAGTTTTTTTTACCTCTGCGTATCTCTGTGTAGAACAAAAGCGAAAATGCCGCCGTCACTTTTTATTGTTATGGGTGCACGTGCCAATACTTCGGCGCGTCACCTGCCAAACTCTACCACACAACGCGCTCTGAGAGCAGCTCGCCCACGGCATGTTGGAGGCAATCTCTGATTGTTCGCAATGTCATCACTTCCTGGTCGGAAGATGTGAGTCTCACGAGGTTTACCAGTAAATAACCTGACCGAGCGGCGGATGCGCTGCAGTTGAGCTGTGGCTGAGCTGCAGTTGAGCTCTAGATTAATTTCAGCTGGGCTAAAACCAATACTTTCAGCTGCAATTTCTGCCGGTAAATATTTCCAGGGTAAGCCCAATTGGATTTGGTTCAGAATTCTCAACCCAGTTCTTCGGACGCGGACAGGGTTCGAGTAGTACATGTTCGGCATCCTTGCTGCTTCCTTGTTTCCACATCCGTCTGCCACCGGCATGCAAGTTTCCTTCGACCGCTGGGATATGCCTCGATGCCTACTGGAGCGAGGCAGGCACGTGTTCAAAGTCTTCCTGGACCCAGAAATTCGTCAAGTGGGCCCAAGCTGCGTGACAGCCCCCCAAAATTTCGTCAAGTCTCAGAAAGCCTCGCAATATAGACAGATCCAGCATGGTGATTATATGTAATGAAGAGTACCCTATTTCTTCTTCTTCTTCCCGCTAGAATGATTGAAGCACCACCCGACGCCGGTGTATTTTCTTCTCAACGACGGGATCACAGGTGGGAAACTTGCTTTTTGCTCTTCTTTCTTGCAAAGCAAAGCAAAACTCGAGCTTGACACCACCAGTGTACATACTGACATCAGCCATTCATAATCATAACTTCCGAGATTCGATGGCAGGGTCAAAGAAAAGAAAAGAAGTTCACACTGAACTTATTGGAGTTTTATGGAGTGAGTGAACTCATCCCTCCATTGCAAACTGGTGCCATTGGAATATTTCTCGAGATGCCCGAAGCGACCTCCGCAATTAAGTTTTGGGGATTTCGCTTGCACAAAGTAAGAATCTTGGATGACAGAATCCTGCCTTACATGCAACTGTCTACAAGGCCGCGAGGAGTCCACTGAAAGTTGACGACGAGTGGCATCTTGAGGATTGTATGATATTTTGAGGCTGATCTTTGAAGTCGAATGGTTTGTCTTCCCGCAGCGTAGCACGGGCACACTGCTAGTATCAACAAAACATGGGGGGTTGTAATTTCCTTCTGGTATTCTTGCTATTTGGCACAATCTGTGGTTGAAGCAATTTTCTAGAGCAGTGGTGGGACCTCGTTCCTTGAAGAAATTTATTGAAATTATTGCTACTAAAGTACATTGCGGTGGTTATTTCATGGTCTGCGTGATCGAAAGCAAAGTCAAAGCAAGTCCAAATGTATGAAAGCGAAGATGATGAACGATCCGCCACGTATGTAGAATGTTGTAGCCGAACCGATGGCGCCCGTTCGCTCAGGCCCTGAGAGCGAGCTGTCTCGGATGGGATGAATGTGTCGCGTCGCATTGTCTTGCTGCGCCAGTGGGGACGAGGTGCACGGAGGAAATGGGCAAGGCGGTGTGCGCAGTGTATGAGGTAGTGCACATCAACTGGCGCTAGAAGAGCTCGTGCGCGCGGAAGGGCTCGACTGTGCGGCCGATGGCAACGATGAACTGCTGGCGGAGAGACTGCCGTCCTCGACGAGCTTGATAACACCCTCAGTGCCCGCAGTGGTCGCGTCCTTGGCGGGTATGTGCATCACCCATGGACTACCGTCACTATCCTTCTCGCGCGGCGCCTCCTTATTCTCCTTTGCAGCGGGGGTGGGAGCAGACGTAGTGGTGAGGCTGGTGGTGGCCTTGCCCGTGTTACCGCCCTGCGCCGCCATCGCGCGCTCGCAGACGGTGCACCGGCAGTATTGCAATGGTGCGCAAGCTTCATGCCAGACCTGTAGCGCGCGTTAGCGACGTTTTCAAGAAAAACGGGGAAGGGAATACACACCGGCTTGATCGCATCCAGACTATACAGCGGCAAGTGTGTGATCGTCTCAGGGAGGTAGGGAATCGGCCCAAGAAGGCGGGGAAGATCAGGCACAGGTGACACCGGGATCATCGGGTTGATCTCCCTCTCTTCCACCCACGCGGCGGCGTGCTTCTCCTTCCACTGAGCGTCGGCGTCGAGAGCACGGCGCTCGTATCGCTCGTACGCGGCGTCCCCGCAGAGGATGAGCTACTTGAATGGGCGGCGGAGGAGCCGTGCTGCTGGAGTGGGCCGAAGACGAGCTGGAATGGATGACCGAGGAGGAACCGCTCAAGCGGGGCATGGAAGATGATACGGACATGCTGATGGAACAAGCTAACGAAAAGGGGGATGCGCTGCTGGACCGTGGGCTGCGAATGAAGATGCCGAGCTGCTGGGGTGAACACTCGAAGGGCTAGGGTGCGCCGAGAAGCTGGACCGCACGGACGAAGAACTGGAGTGGACCGCGGAGCTACTAGAGTGAGCGCTCGAAGAGCTGGCGTGTGCGGCCGATGAGAGCTGAAGCGCGCGCTAGAGGAACTAGAGTGCGCATCTGACAAGCTGGAGCAGGGCGCAGAAGACGCAGGAGTGTTGCTCGAGCGCGGCGACGACGAGCTGCTCAAGTGCGCGGTGGAGGGCGCCAAGCTGGTATGCCATGCGCTGGAGCTCGATGCATGGGTCTAGGAGTGAGAGGCGCTGGCGCTCGAGAGCGTGCCTGTGATTAAGAATGATGAGCATGGTTCACAGGAAAGAAAAGTGGAATGTATATAGCGCTAGAGCAATCAATACCAATGGCGCTAAAGAGTGTCTTGCAGCACTTGAGCGCTTTCTTGGATCCAGAGCTGAAACAAATCAAGTCAGAAATGAATTTATATCGAATGGAGAAGGTGCACAAGAGCATCTCGCCCACAAACTGCAATGGGTGGAGGTGCATCGCAAACTTCACGTCCATCATGTGCTCGAGGAGCCACTCGAGTTCGCGCGCGGCCTCCGCCTGCTCGTGCCACGCCTCGGGGTTGTTGTGCGGCCCGCGCAGCGACACGACACTGACGGCGACCATGAGGATCGCGACGACAAGCGCGTGCCGAGTACTCGTCCTCCTCCTCCACGCCGTACAGGTCAGGATGTTGGGTTGACGGCGTCCGCGAGGCCCATCCGCGAGAAGACCGTGGAGGGGATCATCGTGTCGAGCGTCGGCACGGGAGACAACTCCGATCGTTGCGGATTCAGTTGTGGTAGTTTGCCGTACGGGAAGAACAGCATGTTCGTCAATGAACTCGAGCTGCCTGCCGACGGCGAGTACCAGCCGTACCTGGTCAAGGACGAATTCCCACCACTCGTGCGATATGCAGTAACAAGCTGCCATTTGGACCCGGAGCAGCTGCTTCACGCTGGGGATGACAAATTAGTAAGCACACCGCGAACGAAAGGAAAGAATAATGCACATGTACAAGTTCCCGTGCACGAACTTGATGTTATTCGCGATACCCTCCCGTTGCGCAATTGGCCAGACCTCCTTGGCCGCGTCCACCATGCCAAATCCGATGACTTGCGTTCCTCTATTCCGCCGCGCCGTCGCATCCAATGCCCAGCCCCGCAGCCCGAATCGAGGACGTTATGAGGCGGGCGCCCGCCGCAGGTGTGGAAACTGGGCCTATTGGTCGAGTTCACCGTCCGTCGGTCCAGGCGTCAAGATGTGACTTAGTATGGAGACCTAATTTCTCGAGCTTGATTGAGAGGTGATAGCCAGCGCGATTCTAAGCAAACTCTCCCTTCAGATTTCCCGTTTCTGCCCTTGTCATTGAGCCTGTGGCTCTGAAGCACTTCATTCTAAATGGAAGCAGTGCTGTGAGCACCGTATTCCATCCGATCTGAATCAATAGCAACGGCAATTCCTGGGACAGATCACTTGCAGCTAAAGAAAAATTCGTGAGACATTCCTTGGCCACCTTCTGAGTTGCGCTTCCGGGAAATGGATAGCCCTGCTCAATACGAAAATTTCTGTGTCCCTTTTCGTCTGCTTCGCCAGAAGTGGATAGCCCTGATCAATGTGAAACTTTCTGTGTCCTCGAACTCGTGAACTTCCCATTCAAAACAATAATTGTGGTTCAAAGCACACAATACCATTGGGCTAAGCTAAGTATACATGCATTCCAGGTCAGTTCAACTTGAATATCTGCTCGAAAATTAACTCAAATACCTTCTAGTTCGGGTCAGAAAAGACAAAAATTAGTACTCGGATCCGTGGCCTGCACGGTAAAAGCCCTTGGCAAGATCTATCTGGAGACGCTCAATGTTCTCCGTGTTCTAGTTGTCGGACGTGCCGTAGAACACAATATTCTGCGTAAAGTGGAGCGTAAAGTGGAGCTTCGGCAGATTGAAGTCGTCGCGGACCCCAAGATTCACGAAAATCCCCTTGTTTTTGTGAAAGCGTTCGCGGGCATTTGCCAGAAGGTCAATTGTCTCCGTGCTATGCAGAGGATACTGCGCAATAGGGACAAAATCGAGGACGGCCCGAACAGCGCGCACGAGCCGAACGGGAGGATATCCGCCTGGAATTGGCAGATCGATGATGATTCCGAGAAGGAACCGCGAGATCCGGTCGTGTTCTTTCCCCCTGTAGCACCATACTTCCTTGATCTGGATGTCTGAGGCAAGGCTGCGCGACGGTATTGTCGTGTTCTTGCGGTCAGAGGCTTGTTTGAGGCCCTGGGCGGCTTCGTCCGTCGATACGTTGGCAAAACGGACATTGAAAGACAGTGGACCTGTGGATTTACGCGTTTTGGCAGGCTTTGCACTCTTTGTGGAATCTTTGGGCATTTTGGGGAAAAACCGACCAGGAAGGCCAGAGGAGGTAAAGGACAAGCAGAGGGTCGAAAAAAAAACGCCAGCTCGCATCCCGTACGTACAGTGGCGGCGACGGTTAATTTAATCCATGTCTTGCGGCGGCGGGAGGCAGCGGAACCTGACACCTGAAACTCGGACAATTTGACAAGGTACTGGTCAAAACATTCGACACTTCCCGAGTCCCGACACACACGACTCGGCCACCTTCATCTCTTAGTCAATGGTACTTCCTATGTGTAAGTAGTTGCTGGGTCTAATGTAGTGCCCAGCGGAGGCTCTAGTCACAATTCTGGTCCTTTATAGCTCTTGTTATGCCGGCTTTACGGTTCCTGCGGTGTAGTACACCATTCCCATTTTATTTACCCTCGACCGCAAAAGAAAACTAAATGGTTGGAGCCTTACCAGGTACGGCAAGAATAGAAGTTCAATTCAGTTCAGTTCAGTTCAACTAAGTAAATGAACGGCAATAACAGTTGGTAGCACGAAAATCTTCCCTTTTCTGCAGAGCAAGAACATCGTCGGTGAGCTGTCTAAAACCTGAACAGAGGAATACCCAGCTTCTGGTTAGTGCAGGGGCCGACGTATGATGAATATTTCGACGACCCTTACACGCACTCTAGATCCTCCGTCAACCCCATCTAATCCATCTTTATCTTGACTATAGTATCTCTCTGATTATCTACCGACCCCGAAAGGCCGCCAACAAACCACGCAAACCGGCCGAGGTGACCCAAGATCATAGAAAATATTAAAAGGAGACCGGATTTCTACCAGGCTACTGTGGTTCAGGTCATACTCTGGTATGTCTGGCTCTGTATAGATGGCTAAACAGACCTTGAAAGATCTATGCAGACCCAGACTGACCTCTACAGACCTGGACAGATCCAGACAGAGTCTCGCAGATCTCAACAGATTGAGTCTAGTCGGCCAAACAGAGATATCTGTTTAGCTACGCTTAGTGGACCTAAACACTGTGTCTGAAGCTTTTAAACTCCGCCTGATTAGCGCGCGGATTTACCCGCTTCATTTAACCTCTTTCGTTGTCACCTCCCCAGACAGAACCAAAGCTATAGAAGTCGGCAGTGAGAAGCCGGAAAGTGTCTAGATTCAGGGTCCTACCCAGCCGCGGGTGCGAGGTTCATAAGACACAGTAGGAATATTACAATTGAATACAGAGATATGGTGACTTTTATGGCGTGTGACTCGAAGCAACGTGATGTGATAGAGTGACAAAGTTGGGATGAAAAGCCGTGGCCGATGGAGTACATCTGTTCAAAAAAAAAAAAAAATGAAGAGACGTTGTACAATTTGCCGACAGACGTGTCCATCTCTCTCTTTAATTACGGGTGTCTGTCCGAAGCCTTTACTCAACGTGCCCTTTTATTCTCTACTAGCATGAACCCGTGCTACGCTACGGCTATCAAGGCCGTATATTTGAGCGGCATCCATTAAAATTCAAAGTAGTTGAAACAAATTCAGCAGTCAATCGAATTGGAGTCAAACGCAATAGAAGTCGAGACGAAAAAAGTCGGTTGTATGCAGTCCGGTGTGGGGAGCTTTGAAAAAACAATTACCAAAGAATGTCTTACTATCATGAGGCCGATGTCGTCCGGCGCACCCTCCGGAAGAATGTCGATATACATGACAGTGTCCCACGCACTCGATATGGGCAGGATATGGGCCCAAAAATTATTTTTGACATATTCTACATGTATTCTTGGCAAAAAATCGGGTATATTTCTTTTGATAGGGGCCATTCTTTTCCCATATTTTTCTTCGATTTGTGCTGCAGCAGAACTTTACAAAAGATCGTCGCCTGTAATCATCTTCCGGTTCAGACTCAGACGCTGAAGACAGCGAGTTCGAGTAGGGGCCCTTGAGGAGGGTTTCCTCCCCGCCGTCGAGATATCCAGATAAAATGCACATGCCCACTAGGGGATAGTCGTGCCCTACATCAAAGAGACTGCTGCAGTTGTTACATGAGAATAACCAAGAGGAGGCCGAAACCGAGCCGAATCCCAGTGACGATCAGAGATGAATCTCCTTATGAAAAATTCTAAGCTTATGGCCAATATGTATATGGTGCAAAAAGTATTTACATGTTTGCCCCGAAGCAACTTTGGTTTATGATGTGCTCAATTAAGCCAGCATTGCGCCGAACAGGATTTGTCGCTGTTATTTAGCCATTTAAGCCGCCTTGGTAAATCTCTGGACCTGCAGGAGCCCAAGGATCGCAAGCCTCAACCCCGCGACAAGGGGGCGGCAGGTTGGCCAACCTCGCTGAGGGATCTATACATGCACTACGTCCCTATATCATTGCTTGCCACCATATATATCCTTCATTTTCCCCACGCACAAGAAAGACTAACCCGGGCCAACTGAAGTTACTGAACGATCTAGACCCTGGAAGTGGTGCAAGAGGATGCGAGGAGTTAGAGACTGCACAGGATTGAGAGAGAAAGGAGGGTGCGCAGAAAACAGAGTTCCCCGCCCGTCAGAGCAATACGGAAAGGGGGACATCGCACCCGCAAGTAGGGTGAGGGTCGTTAACCCCTCAACGGAAGAATGGTCCCTATGGATCCACCCGGTATCCTTCGTACCTGCACGCGTTAAAGGGGACGTATATGCGCCTCGCCCGAGTACGTCGACGACTGGTGGGTTCAACCAGCGGACAGCGAGCTGCCGAATCCATGCGAGATGGAGAAGCGTTGAGGGCATCTTGAACGTGGCAGACCGCGACGACTCCGGCCCAATCGCATTGCTTGACGGGGGGAGCCAGAAAGAAAAAAGCAATAAGACGTCTTCTACTTTTCGGGTGGCTCCTTACTCAGGCATCGACTGTTTGCAACAGAGCGTCTACTTGTGCCTTCTCGGATTTGGAGATATATAAATCACCGTACTGCAAAAAAAAGCATGAGATGCAGGAAGGAATTATCGACATCCGCGAATGCGGCCGTAGTCCTGAGTCAATTAGTGATGAAGTACGCACTTGTCTACCTGCAGCCCGGGGGAACGGTCATCCAAGGGGGGAACGGCCATCCCCATCGACGAATATTCACTTAGATAGAATAAAAAACTCAGTGATTTGTTCAAGATCGATTGAGACGAAGGATAGGGGGAATGGTTGAATCTTCCTTAGGGTTAGCTACGCCCCTCAGATTCGAAATACACGCGGAGAAACCGAAGACAGCAAAAATTAATAATGTAATGGACTTGCCTGGGCTGATTGTTTGAACGTAATGGCGAGGTCATGTGCCTGGGAATGAATCAGATCTTCGTTCAAGAGAGCAAGGAAAGAAATAGAAACAGGTCAGCGGAATCTTCCTCGGGGTTAGCTACGCCCCTCAGATCCATGAAATGCTGAGAGAAAACGAAAGAAAGAATCACTTGCCAGGGTGACTGATGCCCTGTGCGGGGGAGACGGGCATGGATGGGAATGCCACTCTGATTGGGTGTTGGGTGAAGGGAGGTCAGTGATGAATAATTCCCTGTGGGGTGGATGGGATTCGAGTCCGAATAACCAGGTTGAAGGAGTTCTGCTGGGGCAAATATTAATATCAGTATGGTGACTGAAGGAAAACGCCAGTCATACCTACAAGCCTCGGCCACCATCACTCGAACTTTCCAACCCTGAGGGTGGAAATACAGCCTGGTAAATGTAATTAATCAGTGAAGCTTTTCTAAACTGGGGACACGGAAACGGCGTCCGGAGGACGACTACAAAGAAACTCACATTATCACCAGTCGCAAAGCGACAGCGCAGGCTGCGCTCCACCCACCGAGAAGCGGATACATGGATCGGACACAACTGGCCAGGTTGTATTCAATCCAATAATCCGGAGTTCGGTGCCACCGGACGAAAGCGGATACATGAACCGAACCAGGAGTAACTGGGCAGGTTGCACTCGATCCAGTAATCCGAGCCTTTTATTCTCTCACAAACAAAGCCTCGCGTCCAGGAGTGCAATACTCAAGGATTGGGGGGTGCGGTAGTGGCTTTGTAAGATGATGGAATAAAGAGCTAGGTCCCGAATGGCATGATTATCCATGGCTTCAGTCTGCCCTTTATACAAGTGTGGGATCCAACCGGCCCCGAAAGAACCCGGCTCCGAGTGCGTAGAAAGTAACTTATGGGAACTCACTTCAACTTTACTTGCCCCTTTCAGCAGACGTGCCGCAAGTTAACTTAAGTTTTCCCATGCAGGTGGAATCTAACTTATTTGAAACTCCGCATACAGCCAATGTGCGTCTCACAATATTCTCCCTTCTCTTTCTGGTGCTTTATGAGGGCACTAGCAAGAACCCGTGCTACGCACGGACCAAAGACCAAGTTCAACAGAGATCTAGTTGTACTGGCATTCAACAAGACAGAAAGATGGATTAAATTCTCATAAACTAATAACCCGCAGAATTGTATATCATGTACCCCGTTTCAACGAATCACCATATCCACTACTGTCTTTGGGGGGGCACAAGGAACCAACCACAGGTTGGTTCCTTGTGCCCCCCCGTGTCTCGATTCATTTGAAAGAGTGAAATTAGTATCAATTGTTGTCCTAACTCATGCAGTCTGTAGTATTGGTTGGACTTGATGAATAAGTGTACAGTCAACCTCGCCAGTGAGCCCCGGGCTCTGTACCACACATATGATGTGATCGAGGGCCCGCTGTCCGGGAATCTCGCCAGAATGCAGGATCTCATTTTGCACGCCGGTTGAGAATAACTGGAGTTGAATGCGGAGAATCAAAAGTCAGTGGTAATGACCTTCAGCTTGACGTCTCAAGATCATATCCCGATAACTTTCTAACTTCCAATTACAATGCTGGAAGATGCTTTCGATTTTGCACAGAAGTTAGGCATGAGACATTAAAAGCAGTTTCACACACATCACAGATATCAGCAGGAGCAGAAAAGGGGGGATGCTTGGGCAGCATGAGATAGAACTGAGAGAAAACAGAACACACATTACACGCCCAGAGAAAAAGCGGGATGCGACAAAAGTGCGTGCAGTAAACAGATCCAGACATTTCTCGGATACACGGGCATCCAGAAGCAAGTAGAGAAAGCCTTCAATTTAGAGTTAAAATTACATGCTCACTCCAATAACTACAGATATGGAGAGAGCGCAGCGGTGCGTACGTCAGTTTGACAGCTTGTCTATTCGTCGACATGTCGTGGTCAGAGGAACACTGTGTTTAGTTGAATGTCCCGGATGTCATGTTTGTCAGAAGAGTCCACAGGACAAACTATCGGAGCGTGCCAAGAGCGAGAGAGAGAGACGGAGAGACCCAAGACGGTGTGAGGTAAGATGTTTGTCTTTGCTTGGATAAACGCAAAATATAACCTGATTGGCTGGAAAGCCTCACACGTGACTGCCTTCATTTGTATAATTAGATATAATGTTCCTTGCTCTGTTTCACTCCCCTCCTTGCGGCTCATCCCCTCTCATGGTGAGGCTGATTCCTCGTACGCGAATATTTGATTGTTTCTGTCAGATTACAGGTTCTGGACTCACTGGTTCCTTCTGAGAGTGAAACCAACCATTTTTACCGATAGGACCGAGGGAATTCAGACCTACAACTTCCTTCCGGTTGAGGGCCTGAGGTGCTGGTTTCCTAGTCCAGATATGTAAGTGGCTATCTGTGTGCGAGAGCAGCTGATGAATATTAGGGGCTTGTCGCCTCAGCACAATCTGGCTCAGAACGAAGGATTGGAGCTAGACAAACATAGCCTCGGGGTTGCCTCAGGCATGACTTCGGGCATAGACTCGGGCATGGGCTCATTGCTCCCCGACTCCGAGTCATGGATATAATGAGAATATAACTACCGGATATGAATGGACTGTTCTCTGCCTGTCAATACAATCTACATCTTGTTACAATGAATTATCTTGTCGCACAGTGGAAATTTGAGTGCTTGCAGCTGTTTGTTTAACAATGTCCATGGCCGGAGCAACAACAAAGAAATCTGAGGTGACCATTCTGTGTAGAATTTCGCTGGCTACCACCTCAGCAGGACGGCATCGAAAAGGGAATTGAACTGGGATTGTGATTCCGCCAAGAAATGAGCCCACACGACCGCGCTGGTTACTTTTTGCCGCCACTGTACATAGATCAACTATCATAGAAGTATCAAATAAATGTGTACTCGGAGTGATGCGAACCACCATATACTAACAAGAACAAGGGAGGACGCGGTACGACGGGAGGACCTAAGGGACGGTTGATACTGAGGTAGTACGTGTACAAACACCCAAGGCGCGTACACTACGTACATTGAGGAGGTGCACTACCCGGACATGCTACGTACAGTGGCGGCAAAAAGTAATGAGCGGGGTCGTCTGGGCTCATTCCGGGGCCAAATTGCCTCAAATAAATTGTAGGCATAAGCATTGATGAATTTCATGGCTTTTGAGACGGTTTTAACCATACCCTACCTGCTCCATTCTGTCGCAATAAAATAAATGGGCCTGTTCTGAAAAATCGAGTTTGTGAAATTGTCTTGCTTGTATCACAAAATGGCGAACACAGCATGAAGGTACTCGTAAATGTAACTCTATTCATATATTGGTTCATTGGGATTAGTGGTAATTTGAGCTTACAGTGGGCAGAACAAGTTGGCCATTTTGCACATTTTTCATGGTAAATGGCGTAAAAATGGTGAAAATGGCCAACTTGCTGCGGCCCCTGTGAGCTCAAATCCCTATGAAACCAACCAATATATGACTAGGGTCGCCTTTACGAGTACTTTCATGGTATATTCACCATTTTCGCATACAGTCCAACTCCACGAACTCGATTTTTCAGAAAACACCCATTTATTTTATTGTGGCATAACAGAACAGGTAAGGTATAGTTCAAACTGTCTCTAAAATTGGCCGGTGTCCATGCGTACATTTTATTTGGGGTGATTCGGTCCAAGAATGAGCTCAAACGAGCCCGCTCGTTTTTGCCGCTACTGTACGCAATCCACTCCCGCAACAGTCCCAAGAAGGCCGCAGAGTATCTCGCGCGGTGAGAATTTAAGAAGTACAACGAGCTTTTGATTATTGTTGTTTGCATATGAGTTGACACAACCGATCAATATAGGTGTATAAATTCAAACCACTCAAATTTTGCTCAGACCAGATAAACCCTTTGGGAAATTTCCGCTTTCGATCCATTTTAGCACCATTAAATGCGCCTCTGGAAATCCTGAATTTGCCTATGGTATCTTCCGAATCCGTTCAGTATTGGGCTCAAAACAAATCATATAGTGTGGGCCATTTTGGCCCAATTTTGTTGATCCGGGCTGTGCCAACTAATATGCAAACTAGACTCGTGACCAGTCTGCCACGGCATAGCTTAGTGCAAGCACTTTCCCGTAGGCAGACTGGTACAACTTGAGCAGCCCAATTGGGCTGTGCGAGGAGTTGGAAATTATTGCTTTCCCAAATACAATCAATTCCCAATTAAAAGTGCAGGTTTCGTGCACAATCCTGGGAGGGCTCACCAAAATTCTGAAGAGACAGAAGTGTAGCTGAGGGATGTACATCCCAACCTCCAACTTGGACCCAAGTAAAATAATCAAATTTGACGCCAGAACACGCAAGAAGGAAAATTTTCAAACTCCGCGCGCAGCCCAATTGGACTGCCCGAGTTATACCAGTCTGCCTGCGGCAAACTTCTTGCAGTACCTCCACTTGCCGCAGAAGCAGACTGGTTACGAGTCTATATGCAAACAGAAATAATCAATATGTGTTGAGACATGAAATGCTGTTTGAACAGGGTATTAATCTAAATGTGATTAAGCGTTGCCGGCCCCGAGTTTGGGCAGTGTCCAATCGTCTCGAGCAGAGCTGCGACTTGTGGGAAGTAAACGCGAGCGGTTTAGACACTGGGCCCCCGGAGAGCAGCCCAGTGTCTATGTGCCGTTTCTGGATGGCGTAGCTACACAAAACTATAGGGACGGGAAATACATGAGAGCGAGTACATTACATGGACTGGCCAGCCATTGAATAGGCAGGACGTGCAGTTAGAACCCTGTGGGGCCTGACCTCCAGTGTAGTACTGGAGTATGGGGGAAGTTCTCTCCCCCTAGGCAAAAAATCCCCGCTGTCCACCAGTGTAAGGTAGGAGTGTCCGTGTGTGAAACATGATATGTAGGGTGGGTAACGAGAAAATGCGCTACGCTGTCCAGATGGAAGGTTAAGGAGGAATATTGTACAATACTCAAAACGACTCACCTGGGAAGGCAGTGGGAAAGACCAGTAAGGGGTAACCACTGCCTGCCAGGGAGTTTATATAGAAAATCGGGGGTGTCGCGGAACCGCGCCGTAAATTATTGAAATTCCGAACGGCACTAAGCCGCAGCTGCTGGCAGTGTCTGAGCAGAAGGTCAGTCAATGGGATAAGGTGAACAGCAAAAGAAATACATACATAAAGACACGTGGCGTGTGTGGCGTGTAGCATGGTCCCGCGTGGGGAGGGAGGTTTGATCGATGGTGGCGCTGGGAAAGGCGGATGCATGGGCCCGTGAGTCAGACATCAATTGTCTGGGTGAGAGGTGAAATGTATGTACCTTGCTTCTTGCGGTATCAGTGACAACGTACACTTCACCATCGGCGTAGGAGCACTGTGACGAGAGTCAGAAGGACGTGAGAAGAGTGGTGGATATCGCTTACCAATGATATCCGAGACGTTGCGAGCTGAGGTCCAAGTACCTAATGTAGGCAAGAGGGGATGATATGATCACAATGGAGAATGAGAGACCATGGGAAATGAGACAAGCCACAATAAAGAACATACAGACTTAGACTCTGCATGGTGGTCGTACGCCACAATCTGCCCAGTCATGTTGCCCTTCGATATCCTACGAGGCATGCAAGATAAATGAGTGGAAATTGCAATACATCAATGGATAGGCTCATACCTGAGACTTGGTGGACGAAGAGGTATGGTGAAGGCAGTGTCATGTTGAGGGAAGCGCGACGACAACGATGGGAAGGAAAGCAAGCTCAACGCCAGAAATGGTCAGGACATGAAAGATACTGAAGGATGGGCACGGCACATACCTGAGACTGGTGGGATGAAGGTGGAGAGCAGAGCCCGATTCACGATGAGGAACGGGCACAGACAATGGTGGGAGAAAGGAAGAAAGCTTGACGAGATATGACTAGTTTGTTTCGAACTGTCAACCTTGCACGTGACTTACTGCCGAACCCTCGCTTCCAGTGAACCCTCGCTTGGACTTGGTGCCGTGGACTTTGCTTGACTTCACGTCGTGCTTACTCAGTTCCATCGCCGCTGGAACTTCCCGCCGCGTTTGAGTCTCCCCTTTTGGCTCATGCTGAATCCCCCCCCTACTGCTCGGGATTACTCAACCGGAACCGGTATTACTGTGCCCTACGGCTTGACACGTATCCTACAATATCACGGTCTTGAGAATTCTGCTAAGAGTTCAGCACCATCTTGTCGTCACAATTAATCCCTGCGGATTCTGACAGCAAATGCAAAATACATGTAATTATTGGCGGGCTCACTAAAATGTCTCGTAGAGTACCAGAAACACAACAGTCCAATGCCGTATCTGCAAGGCTGCTAAATCTGAAGCACCACTGATTAAGTCGAAATAGCGCCAAAATTTAAAGAGGCGATTCAAAATCAATCATAAAACAAGTAGAAGTTGTATACTTAGCACCCTTTGTGTCGCTTAGCATCACTTGGCACGATTCTCACAGATCTGCCAAATTCTGACAGATTCTAAAAGGAGGATTTTCCTGATGCCGCTTGCGCCCTGCCTCGCTTTGACGTGAGCAGAAGAAGGAAGTGGCGAGCCGTGAGGCCTGTCTGTCATCATCCAACTGCTTGCAGACCGTGAACGCGATTGTTGATTTTCCCGTCCCGGCCATTCCGCTAAGCCAGTATATGCCGGGCACACCTCCGATGTATCCTTGCACCACGACATGATGCTCTTGATGATATCCTCACGGGTGCCTGTCACACACGAGGAGATCTGAAGCCTGGTATGCCTAACTTCCCCCACCGGCTTGAGGTCACGAAGGCGTAAAATCTATTGAATGTGATACCTCAGGCGCCATTATTTTGAGTGCATTTAAAATGGCCCTGTGCTCTCGTTCTGTTGAGGTGTGGTTCGTAATATTTGTTTTCTTTTGGTGAGGTCACTCGAACCGCTCATAGGTCATTTTTTTTCTGCACCACGCAGTGGGCCCAGCGGCGAGCGTAAGGCCCCGCGCCAGCGGTCGGGGTCGGGTGGAAAACCCCAGCCGTCCGGGCCGGCGCCCGAAACAAACTCCAAGCTTCTCACACAAGAGAATTCATGACAATTTGAACTTGGCCTTGGAGTTTTGGAACTGCCCCACAGGAATTCGCAGGAAAATTGTCAGCCACACCGAGCGGATGCTCCACGCAGTGGGGCTCCGCAAAAGTCGACGGGGATGCCAATTTTGCTGCGGATCAAGTGGGGCAGTGAAAAAACGGAGGAAAAAAATTGAAACTTACTTAAAAAAAGAGGCCCCGCTGGGCAGCGGAAAAAGGCCAGCGCCAGCGAAAGGGCCCCGCGCCACAGTCTCCTACCCAGCCGCGGTTTCGAGGTTCATCAGACACAGTAATAGTATTGTTAATTAATCTAATACAGAAAAAACGAGTAAACGGAAAGATCGGACCGAATGTGATGTGACAAATGATGTGACCTAAGTTGGGGATGAACCTCTCCACAGCGGCTGGAAGAAAATATTGGTAAACAGCATAGCCACAATTTCGCGAAATACCTTAGAAATACCTCAACTGCCCTTCCTCACTTGAAATAAAATGTTTTTGGTCCCTTGGAACACATATAACATCCTCATAAGCCCACACAAGAAGCTTAAAGATTGATATTGACCTTGACAATAGTTGCTGCAGCAATAAGCGGCTTTTGGCGGACAGTCTCGAAACTACCCCAAGTGAAAATTGCTGGACCACACAGGGGGACTATTAGCTACATATGAACCTCGAAACCGCGGCTGGGTAGGAGACTGCCCGCGCCAGCGGAAACGGCAGCGCCAGCGAAAGAGCAGTCTCCTACCCAGCCGCGGTTTCGAGGTTCATCAGACACAGTAATAGTATTTTTAATCTAATACAGAAAAAACGAGTAAACGGAAAGATCGGACCGAATGTGATGTGACAAATGATGTGACCTAAGTTGGGGATGAACCTCTCCACAGCGGCTGGAAGAAAATATTGGTAAACAGCATAGCCACAATTTCGCGAAATACCTTAGAAATACCTCAACTGCCCTTCCTCACTCGAAATAAAATAGCTTCGCAGCTTTTATGCAGTTTATATGTAGCTAATAGTCCCCCTGTGTGGTCCAGCAATTTTCACTTGGGGTAGTTTCGAGACTGTCCGCCAAAAGCCGCTTATTGCTGCAGCAACTATTGTCAAGGTCAATATCAATCTTTAAGCTTCTTGTGTGGGCTTATGAGGATGTTATATGTGTTCCAAGGGACCAAAAACATTTTATTTCAAGTGAGGAAGGGCAGTTGAGGTATTTCTAAGGTATTTCGCGAAATTGTGGCTATGCTGTTTACCAATATTTTCTTCCAGCCGCTGTGGAGAGGTTCATCCCCAACTTAGGTCACATCATTTGTCACATCACATTCGGTCCGATCTTTCCGTTTACTCGTTTTTTCTGTATTAGATTAATTAACAATACTATTACTGTGTCTGATGAACCTCGAAACCGCGGCTGGGTAGGAGACTGGCGAAAGGGAGGGGGTCTGGGGGGAAGCAATTCCCCAGAGCACAGCCACCTGATTACATAAGGTTCCGGGCGCGGGTTTAGTCTCCCCGCGCGCGCCGCGACACACCGCACCGCGACGCCGCCGTACGCCCTCTTCGCGCTGTATCTCGTGTACTTCGTCAGTGGGCTCCTGCTGCTGGCGGGGTACGTGTACCAGCACGCTGTTGGGGACGGCGCGCTGCCAGGGTGAGGCGTCCTCGTGGGCCTGGGCGCGAATGCCGCGGGTGCGGCGTCGTTGCTGGCGGTACTGCGAATGCCGCTTAATGTTCCCAGCGTGCGGACGGATGTGAGCCAGATCGTGCGTCCTTCTGCTCATTTTAGTTGGTGAAGCTAAAATGCGCGCCTCGATTATGTAGCGCGTGACCGTGTCGCCCGAAGACTACACCGCGCTGTGGCGCTGGATAACGTTAAGCTGGATATACCCATCAGGCAGGGCACGACAACGACGCCTGCGGTGGAGGAAGTCTGGCAGCTGAGCCCCAACTTGCAGTCCCGGCCGGGTGTTTATCAAATTCACGAGTCAGAAGTACGTCGTCCTCATCTTCCCCCCATCTTGTGAGGTCCCGGTCGATACGACGGATTAGGACCCCGCGGTAGTCGTCAAGAAACCAAGTAGCGTCGCACAAAGATATCTGTAGAATCAGCGAGCTGCGCGTCCGAATCTGGTTGGTATTTCATTAGGTGCTGTGAGGTAAGAAATACTTCGTTTCACTCCCGCCGAGTGCTATTGCGGTTTAACGAGCTACCGTGTCTCTAGGTATTCTGTTGAGTTTTAGAGGAGAGTATTCTGTTCAGTTTATTACATAGGAATCCCAGGCCTCATATCTCCTCAGAATCTCATCAACATTTCGGGCCTCACGCCTGATTAAAATTGAACCGGAGGGTCCTCGAGAACAACCCAGTGGACAGACGCAATCTGGACGCAATCTGCGCAATATCCCAACAGCGCGCGTCAAAGCACCGTTTCTCCACTTGTGCGATCAATTCCTCGCGGCGTGCAATCGAGAGCACGGTGGGTGGTTTGTTGTACCGTACGCGTGCGTGCTTCAAGTCAGAACTATGCGCGCGCCTTTGGGGCGTGTAGAAATGTGTGTTTCTTCTTCAATAGTGTGGACTGGAATCATAAAGAAGAGGGTGCCTACATTACAGCTAACGTCAGTACCGAAGACGCGAACGAAAATTTCTTGTTTTGGGATGTTTTCAGAGAATTGTTAGTAACTCAACCAGTTCTGCACCGATTCGGATGAAACCTAGGTAGATCTGTCGGGCTAATTCAAACGCAATTAGTGATAGAAACGAATTTGTGAAAATATTATGTATTGGGTAAGCTGTGGTTTCGGGCTGTTTTCGGGCTGAATGCTGTCTAGCATGCCCAGAACATGTCCCAGTGACTAATATTTTGGGAAGGACAAAATATATGCCTGGAGGAACATGTCATAGGACCAGAATTATATACAAACAATAGATCGATGCAATCCGTACAATATTTCTGAATGCCAAAGCTGCCAAATTTCTCCAATGCAGCTACAGGAGTATAACCAAATTATCTGTACCTCTGGTTCTATGACACATTTTTCCAGGTATACATGTTGTCTGTCCCAAAATATTAGGTCACTGGGACATGTTCTGGGCATGCTAGACAGCATTCAGCCCGAAAACAGCCCGAAACCACAGCTTACCCAATACATAATATTTTCACAAATTCGTTTCTATCACTAATTGCGTTTGAATTAGCCCGACAGATCTACCTAGGTTTCATCCGAATCGGTGCAGAACTGGTTGAGTTACTAACAATTCTCTGAAAACATCCCAAAACAAGAAATTTTCGTTCGCGTCTTCGGTACTGACGTTAGCTGTAATGTAGGCACCCTCTTCTTTATGATTCCAGTCCACACTATTGAAGAAGAAACACACATTTCTACACGCCCCATCACTAATTGCGCTTGAATTAGCCCGACAGATCTACCTAGGTTTCATCCGAATCGGTGCAGAACTGGTTGAGTTACTAACAATTCTCTGAAAACATCCCAAAACAAGAAATTTCCGTTCGCGCCTTCGGTACTGACGTTAGCTGTAATATTGTTCTAGGATACGAGTCTCTGAATATTCCCAGAATTTTCTGAGCAAGTGGTTGAAGTTTTGCAACCGCTATATAATCGTAGTGGTACGATCACATGAATGTGTCTTAGATATAAGAGTGCAGCGGAGGGGAGCGCATACACAAGTTTGTAGGTGATTATGAATAGATCTGGCTCCGGTTACGGAAAATCACTCGCCTAGTATGGTCTGCATGGTTGATCATTAGGCGTCTCATTGGGGCGTGAGGTTCTCAGAGCTTGCACAAGTAGATCCCGGTTCGAACAAAATCTCAGGGTATGGTGAACCTCGACCACCCACTTGCCATCTACTCTCGTAGACAGACGCTATAACAGAAAATGTTCGTAACAAAATAATCCTTACTTACTTACACTGAGTGCTACATTTCAGTCTCCAGCTGGGTCGCTTGGTTCTGGTATTCCTCCAGAATTTCTGAGGGATTCTCCAACGAAAGCGTATCCTCCAGGACCTTAATATCTAGGTCAATGCAGAACATGTGGATCATGTCACTTTCTCACTTCAACATCCAGGCTGTTCTGTACACTTGAAGGAGCCATGGAATGAGAATGTCCAGCTCATGTCGCCACAGCACGTTGCAACGTCATGTCTCACCATTCTATTGCATCTTATAGAAACCTATAATAGGCCGCCCTATTTCGAGCGCCCAGCAGTGTGTTTGCTTGCCCCTTGATGAACTCCACCTCGCTTAAAGGGGCAGTAACGCAGCGGAGTATTCGAAGAGGATAAGTACAATTAGTTGTTTTCTCGCCCTCGGTGCAACATGCTAAGCACAAGTGTGTCATTTGCCCAAGGGCATATTTGAATACTTACCGGATTGAAGCTTCTGGTCAAGTTCCTGGATTGTTTTGGCTATCCTGGTCATAGTGACAAGGAGACAGGATAAGAGCATTTATTCAGTGAGGCGGAGTCCTTGTGAGCGTCTATGAGGCTCGCCGTGTGCAACATGGCGCCTAGTGCCGAGATCTTTTTTGAGGGTTGTCAGAGTACGAAGCTTTTTTATTATAAGCGCCTAGAAATTGAATTTTTGATTCTGGGCTCCCCACGAGCGAGCCATTCAATTGATGCGACACCCAGAACGGTAGCAATTGCCCTGACTCGGGGCTCGACTCCCTGAGCCGAGCCGCGTATATTGTGGGTGCCGGTTCGGCAGGGAAAGGGAAATACTTGACGGATTTAAGCTTTTTTAGCTTCAATTGATGCGACGCCCACCGTAGGCATTCATTTGAGCTCTGGGTCCCTGCCTTCTTCCTTCCTTGAACGCTGCTCGCGGGAAGCTCAGCATCAAGTCATCGGTTAGGGAAACTTAAAATTATTCGTTAACTATCAGTTCGACCGAACTTCTTGGTCGAATAGTCGAGTCCAACTGTGTGGGTCTCGATACCCATGGTCCCCGACAAAATTAGCAATGAATCAAACTGTGCGGTGCTGTAACATCGGTCAGTAGGTCAGTGGGTTAGTAGGTTAGTAGGTTAGTCGGTCAGTAGCACAACATGGGAACTGGAGGAGTTCTCAAAGTCGAGTGAAGCATCGGACATCGTCGAAATGGTAGTGCCGCACATCACGCGAAATTAGGCACCGAGGTGTACGACGACGGCGAACTATCGTTGATCTGTGAAACATTGGGATAGGACATACCACATGCGACAGAGCTGCATGTAATATTAGATTCCGAGAGTTGAGCCATCCGTGACGCAGGCACAGAGATCTGGTGTCTGCTCATAATATTATGAATGAAATTGAGCTTGGAATCGCCCAAACATAAATGCGACACGAACACTTCAACTCGAAATATTTTTTGTCAGAGGTTACAACCACTAGACCACTCGTAGACCACTCGCGCGAGTGGTCTAGTGGTTGTAACCTCTGACAAAATGTAGTCTTGCGAGATTACTGAGGTGACAACTATATTGGATGCAAAAGGTTTGACATGACATGCGCATGAGATTGGAATGCGGTTCGGACAGTGCAGGGGGATGCAGAAGTGAAGGCTGCATAGCAAGTCCAAGTCGGGCTTTCGGTAGCACCAATGCGAGTAGAAATCTTTCAGTAACCCGAGTGCGAGTGCGACACGGGCACATGCACTCGGTAATTTGGATTTCTACAACCGAAAGTAATGCAGCACGGCACATGAATTCAGAGTCTGTCTCTCAGGACAGACAAGTGGAGAGGTTTTCAATACCCAGAATAGAAAGCAAGATGTGCGCATGCAGGGTAACCCTGCTCTCGATAGCATGGAAGGGTGCGAGACGTTCGAGTAAACCGAAATTAATTGTACATTATCGCATGAATTGGATTTTGGCTTTCGATAGCACACATAGGTAGAAATGGAAAATGTTAGCGCATACTATGCGAGAAAGGGGGGTTCGATGACCGAGACTAGAGGCGACACGGGCGCACAAGAATGAAATCTGACTCGCAATAGAACGGACGGAATCGAGGAGACTTTGAATTGTGCTTTTAATAGCAGGGAAAAGCTTAAATATGTCAAGTGCTCCCTCCCTTACCCCTGCCGAACATGGCGCAAATGCATTTCAATGGCTGGACTGGGCTGTTGAATTGCGAGGCACAAAACTGCTCCCTTACCCCTGCATCAGCCAAAAGGGCGCCAATATATCCCAGCCGCTTTGCCGACCATGATAAGCCACGTGCTTGGCGAACGCGGTTGGTCACGAGCCTAATTTTGGCAACCCCGCCGTTCCGAGGCTGATGGCAAATCGGTCGGGAGACCGATTAAAACCGAAGGTGCCGAGCAGCAAAAGCCTCGGCAATCTGGAGCCATTTCCGGCGAAATGAAAGCCTCGGAAGGACTGATTTTTCATGGACGGCATGACCGATGTAGGCTTCTTCGTAACAACCGATATAGATTTCGGATAATTGTGGAGATATCGTCGCACGCTCTTCGGGGTCGGGGGTGGTCAAACGGGAAATCAGGGTGTTGACCGCCGTGGACGGTCGCGAGGCATCAACATCGTTGGGTTTCCGGCTGATGAGCACGAGTTCGGTGATGGGCTCAAACATCCCTCCCGTGTCGACGATCACTTGTCAGGCTTCAATGAATCTCTGGGTAGCCGCTGTGTGTTGTGTGTCGTGAGTATATATATTCCCATGGTTCAACTTCTTGTCGGATGAGATATTCAACAATTGAAGGAAGCCATACACTATATCGACAAAAGAAGTGTCACATACCTTTTTTGTGATGTTCGGGCACCAGAGCATGTTTCATTCTAACCTCAAGTGTGGGGATAATGAGGAGGTTGATGCCGACTTGCTGATACAGTTGATGCATCAGAATATGCTGATGCGCCATCAGGATGGCCCAAAACAGAAATCTGCAAATTTTCAACGCCTGAGGTAATTTCTTTGAGAACATTTTGAATCGCCCAAATTAACGATTGAGATGCGCTGATGGGTCCTACAGTTCGAATCATGAAAAATATACAGGCAATAACGAGCTATGGGGCCTACAAAATGGCCATTTTGGCATTAAAATGGGCAAAACAGCGAAAAAATGGCCAAAATCACTGTTTTCTGGCCCGTGTAGCTCCTTATTGCCTGCATATTTTTGCATAATTCAACTTGAGACATCGATGCGCACATCTTGGACTATGATTTGGCTGATTCAGAATGTTCTGAAAAAAATCACTCCGCCAGTTGAAAAATGTTGAATTTCTTGTTCGGGTCATTCTGGTGACGCATCAGCACGATTTGATCTCATCAATAGCATACAAATTTCGAGCTCGACTTGCTGACGCACATTATACTTGAGTTCGGTTTGAAATATTGACTGGTGCGTCAGTAATAACAACAAAGATATGTGACATTTCTTTTTGTACATATTCCTGGATAGATCAATTGCGACTGTTTAAGTCACGCTCACTGGCTAGGAAGGGTGGGTACAGCCCTCAACAAATCCTTGACGTTTACGATCAGTATGAACTGACCGCAATGGACCTGGACACAGAGAGCCCTGTGCGTGGGATTTGGCCCGGGATTTGACCACCCAATTTTTTTCTCAACCTCATGTTTTTCTTCTGCACATTCAATCTTATCTCGTGAACACGGCTTCGTCGCCGCTGGACACTGAAAAACTGCGCACCCGCTCGTTCACACACCGTACAGCATCTGCTCATGTCAAGTATCACCCACCCAGGGAGTCGGAAGGGAAAAGGGGTTATAATTTAAATGAACTTGAATCCATCGGAACGAATTAATAACTACCGAACCCGAAATGTGAGAATATGAATTGTCTATCTGCAACTAAACTACAGGCCATGATGGACAAAAGGAACCCCCTCATCGCCTGATCACGGCGCAGTCACATTCAACCTCCCTGAGACATTTGAAAAGTAGAAAAATCGGGCCCTCCCCTCGCAGGCACCCAAAAATCGCGAAAAGATATCGAATCGACGCCATTTTACGAGTAGTCTCTGAATCTGATGTGTTTGAAAGAATCCAACCAGCGGTTGTAATGAAATCAATGGTCCAAAACTGTCCCCAGTCCTTGGCGACTGCTTCGACGTCGCAAAATTTGTGCCGATTGTAGCCAACGTAGAATGTGGTGTACCCACTGGCGTTGTTCCTCTAACTTCCAAAGCGAACAAACGTTACCCAATTGCAGCGGTTACAAGGTGTCAACCCCACAATATCAGATATCTCACTAGGCATCGAGAAAAGATTCTTGAGGAGAAAGGTCGAAGGAATGGGTGGGCTGTGTTTCGTTGCACATCTGTATGCGAGACTTCCACTCGCACGGTTCGCGCAGCTGAGCTAGGGTTGAATATTCCGCTGTGGCTGGCGACGATTGCAGAAGAATCCATTCTGTGAAGAACCCTGGATCTCTTTCACCCTGGTGGGTTCCTCGGACTGCTGTCTGCGTGAGGTACTGAAAGAACACATAGATCTATGTTTATGCATTACCGCACCACCCCTTTACAATTACAGGGAGAAATGGCTGATTAGTGGACCCCGAATCCTATGCGTTATGACGATTATGCACGGAAACCCGGAGCACCACGCTTTAAAATGTCTGATGGTATCATCTGCTGAGTGATGGCCGCTGAATGACCCAGTCGAGCATAGGATTTAAATTGCAGAGTTTCTGCTGGTTTCTCTCCATTGTGTTTTCTGAATTGCTCAAGACAGTTCAAATCACAATATGTGACCTCCTGTTGCCCCGAAAGCAGGTGGAATGTTGCAGAGACAGACCTTCTGCCGCGTTTGCGGAAGTTTAAAGAAAAAGGAACCATGACTTGCAGACGCCTTTTGCGATTAGGAGTGGCCTGTGGAGTGAAATGATGCCCTATACATCTATCTAAGAGAGATTTTCCCCAGTGGGCTTACCACCATTGATTTTCAACATGCCCGAGATGCCCGAGCCTGGTAGACCAAGACTAGCGCCTCCAAAAGAACTTGGAATAAGGAGCTTGATACTCCGGAAGCTATGCGGTGGACCTTATACTTCATTATACGTCTTTTAGTCTGCCTTCAAGATACATTGACTGCGAAATCCCCCCTGGTATATATGGATACATCTCTCTGGTTGAGCAGCACCCTACGAGCTCTTATTTGATGAATTTCCTTTCCTGCAGGGGAGCGGAAGCCACGTGGAACTTTTACACCACAAATTCCACAGGAAAACAGGTCTCTTCCGATGGAACATACTGTAATGTGAAGAGGCATAATGGGGCGGAACATGCACCAGTCTGCGGCGGAAATGGGACTCACAGGGCAAACAACTCAGTATCGAGCATCCAGGCAGGTTCTGGATCATTTATCACTTGAAATAGGCACCGAAGAGGTCTCTATGAGTCGCTCAATACCCCATGAAGGAGAGTGGTCGGTGGTTAATTCCTTATTCCCAGCCTTCAACCCCGTGTATTTTCCCAAATTTCACCACAGGTATGTCCTAGATTGGAGCATTGAATCATGTGAGTGGATTCACTCACCTTCAAAGCCAAACTATCAATAGGAATCGTCGCTTTCAACTCAACTGTCCTCACGGTGCAACGTCAGCCATCACCCAAGAACTGATGGCATCATGTGTTTCAAAGCGTGGTGCTCCGGGTTTCCATAATTATGCATTATTACTTTATGCATTATGAGCCAGTCAACTGTATGCATAGTTCGACGGACTATCGACAATAACCCGAATCAAATGTCCACCTACGGAACCTTGTTACAACTGTTACTTCGTCCGAATGACCCTCCCCTCCTTGATACTCAGGGGTTATCCTAGAGACGCCGCTTCTCGGGGCGTAGAATCTGTTGAATAGAACATCAGTACCAACGTTCGCACGAAGGATTCTATAATACCTGAAATCCACAAAGAAGGGACTTGTCGACTGTCATAATTCCAGCCGCGTTATCAAACTCGCCGCCGTAGTTCGGCGCTGAAAAGATGGTCACAAGTTTCCGGTCCGCAAAGAATTCGTAGCCATCCTCAACCACCTGGGACCCAGGAGATCTAGAGTTAACGTGGGATCGGTACGGTCGGAACCAACGCACCTGGTGCCCACGGCATATAAGGCTAAGGTCGAGTCTCTCCAAAAAGTTCTCGACGATGTCCGCACCAAAGGTGCACGAAATGCCTCTGTCATTTTTGCCCCAGCCGTGGATGTCTTTGTCGGGATCAGACCTATAGTATGATATAAGTTCTGAGGGGTGAAAGGAGTGGGATGACTAATTACCATAGTAGATCAGCAAGTAGACCTTGAGGGCGAGGTCAGCGATCGGCTCTCGGTACCACTGTCCGCGTGTCATACCGTTGTCAGGGATATCAGTGGGTCGCACGATCCGCCTAATCTGGTCCAATGACCTCAGTTCTGGGCTCAAACCTCCATGTACTGCGAATATCGCGTTTTCGATGACCGCAGCAACCGGAAGGCAGTTGAAGCAGCCAATGAACGCGCGCCAAAGTTTGACGTTGTATCTACGCTTGCCTGTGCATGAAAGATACCTCAGGCAACGAATCACAGATGGCACCAAATTGATACGAACACTCATCATAGAACCCATATATGCGGTTAATGGATGCGCACTCGTGATTCCCTCGGAGGAGGAAAATGTTGTCCGGATATTTGAGTTTATAAGCGAGCAGGAGACATATTGTCTCGAGTGATTGCTTTCCGCGGTCAACATAGTCGCCAAGGAAGAGGTAATTAGACCCTGGGGGCAGGCCCGCATAATCAAAGAGCTGCAGAAGGTCGTAATATTGCCCGTGCGTGTCGCCTAGATGGTGTGTAAGTAAGGTGAGAGTTTTCCGTCGGTCGGGACTTGGCCAGGACAACGTACCACAGATTTTGATGGGCGCCTTGAGGTCCAGGAGAATGGGCTGAGCAAGTATCAGGTCACGAGCCGCGACACACAGGTATCGAATTTCGGATTCTGCGAGATCGACTAGTTCTCCTCGTGGGTTCCCCCGTACTACAGAGAGAAAAGTTCAACAACGTTCACGCCGCAGCGGCTGAGCCGGCAGGGGCCGCAGGGCGTGCTTGCTTGGAAGCATTGGGCTCACCTTTGAGCAATCTGGCAATGAGACAGTCCAAATCTACTTCCATTCTTCGGGGATCGCAGGGGATGATGACGAACAGCAGTGGCAGACAGTCTGAGATCAAGGCCGTGCTTACAGCTGTTTGCACAATTGATGGCAGTCAAAGAAAACAACAGCAAACCTTTGATCCGGCCACTTCCCAGTTGCGAGCTCCATCAGGAAAACCGTAGCCGAGGCATAGCCAGCCCATAGTGCTATGTATAGAGGCCATAGTGATTCCATAGTGGCCATAGTGCTGCACAGTGCTGTATAGTGTTTCACCAAGCACTATACAGCACTACATCTGGAAACCCGTTTCTGCAAGGTGGGCGCCGCATCCCGCCAGCACGCGGTCGTGTGCGATTGCCATCAAGGGGCCGGCGGGGGCGTCCCGCGGGCTGGGGATAAGGAGAATTGCGCGATGGTGTAGAGTAGGTGCAGGGTACGGTTTCAACGGCTGGTTTCACGCCGATGTTCCTATCCAGTACGACTATTATACAGTCCTGTCGTGTGTCTGACCGTTTGGCAATCCAAGTGTTCATTTTTTTCAAACCGAAATGTACCAGAAATCAGTCTCATTGGCCTGGGATATTGTGTGTACACCAGCTGAACCTTCAGCTGGAATCCAGTCGGAGTTGGCTCCAGCATGGATCTATTCGGAATTCATCTGGCCATCAGCCTTCAGTGGACTGGCGACCAGCCTTTTCCCACATGTGTCCAGCTGGCGGCTTCCAGCTGGTGGCTACGTGTCTGCCCATTGGCAGTGTACCCAATCTATCACCCGTTGATGGCTCCCGTTTTCCGTCTCGTACTTCGAGATCCGCACTGTGATGGGCCTCCCTCCCTCGACTACGTCCTTGGACTACAAGTGGGATAACGAAAAGTCCAACGTGCCGATTCACGGGCTGTCAAATGTGTCGGACTGGAGGCACTGCCTTGAAGGCGGTATTGGTCGATCCCAGTTCAATCGACTTTTCGAGGCCGTCCTGCTGAGGTGGTATAGCCAGCGAAATTCCACACAGAATGGTCTTCTCAGAATCCTTTGTTGGCCCCAGCCATGTAAATTGTTAAACAAACAGCTCCAAGCAACCAAATTTCGATTGCTTGCAGCTGTTTGTTTCACAATTGTGTGCTTTATAATCAAATTTCCATTAAATCCGATGCCACAACCCCAGTTCAATGGCCTTTTCGAGGCCGTCTTGCTGAGGTGGTAGCCAGCGAAATTCTGGTCTCCTCAGATTCCTTTGTTGTTGCCCCGGCCATGTAAATCACTTTTGACTTTCCGCCTCAAACGTAAGCACCCAGTTTGGCAATTTGATGGCGGCAAAACGGCACTCGTTTTGCTCTGCCGCCACTGCCGACATGACCAAGGCAAATAGAGACATACAACGCGACACCTTTCTCTCTTCCCTCATCTTGCCCACCATGAACCCGTCGTATTACGATACCCACCACCTCCGACCGCCAAGTGTCAATGACACGGTCTTCCGCTGCCCCAAGCGCGGTTGTCGTCGCCGGCTCCAGCTCAGGAGGGCCACCAGCAGGGCGCATAAAGGGCAGGACTACTTAAAGGTGCTCAATATGACACCCGCCGTGGACAATTTTTAATCTAACAATTGCCTGTAGTGTTATAACTCGAAACACGAAGACCTTGTCCCTGCGTTTTGGTATTTCTTTCCGTTGCAAGCTCCCGCTGCCAACAATACTGCTCGTGCCGCTCTCCCTCCCACTCCCGACCTTCCTCTGATTCTACGCCAGTCTGAAACTCCAAATGAATACATGCTCCCCACCCTCAATTCTACAGTAAGCCCAAATGCTCACACACCGGGTGCCTCTCTGTTAGGGTTGTGATCCACAGATCCCACCCCCTATCATAGCTTACTTAACACCTTCGATGTCCGGATCATCAGACACGCCGTAGGTACAAATACTGTACCATTTGTTGACGATACTTTACCTTTACTCTTAACCTTACACTACGTGCACACTTTGACAATACACATTGCTCGAAGTTATCACGTTCCGTGAGATCAAGCGTAGAGGCACTTTACACTCTCACACCGTGTTAGTCGACACTGCCAGAATAAAAAGTGCAAGATCCACTGCGAAATCGCTGGCGGCTGCCCAACCCACGCTCCATCTGCACCCCCACCTTCTCTCCCCGACTTCTCGGCTCAGGATCTCCTTGTTCTGCGAGCTATAAAAGATTACGCAGATTCTACCCCCCGCGCTGCAGAGCACATCCGGCAGCAAACAAGCCTACGTCAACAAAAACTCATCGCATCTCTGCCATATGTTCCTTCTCCTTCACCCTCACCGGCACGCATACACGACAACCAGCACATCCTAGCTCAGACTGCCGACCGCTCTTTCCCCCTCATCCACTGGCCTGTTCACCATCAACCCGCCGTTGTCAGCGGAATCCAGAATCCGCCTTCCTGGCCATACTGGACTTTTTCCACGGAGGATCCCTTCTATGAATCTTACTCTTCAAAGTTTAGTACGTGGATGAAGATTCCCGCCAACTATGTCCACAAAGTAACGAGTGGCCGACCTATCCTGATACGTCGTCTGGGCATCAATGGGAGCGATGAGCGCCAGCAGGTTGAGCACCTCCGTGCATTCCTGGATCTTGCCGACGAGCCTGTCCTACCTCCAGCCACCAGAACCAAGTCCAAGAAGCGCAAAAGTCGAGGAATAATCGAGATTGACTCGTCCGATGATGGTGCGGCCACCAAGCGCGAAGATGTAGGGTCTTCGGACGATGCTCCCAGCTCGAAGTCGAAGAAGTCGAAGGGCAAGACGAGACATCAGCCGACTGGTAAGGAATCTGACGATGATGTGGTCGTCGTAGACCAGAGATTTGTGACCCCACCACGGAGATTGAAACGCGCCCGGCTTGACCACGATCTTATCTCTGATTCTTCACCTCCCCTTCCTTCCATCTCATATTCTACATCTTCCGCTGCTAGCACGTCTAGACTATCCTCTCCTCCTTCACCTGCAGACTACTATCCTTTCGCATTACTACCTTCGCTGTATTGATATAAGATCTCTCTTCCGCCTTTCACCTTGAATATCTAGTTGTACATTTATGTAGTGTCTTGTACCTGGTCTTGTAACTGTAATATACATGTTTTGTGCTCGCCAAGTATGCTCTGCGCATTGAATTCTTGGGAAAGTCGCGCCGTGTGACAGCTGTGACTTGCTCCCTTTTCGAGAACGTCCACTCTCGTCGCGACTTTCTCTCGCGTTAGACGCGCTCGCCCAGGCTGGAACTCTTAGAAGATGCATGCCCGCCTTGGGCGGTTCCGTCTGGACCCAACATCGTCCGGTTCCGGCTCAAACTCGCCCTCCAGTGCTCTCCCTTCCACAAACACCCATTTCAGCTTTCGCGCCTTTCCAGACCCGACTCCTCTATCACCGCCCTTAGGATCTTTGGAATACAACCTGACCCAGTCAAAGTATAACCTCCGATGGGACAACTGGTTAGAATTTCAAGCTTGGCGAGCTGCAGAGGAAGAAAAACATTGCATAGAATTGCGCTTGGTCAACACATACGAGGGGATGCCTGTCTACGTGCGACAGTGTCGATATGTTTGCTCTAGGGCTGGGACTGGGGGTATCAAAGAACAGTGTTCGCCCTAATGCCTAAGGCCTTACCTTGAGCCTAAGGCCTTAGACTAAATCAAAAATTTTCGAAGTTTGATTTAAGGCCTTAGAAATCACGTGCTCCTCGGCAAATGTATATATATAATATTGATCTGATCACAATTTTGGTTTCTGTAGAACTTGGGGTTGCATCAATGCCCTAGCAGCCGCATTGTTTGTTGCGCTGTCATAACATAAAGTCTGAATTTGGTAATTGTCTTGACCAAATCTGTCTAATAGTCGAAGAGCAAATCAAGATTCAATGCATACCTGCTCGATCTCAATCAGCGCCGGCATTTCATCATCATCACTGCCTAATGCTGTATTTCGCGACATGTATTCTTGCACTGATTTGGCGTCCATGTAGAAAGACACAAATCCGGTGGCCGTGGACTTGGGAAGGCCAAAGCTTTTGGCAATGTTGGCGACCTATGATCTAGTTAAATCAAAGCCCGGAAGAGCTCAAACAACTGACCTTTGCAGAAATTTGAGGATTCCTTCCTGGAATGGCCGTGGGACGGGCTTCGCTTTGATTTTCCATTCAAGTTGCGAGGCAGGAGCAAGGCGGAGCGATGAGCTGGCACTCCGTGATCGCCCGGATCATCACTTTTTAAGTCCTGGAAAATATTTCCATTTTTGGACTTAAGGCCTGGTCTAAGGCCTAAGGTCCGAGGCCTTAAATGAGCCTAAGGCCTTAGCTCACCAGAAGGCTCTCATTTAAGGCCTTAGGGCGGTCACTGTCAAAGAATATTCCAAAATACATCCGGACTGGAGCCGCAAGATTGCGAATAAACGGACTGATTGCAAGTGCTGTCTACTGGTGAAGGAGTACCCCGGAGTTTCGACTATTCTGGGCAACTATCGGGACGAGCACAACCATCTACTCGGGAATGCAAACCTTCCGTTTACGCAAATCTCCAAGGAGACAAGAGAACACATTGCCGGCCTTCTTCGGCTCAAAGTCGCGCCTGAGCATATTGTGAGTTGTACAAAGTACATCTTCCTGAGCTTTAATGACCCGCTGTTCCTAGCTTCATCTTATCCATCGCGGTGTCTACGACGGAGACGATCTCTTCGAGCGGGATCTGGACGATTCTTTTGTTGCCTCACGCAGTGAATTTATTCAACTACGGGACATCAGGCGACTCGAAAAGGAAATCGAAGCAGAAAGCGTTCGTTTACATCCTGACGATGGCCAGTCAACAATTCGATGGGTAGAGAAGCTTCGTTTGAAGGGTCACCTCCTGGGATTCAAATCGAAGACGGACCCGCCTCCACCTGGCTCTGACCTGCCTCCCGACGTCTTTACGCTCATGATTCAAACCGACTGGCAGCGAAGTATTTTTGCCAAGTATGGGCAAGCATTGCTTTGCATTGATGGGACGCACAATGTCACCATGTACGAAAACCTCAACCTGACGACGCTCCTCGTTAGAGACAAATGGAAACATGGTATGTAATGATTTCTTTTGACAATATTCCTTTATTCATGTTTCACCAGGGGTTCCGATTGCTTGGATGTTGGCGTCGAGTGGCTCTCAGGCGACTATTGCGTATTTTCTGCGAATTCATCGGGCTCGTTCTCCATTAACAATCCCGCGAAATATCATCTCCGACTTCGACTGGGGCCAAATCAATGCGTGTATCCTAGAGTATCAAGCGTTCATCTTTTTATGCTGGTGGCACGTTCTGCACTCCTGGCAACAGCACTTTCATATCTCCGCGCATCCGAACCTCTGGGATCTCCTCAAGAAATGGATCCGGATAACAGACAAGGCTGAATTCGATGCGACATGGGTGAAAATACAAGAAATCGCTCCGTCAAGTTTTGTGAACTACCGTTCTGCCCTCACAGCTATATAAAACAACAAGACATGCCGTTGCTTCGCTCTGGCTCAGTTTTCTCTTTGAGCAGTGGAAGCTGAGCTTATTCAGCACACTGGACAGAATCTCAGCTCCATTCTCAATCCCCTTCGTTTGATGTTAGCTCGTTGTACTTCACAATACTTGTAGGTTACAATATTCCCGCCCGGGAGTGAACTGAATTATAGCGAACTACAGCCATAATATATATTCACGCATCCGCAGCAATACAACGGGCTTTCCAGACACATTGTACACTACCTTCCTAATTTAGCACAAGACATGCCGTCGCTTCTCTCTGGCTCATTTTCTCAGCTTAACTGGACAGAATTCTCATTCCTGTTGTTCGTTATCAGTTCACCCTACTTAGTAACTTGGCAATATTCAAGCGACATTCGCAGGAGATATAATTTTCCAGGCAAAAGTGAATCGAACTACAGCCGTAATTTATCTGTTAATGCATCCGCAGCAACATACAACCGGCTTTCCAGACATATAATTCTTAGCACGACGAAGGTCGAAGGTGAACTTGCCGTGACCCGACCCATTGCAAATGGGCTCTTCACGGACACCTTCTGGAAATGGCATACATGAAGCCAAGTTCTGGTCAGCTACTACAGGGTGAGCAAAAGAGCCATCATGTTGTGTTGCATCTTAGTGATGGGATTCATACTACTAGTAAGCAAAAAACATTAGTGATCTTCTCCATGCACTATCGCAAACTCACGACAGTATAAGTAACCAGGAGGAAATTCCAGTGCTTCAAGAACTTGCCGCCTGGAGGTAAATGAGCTTGGTGGTATTAATAAATGTTGAGAAGATCGACGACCGAGAGGTCCCGTGTAGCGAGTTGTTGAATTCAACCGATCGAGTATCTTGATGTGCGGATTGTTTTGCATCCAACGGTCAGCTTCAAAGTTATTTTCCCCTCAATACGGCTCCAAACCCACTGGTCTTGGGGGCAATCCCAACCAGAATTTTGCCAGCATTCCAGAAAACAAGTCGCCATTCAAATCCGAGGATTTTTGCGTGAGCTATACCCTGCAAACCATTCATTTGTTTCAATTCAATTGATGCGATTTGTTGATTGAATTGATGTGCATCGCCACCAAGCTATTGAGGTCATGAGTTTCAAAATGTGGGCTAGGCATGAGCATGGCCCCCTCAATACGGCTCCAAACCCACCGGTCTTTTGTTGGTGGAATGCTGGAACTCGATGGGAGAAGGCATGTTTTTCGTTGATTTACTGGCCAGCCACATACATGTATAGTTAATTAACATTTTGTTCTGCTTCATGAAGTTGGTAAAATGCATGAGTGAACCGCTACACAAGGGAGCATGCGGAGAAGGATTTTGATTGAGAACAAACAAGTACAAAGCTGCCGGATCGATCAACGGCGGTGCCCGTCCTCAAAATCAGGTATTTGGTGCTCGCCCAATCCCGGGCAAAGTTGGGTGTTACTGTGACATAATTGTAACACTTGGACCTGGCTTCAGGACCTTGGATGCAAGGGAAAAATTGAAAGTCACTTTTAGGGATTGTAAAACGGTTCTGGAGCTTGTAGCGGGCCTTGTGGCTTATTATGATCGTACACTCAAGTGCTGGATACCCTCCAGGGGCTCAAAGAGGTACACACAATTTTGTTCAGATGGCCGAAAATTTTGGCCGAACCCATTTTCTCGTGGGAAAATTCAGGAAAAATCGGTTTTATACGTATTCTGGGGTGCGGAATCTGATTCTGAACTCAGCTAAGCCCAGAAAATAGTATTTGGGCTGCTAGCAAAATTTGTTGACTTTGATTGTCCGGAGCTGTATTAAGCAGTCCTTTCATCCTACATGCCTTCACTGATGATTTGGAGTCCAGTACAACACTCGATGTTACAAATACAACCAATCATATTGATCTGGTGGGCACAGGTCATTCTGTGAGCATTGACAATCATATTCAAGCACCCTCACCATTGAGAAAGAAGTGGCGGTTCTCAAGTAAGAAAGAAAGAAAAAAGTGGCGGACTCGAAAAAAAAAAAGTGGCGGCAGGTCGAGTTTTGCCGCCACTATTTCGGACCCCCCCGAAAGGGCCTAAAAGAGGCGCCAAGGCATCAAAACACCAAAAATAGTGGCGGAAGACGCGAATGTCAAACATATTTGCGCGGGAATAAATGTGCACTTTGACCCTCATAGATTGAAGCTGGCCGGTGTTGGACCGCAAGAATTTTTTGTTCTCCCTCTTTATAAAATTTCAACTCATCGACCTTTGCACTTTCGAACAGCCTTCACCACTTAAGGACAAATTGACAAAAGGCAAACAAAAATACACCAAAATATTGCAGAGGGGAAATCAACGTTATTGAGATAATTCACTCTATTGCGCTCTTAGACTCTCAGCACCGAATCTTCAATTGCTTCTTGCCCCAGACATGCTTAATTTATACAGAGGGAAACAAATTTCACCACTCATGGAATTGAATGGTGTGTCTAAAAGGCGAACAAAGCACACTAGAATATCTCATCAGAGATGGAATGAAGTGTCATGCGTCTGCGTTATTTATTAGTCAATATTTATCTCACTCCCCGACTGTCAGCACCGAATATTCAATGGCTTCGTTTCACAGAGTATTAGTACTCCGCGGTGAACTCATAATAGTATCTGATTTAGCGTGAGCCAAGTTCAAAAAAAAAAAACGACGCAAAACAGCGTTGAATGGTGGGATGCTCTTCCCGTGGCTTTGTTAAACGCACGAAAGGGGATGGGAGGCCGCGAAGCGGCCGACCAGTCCCTTGGAATCATTAGATTGATTTATCCCTTTGCACCTTTGGTAACCGAGATGAATTGAAAGAATGTAGCTCAAAAGAAAAACGATTCAAACTCCGCGCTCCAGCACGCTCCTTCTACGGTCACACCACCCCCGGTCAATCCACCACACGCACCCACGCCACCAGATTCTCTATTCACAACTCCTCCGACTACTCCACTTCCGCACCCACAGCCTAAAATACCGAAGGCCACAGCCCGCCGGGATATTTTAAGCGCTATTGACGTGAAGAATATTATAGAAGGAACTCGAGCGCGGCTCACATTGCACATGCCGACCCACCCATTGCTGAATAAATCTGTCAGCATGGAATATGCACTCGCAGGAGTGGGAGATCTGTCACAGCTGCAAAACAAGCACAGGCTGCAGGCGATGACTGGATGGTACATTCAATTTATTTCATCCGCGACTCGCTCTTCTTTTGTCTGTTCGAGAAAGCGGTCAGCTTTGCAGATCCTGGGGGTGCTCAAATATTGGGGCAGAAAGGCTCTGCATGTGTTGAAGCCTTCCGCGATGTCACCCACATGGTCGCAAATTTCTTTGGGGACCCCGATCGTGCGCGCAGACACAAGGAGGTCAAAGTCAATCAAGATCTCGAGGCTCTGGTCTCGGAAATGCAGCACCGCAGGTTCCATATAATCGGTACAACTGAACACTTTGTTCCCGCTCCTCCAAAAAGAACCGCCAAGAACCCACCACAAAATCCTCCTCCTCTCGAGCCGCAGCGCTCAGCCATCGTCAATGTTTTTGTGAAAGGAGCTGAAGAATGGAATGGAAAGTTCACGGAATTCATCAAAAGTACCACATATGATCCCGCTCTTGGAGGTTATACCTTCGACTGCTTCGTCCTCCTCCTCGGGGGCCACATGAGATACAACACTGGACACCAACACTGCTTTCGACGATCTCACACGAAATCCTCTTACATACGATGACTTTATTGATGTACACAGCAGCGAGGAGCCGGGGATTACAAGAGGTCGAGCAAATCTTGTAATTGTAATTGAAATAGGATGGAAGACGCGATGCGCAAGAGTGAGCAGAACGAACAGAAAAGGCAAGAGAGGAAGCGAGCCAGAGACAATAGCGAGTCAGTCAGATGGCACCCTTAAGAGTGTCGACATCGACAAGGAAATGTTCATTTTGGGGCACTAGCTACATGAGTTAGCAAAGCATTACGTAATGAGCACCCAAATCCAACACGCCGAGGTGTCTTTTTTCATCGAGTTCTGGAGTCCATCCCACGCCCAAATATCAGGACATGACCCTAGATGATGACCCCCATCTCACCGTCGCCTGTCTCCGGCTGGAGCTCATCCAATGCCAAATCCAACATTTTGGCTGAGTGCCTTCTGCTCCCGGGAACCAAAGTGTCACTATCTCCCATATCTGAACCTTGGTGAATGCGTCTCGAATACTCTGAAACAGCAATGCGAAGAGCATACAGTTTCGAGGCTTTGTTTTTCAGCCGATAGTTCCGAGGAATGATCGTCATGCTTTGAGCTTACTTATTTCATTCTCCCCAAGTAGGCTCCAACCATTTCCGAAAACGGTTTCGAACTGTAAAAACCGTTTTTATTTCTGTTTTGTTTGTCGGCTTGGACAAACGGTTACCCAAACGGTTTTGAAACGGTTCTCGCGCTTTGACCATGACGGCAATTATTTCACCATTTAAACTCCACTGGACACAGCATCAGTGTGAAAGGGACTCTGGATTTAATGAATACCGCGAACGGCTGGAACAGTGTGTCAGGAATATCACCATTCGGCCAGACTGGCTGCCCAGATTGCACCCGGATTGCCCACAAATCGTTACTCCCCACCTTCAGATGCCTATAAAGTCCCCGCCTTCGATAAGTACCATTCTTACATCAAACATGAATTCCTTGCATCGTGGGGCACAGGGCTACACCGTCCCGGGTGCCCCCGGAAAATACCGCGAAATTTGGGTCTGAACTGTCTCTTTAGATTTATTTTGGTGCTTTTGACCAGGAGCTGAGGGTTCTCCATGTCAATCCAAACAAATGCATGTGATGGCTGTGCACATATTTTACCTCTTCCCAGTGGAGAAGTGGAATGAGGGTTCATTCTCTCCTCAATTCATAGTCTGGCTAGGTGAATGCATCATCCAACACGCGGACAGAAAATTTAACCCCCGGCGAACCATGTTGTAGAATATTTTTTGAATTTTGTGGCTGCGCACATATTTTATCCCTTCCCGGCGCAGAAGTAGAATGAGTGTTCATCTTCTGGCTGATTCATAGTCCGGCTGGGTGAATGCATTCTCCAACACGCGAACAGAAAATTTAACTCCCGGCGAACCACGTTGTGGAATATCTTTTTAAAATTTCTGGCTGTGTGCATATTTTATCCCTTCCCGGTGCAGAAGTAGAATGAGCGTTCATTTTCTGGTTGATTCATAGTCCGGCTAGATGAATGCATCCTCCAACATGTGCACAGGAAATTTAACCCCCGGCAAACCACGTTGTGGAATATTTTTTGTATTTTGTGGCTGTGCACTATTTTACCTTTTCCCGTTGCAGAAGTGGAATGAGTGTTCATTTTCGGGTCGATTCATCCTTCCAACGAGCACACAGAGATTTTAACCATTTTAACCCCCGGCGAACCATGTTTTAGAATATTTTTTGAATTTTGTGGCTGCGCACATATCCCTTCCCGGCGCAGAAGTAGAATGAGTGTTCATCTTCTGGTTGATTCATAGTCCGGCTGGGTGAATGCATCCGCCAGCACGCGAACAGAAAATTTAACCCCCGGCGAACCACGTTATGCAATATTTTTTGAATTTTCTGGCTGTGCGCATATTTTATCCCTTCCCGGTACAAAAGTGGAATGAGTGCTCATTTTCTGGTCGAATCATAGTCTGGCTATGTGAATGCACCCTCCAACGTGCACACAGAGATTTTAACCCCCGGCGAACCACGTTGTGAAATAGACTCGTAACCGGTCTGCCTACGAGGAGCGAAAAAACGAAGGCTGACATGACTGATTTTTCGGGACTCGACTCTCCTTTACTAATTATCAACCAGCAGTCTGATCCAATTGCTCCTTAAGGTCAAGCCTCGCGGCCTGTGCTCGCTTTTCACGCCGCCGTGCGTTTTTTAATGCTGTTTTTGCCTCCGAGACCTTTCGCCGTTCTTCGTCAAGCTGCGCCCGGGTTGCGGCGAGGATTGTCGCGGACCCCGTGTCTTCATCGTCTCCAGAGGGTGATGCAGGTGCTATCGTCGTGGTATGTTCTCCTTGTTGCCGAATGAGGCAGATATGGTGCGGCCCAGATTGACGGAGAAGACGCCCGCCTTTTGAGCCAAGGAGCGAGATTCTCGTCCCTTGGACTTCCACAAGTCTTTTTCCATGCGTTACACCGTTCCTCTTCGGTACAAACGCGTCGAGAGAAAGCCCAGAGACGCGACAGTGGAAAACGCGGCCCAACATTTGGTGCACTGCTCTCCGACCAATTATCTACTACTAGCCTACACCGCCAATGTACCGCCAGGTCAACACCAGCTGGAAAGTCCACATGGCGGCCACATCTTTTGACACCTGGAGCCAGGCGGCTCCCAGGCAGATGCCAGCTGTACTTTCCAGCCGAAATTCCAACTTTCCATCAGCTAGGATACATGTAGTCTCAACATTGTCACGCCAGCTGCCATCCAGGCTATATTAATTAATATTATATGCCCTTGCATGTTATATCTGCAATATGCAGCAAGAACCTCCACATAGTGCCTACCAACCACGGTACTCAGTGAGTGCACAGATTGTCCTTCGCTGCGGCGACTGGAACAAGTCACCGGGTCACTTCCAGGGACAGTTGAGTCACAAAACAAACAAGCTAAAGTAATCGGAGACAGCTTCCGAGGTCAACAGAATCTGGCCTTGTTCCCGTCGTGGGCCTCGCGTCTTGCTGCCAGTGGTGAGCGATTGAATCAGATGGAGGCCCGTGCGTTTGTTTGGCAGAGCATCATCATCACGTGCATGTTGCTCGCTCATCCGCTTTCTTCTTTTCACCCACTTCCATCCTCCTCCCTTTCGCTCTTGTTGGCTCCTCATCAAGGCTCAAAGCATCGACTCGGTTGGCTACGTGTGCTTTGGATGACTTTGCGTCGGGCGACGACCACAAGCCCTGAATTTCCGTCTCGACACGTCGCTGCTTTGGTTCTGCGTACAAGGTATACACTGCGCCATAACAATGCTATATTCTCTTCCCCATCTTCGCTGAAGATTCTTTCTACTCGCTGACACTTATTGAGAACGGCAAGCTCGACTTTTGCCCGGGTCCGCGACCTCGCCCTCACGTCCGCGGTTTCTTCCTCAATTTCTGTAGCTTATGCCTTGTGTATGGCATCTCCCCAGACCTCTCTCCTTGCAAGCGTCATTCGGTACCTTCCTGCCCCTCAGTCCTCTCTTCAATCCTCGATGTCATGGTTCGGTATCAGCGTCATTTCGAGCTTTTGTCGCTTCAAGCCTCCCATCAAGCCCAGGCTGTGCCCTTTGATCAGGACAACCCTTCTTCAATCCCAGTCAAGCCCTCTTCGTCAATATAGCTCTACTATCTTCCCCTTCAAGCCTCAACTTTCTGCAAGCATCGCAAACACTTCCAAGTTCTTCCGCTGCTCCCCTCAAGCTTTTACACTGCTCCCCTCAAGCCCATCTTCTTTGTCTCTATGTTCGCCCTCCATGGGTTCCCTGTCGCTACTCACACCGAGTCACCGCAAACTCTCTGTGTATCCGGAATCTCCAAGTAAATTCTTCGCGTGAATGTGGACGGGTGGATTCTATGACCTATGTGCATTCTTCTTTTGGAATTGGTACACAAGTGACGGTACATCACAGGCCCTCTATTCTCATAGTTGCGTACATAGGTATTTGGAAGAATATGAGCTTGTTTCCATTTTTGAAGTGGATCTGAAAAGCGGGGGCAAAATCGAATAAATTGTATACCTGTCAGTCCAGGCGTTCGCCAGGCTGCGCCGCCAGCTGGTAGCCAGATTGACCTGGCCCCACGGTGGGGCCATATGCGAATCGTCCTGGACACCAGCCTATTTTCAGCTAGCCACCAGCCCCTCGCGACATGTGGTCCGCATGTCGCGTCCAGCTGGGCACCACCTGTCCGACCGTTGGCGGTGTAGGGCTGTGCGCCGTGCCCGTCACTAACTAACTAACGTAACGTTCCCACGCACCATATATGGTAATTCTTCACGTGTATACAGATGCAACCACAAATGCGAATTACAACCTAAGGCTGCATCAGGGTACACTATAGATCCAGAAGCCTATGCACAAATCTTTTAAGATTTTTGGCTGGGTCGTTGTGTTGCATGGTGTCGTCACTTATTTGCCCAGTTTGGCAGTTTGACCCAGATCCGAAAGTCCCAATCAGAAACGGTGTTACACCCAATCCCTCTGCACTCTGTAGACAGGGCAGACACTTTCACACCTCTCTGGAATTTTCCTGTGGGAAAGAACTCCAAACGGATCGACAGACTGAAGAATCCAGTATCAGTGGCGACCAAAATTGCTAGGCGTCGGGGTCCCCGGCCGACTATCAGGCCTTGTGGTCATTCTCCATTCAATCTCGTGTCAAAAAAACATCTGGACCATCAGACATTTCACTAAGGACGCTGCCGCTGGAGGGAAATGCGCACAAACAAAATAGCTCAATAGGAATGGCCTGCATGTTGCGGTTGAACCACCATTGTAATATATCCCCATTGCAAGAATCATTGCAAGAAGTTGAACGTTATTGGTCAGAAGAGCATGCCAAGTAGGGTGGATGAGAATATTATAAAGGTGAAATTGAGGTTATTGTGAGTCCCTGTTTAGCGATAGTCGTACACCGAGAATGCACTGAGAATAACAATGAGTGGAGGCTGAACAGACGTAACGATATTCCAGCTCCGCGACGGTATAAATATTTCCACGTTTGACTCAGGCGATCCCTCCGCATTCGCCGCTGAACATATCAGAAGAAGATATAACAAGGTCAGGTTCCTAGTACTGTATAGGCCCCACATTCTTCCTGAAGTTCTGAACCAGAGCGACCTTCGTTGTTTGGAAGAATTTCCTCCTCCTCAGATATGTCCTCTTCAATTGAGCGGTCTGGGGATGTTGCACTGGCATCCACGTTCGTATCATCGAAACTGCCAGACCCGGGAGAGTCATTGATGGAGCTCACTGCTTCTACACTGCGGGTCAGGATCCAAAGCCCGAGGCACCAGCCTAAATTGTCCACAGTCTAAGTTCGTCCCAATCCTCAAGTCAAACCGTAGATTCAAATGGGTTCGCACGCCCGTAAATCCGTTCAATCTACAACCCAGGCGCCCAGACCACGACTTGAATACAACAGATTTCGTAGCTGTTCAATTCAACAACTCATGTGCGCAAACAATGTTCCCGAGTCGGTCCATAGCCATAGCGAATGAATCAAGCTTAAGTAAATGGGAAGGCAGATAGGTGCAATGAGGAAAGCTCCCGGTTGAGTAAGGCTGACAGCTCGCTCCCAATCTATGATCGCCCATGTTCGGATGTAAAGGAGACTCGGATATGTCGATATCTCCGTTCTTTTTTTGAACCGACTTCGTGTGCCCGGGTAATTACATAGATCAACATAGCAGTCATAGCAGTCATAGCTGTGCATGGCGATATATAGTACTCTGTAGCCTACATAGTTTACTGTCCAAACTATGTTGAGCTATATTACTTTGCGCAAGAACTCTAAAGCACTATGTGACTTTGTACGAAAACTCTGAAGCGATATATTGTTTTGCGCGAGAGCTTTACAGTACTACATTGTTTGTATGTTGAAATCGGAGTGGTCCCATGCTGGAACAGACATGAGAATGGGAGAATTGGTAAAATATAGAGATTACTGACAACACGGTGCAGATTCCACGTCCAAGGCCCGCCATCCCCAAAGCCATGCCAAACGCACACACGGATTGACGTCACATCAAGAGCCGCGCCTCAGGTGGCACAGATCCAGGAAGTTGGGGCAACAGGTTGAAATCGGAGTGGCCCCATGCTGGAACAGACGTGAGAATGGGAGAATTGGTAAAATAGAGAGTACTGACAACACGGTACAGACGTCCAAGGCCCGCCATCCCCAAAGAAAGGCCCTCCAATGGTACATACCGCTTTGGTCATGAAAGCGCGTGTCATTCTCTAACTCTCTTCCAGGTGCTTCGATTCGTATTGTATCCTGCAGGCTCCATGGTCCGTTGTGAAATTGAAGGTCCACGTCATGGGATCCCCTGGTATTCGCGGATTCGGTATCGTCGCGTCCGTTCCTCTTCTGGCCGGTGAGTACATCTATGAACTCACGGGCCTACTTTCCGTTGACGGAAATGCTGAGCACACACGCCTCTCTGAAATCCGCGCTGCTGATAACACTGTTCGAATTCTATTCGGCCCACTTCGAATGCTGAACCATGATTGTAACCCCAACGCGGAGGTTCTTTCTTTCCTTCCTTCTTTTCATTCTTTGTTGAAGCTTTTGTGCAGTATGAATCCATCACTGGATGCGAATTGGGTCTCATAGTCCGAACCCTTCGTTCTGTCAAGTCCGGAGAGGAAATCACCCTTCATTATTCCAGTGATTACTTCGATGATGTGGGACAATGCCCATGCCGCACATGCCGGCCCCCGGAACCGCAGAAATCGGGCCCTCTTCCCATCAACAAGGAAGATCAGAGAAAAGCAAAACAGTTACAGCTCTTTGCGGTACAACAGGCGCGGTCCATTTTTTTCTGTTTTGGCAATTTTTCAGGAGAACAACTGCCCTGAGCTCAATTCTCAACCGTTTTGCCTCAAAATAAGCTCATTCGATTCGCATTGAGAATCCACAGCGAATGAAATACCGGTATTTTTGATTCTTTTACGTAATAGAATTTCTTCCGGAAAAACTTGGTTTTGAGTAGGACACCTGTAGCACTCGGAATACTGCCCCGATTTGCCTAATCTTTGGATATGCTATACATCCGATGTGACCCTAGCGAATGTGGGTGTTTACGGAGCTTAATGTACTCAAACCTTCATGTACAGCTCTACTTATGGCAGAGTCTGGATATCTACTTTGCTAAAGTGTGCGGTAGATCACAATCACTCGTCATTTAATATAAATAAACACCCCATTATCTAGGGCCACATCAAATGTATACCATATCCAAAAACTAGGCAAATCGGGGCAGTATTCCGAGTGCTACAGGTGTCCTACTCAAAACCAAGTTTTTCCGGAAGAAATTCTATTACGTAAAAGGATCAAAAATACGGGTGTTCCATTCGCTGTGGATTCTCAATGCGAATCGAATGAGCTCATTTTGAGGCGAAACGGTTGAGAATTGAGCTCAGGAAAGCTGTTCTCGTGAAAACTTGCCAAAACAGAAAAAACGGACCGCGCCTGTTGTACCGCAAAGAGCTGTAAGAAAACTACGGCGAAATAACGTCAATAATCCACTTACAGCCGTTTGCGGAACTTAGGGTGCGGCTGTTTTTTTTTTTTTTTCAGTGGTTTTCGGCAGGACAGCTGCTGCGGGTGCGATTCTCATCCGTTTACCTTGTGAGTATGCTCAATCTATTAGGAATTCCGATGCGCAGTTTTCTGCGTCTTCAGATTTTTTACTTTGTTCTCCGATCAAATTTATGGCTCAAGTGCGCATATTTTGGGTTATTTCTGGGCAGGACAGCTCTAGGATGAGCATTTCAACCCCGATTGCCCTAGATTTTTTATATGGTCGACTTCTATGTATAATCTAGTTCCTGAAATACCGGGATAGTGAATATAACTCTTGGTTTCAATCTAGTGGTCAGGAAATATTGGATAGATTTAATCTCCATCAGCTTGCTGTTTTAATACGGTAGTCTGGGATCGTAGAGAGGTTCGATTCACTATCCCGGTATTTCAGGAACCATATTATACATAGAAGTCAACCATATAAAAAATCTAGGGCAATCGGGGTTGAAATGCTCATCCTAGAGCTGTCCTGCCCAGAAATAACCCAAAATATGCGCACTTGAGCCATAAATTTGATCGGAGAACAAAGTAAAAAATCTGAAGACGCAGAAAACTGTGCATCGGAATTCCTAATAGATTGAGCATACTCACAAGGTAAACGGATGATAATTGCACCCGCAGCAGCTGTCCTGCCGAAAAAAAAAAAAAAAAAACAGCTGCGCCCTAAGTTCCGCAAACAGCTGTAAAAGAAAGGCGAAGGCTGAACGTGAGCCCTACACAATTCCTTCCCCGTTCGAGCCCTCATGTGTTGGCTTCCTAGGACAAGATGCCATATCTAGTTGTTTTAATGAATGCGAGGGCAACTGAAAGACAGGATGGATTTTATTAGGCGGCTTTCCGAGTCCTTTACGAGTACTTATGTAATCGTTCTTTTACGTAACAACGCAGATGAGGTTTTCTAGGGTAGACGTGACTGTTTTGCTGTCCACGATACACCTGTCCACCTTTACATAAGATATATGTCCACCTGCAAAACTCCTAAGGGTAGACACGACTGTTTTTGCTGTGCACGTCGCTGTGCATATCCTAGGACAGCCGGACGCTGGCCAAACTTGCGCTTTCCTGGATCCCTTTTGACCCTGGGCTTCACCCGAGTAATTACAGCCTCAATCGTAATTGGTCAGATCTGCCTTATCCCTGCCAGAAATACATTATAATGCACGTGCTGTGCTGTTCAATTGCGACGCACAGATCATAAATTGCTCCTTATCCCTTGCTTATCCCTGCCAAATACGAGATTCATTTGGATTTGTTTGGAATTGTCATTTGAGCGCATCTTAGCCCGGAAAAGAAATCTGAGGAGACAGTTCGAACCCAAATTTGCCTGGCTATCTCCCCCAGCTGGTCGCCACCAATTTCCGTGCCAAATTGAGTGCACTGTGATGAAAAGACTGTGTAGATGTGTGCATTTGTTTCATTCAAAGACGCCTGAGCCATTACAGCTAATGTCGGAACCGAAGGCGCGAGTGAAAATTTCTTGTTTTGGGATGTTTTCCAAGAATTGTTAGTAACTCAATCAGTTCTGCACCGATTTGGATGAAACTTAGGTAGATTTGGCGGGCTAATTCATGCGCAATTAGTGATGTAAAGCAATTTATGAAAATATCATTTATTAGGTAATCTGTGCTTTGGGGCTATTTTCGCGCCAAATGCTGTCTAGCATGTCCAGAATATGTCCCAGCAACCTAATATTTTGGGAGGGACCACATATATACCTTATTAAACACGTGATAGAAGCAGAATTACAGATAATTTCGTTAGTTCCTGTAGCTCCATTGGATATATTTGGTAGATTTGGCATTCAGAAATATTGTAAGAATTACATTTATCTCAGGAGTTCATATAATTCTGGTTCTATCACGTGTTTAATAAGGTATATATGTTGTCCCTCCCAAAATATTAGGTTGCTGGGACATGTTCTGGACATGCTAGACAGTATTTGGCGCGAAAATAGCCCAAAAGCACAGATTACCTAATAAATGATATTTCCACAAATTGCTTTACATCACTAATTGCGTATGAATTAGCCCGCCAAATCTACCTAAGTTTCATCCAAATCGGTGCAGAACTGATTGAGTTACTAACAATTCTTTGAAAACATCCCAAAACAAGAAATTTTCACTCGCGCCTTCGGTTCCGACATTAGCTGTAAAGGGAACTGATCGGCTCTTTGTGCCGAGGTTCACTTGGATTTGTTTGGAATTGTAATTTGAGCGCATCTTAGCCCGGAAAAGAAATCTGAGCAGACAGTTCGAACCCAAATTTGCCTGGCTATCTCCCCAGCCGGTCGCCACGAATTTCTGTACCGAATTGAGTGCACTGTGGTGAAAAGACTGAAACCAGTGTTGATGCGAAGCCCGGCTCTGTGTGCCGAAATTCATTTGCATTTGTTTGGAATGGTCATTTAAGCGCATCTTAGCTTGGAAAAGAAATCTGAGGAGACAGTTCGAACCCAAATTTGCCTGGCTATCTCCCCAGCCGGTCGCCACCAATTTCCGTGCCGAATTGAGTGCACTGTGGTGAAAAGACTGAAACAGGTTTTGATGCGAAGCCTGGCTCTTTGTGCCGAAATTCATTTGGATTTGTTTGGAATTGTCATTTGAGCACATCTTAGCCCGGAAAAGAAATCTGAGGAGACAGTTCTGGCTATCTCCCCAGCCATTCACCACCCCGACCGTAATCAGATAATACTTACCTTTGTGTTTGACAAACAGGCACGACACCAGTGAATAACAGTGTGGTGGACAAAGGCGAAACGGAAGCGAAAACACATGCCTATATGCGCCGCGTGCCCGAAAAATCGGATTGTTAGTGCCTTTTTCGCCGTTTTTGTGACTGGTTTTGCGCCTTCGAAGATTCCCTCGGTGGCCCGTGACAGGTTCAAAAATTTTCGAAAATTTTGGGCCCTGTGACGCGTGACATTCGAAGTGATTTACAGCTGTTTGCGGAACTTAGGGCGTGGCTGTTTTTTTTTTTTTTTCAGTGGTTTTCGGCAGGACAGCTGCTGCGGGTGCAATTCTCATCTGTTTACCTTATGAGTATGCTCAATCTATTAGGAATTCCGATGCGCAGTTTTCTGCGTCTTCAGATTTTTTATTTTGTTCTACAATCAAATTTATGGCACAAGTGCGCATATTTTGGGTTATTTCTGGGCAGGACAGCTCTAGGATGAGCATTTCAACCCCGATTGCCCTAGATTTTTTATATGGTCGACTTCTATGTATAATCTAGTTCCTGAAATACCGGGATAGTGAATTGAACCTCTCTACGATTCCAGGCTACCGTATTAAAACAGCAAGCTGATGGAGATTCAATCTATCCAATATTTCCTGACCACTAGATTGAAACCAAGAGTTATATTCACTATCCCGGTATTTCAGGAACTAGATTATACATAGAAGTCGACCATATAAAAAATCTAGGGCAATCGGGGTTGAAATGCTCATCCTAGAGCTGTCCTGCCCAGAAATAACCCAAAATATGCGCACTTGAGCCATAAATTTGATTGTAGAACAAAATAAAAAATCTGAAGACGCAGAAAACTGCGCATCGGAATTCCTAATAGATTGAGCATACTCATAAGGTAAACGGATGAGAATTGCACCCGCAGCAGCTGTCCTGCCGAAAACCACTGAAAAAAAAAAAAAAAAAACAGCCGCGCCCTAAGTTCCGCAAACAGCTGTAAATAGTACAGTACAGGCGCTAATGGTGCTATTAGGCTCTCGTCTTCCTTATCTCCCACTAAGGGGGCTCGTGCCTCGCCTGCCTTAGCTCACAATAAGGGAGACGTCGAGCCTTAGCGCTGGGTGTATGGGAATATGATTTTATCGGTGGGACCGTCACCAGGAACCGTGTGGAACGGGCCCTCCGCCTCCGCCTTAGTGCTGCTCCGTAGAATGAATTTACACTAGGTATACCGCGATGAGAAAAAAAAGATATATTCAACAGTTTATATGTGTGGGGAAACAAAAGAAAGAGGTGTATCAGTAAAATGAAAGCCATCTATTTCCTTTAATGGCTCAGGCGTCTTTGAATGAAACAAACCCACACATCAACATGGTCTTTTGCAGTCAATTCAGCTCGGAAGTTGACGGCGACTGGCTGAGGAGATAGCCAGGGCACAATGTTTGCAAAAGTAATGACGCGAGTAATAGTCGACACTCCCATCATTTTGCAAAAAAGAAATACTTCCTCACTTGTCGCACTCATTACGAGCTCATTTCTGCACCCAAACACTCGTCTTATGGCGCGTTCGAAAGCGTTTTGAGAGCGCTTTCAGCCTGTAGTGATCACACCACCTATCTGAGTATTTTGGCAGAGACAGGATGTTTGCAGCATTTGGCGAATGGTGAGGAAGCCACGGCTTCAAAATATCTCACACGTTCTGTGATCAAGCAAAGAATTCTTGGTTGGACTCTAGAACTCAAGGAATTTTTATAAAAGGATTGTCCCAAGCCTACTGATCAAGAGTATATAGGTCCGATGTCGGGGGTGTCCTCGTCGTCGGGCTAAACGGGGATGAAAAACACCATATATGGAAATAATCACTAAAATTACCCTGCCTGGGCTATGGTGAAAAGAATGTGTTGATGTGTGGGTTTGTTTCATTTAAAGATGCCTGAGCCATTGAAGGAAACAGATCGGCTCTTGGTGCCAAGTTTGATTTGCATTTGTTTGGAATTGTCATTTGAGGCCACCTGAGCCCGGAAAAGAAATCTGAGGAGACAGTTCGAACCCAAATTTGCCTGGCTATCTCCCCAGCCAGACGCCGTCCAATTCCGTGCCGAATTGAGTGCACTGTGGTGAATAGTCTGAAACCGCTTTGATGCAAAGCCCTGGCTCTTTGTGCCAAGGTTCATTTGCATTTGTTTGGAATTGTCATTTGACCGCACCTGAGCCCAGAACAGAAATCTGAGGGAACAGTTCGAACCCAAATTTGCCTGGCTAGCTTATATACTACAAATTATATCTAGAATATTCTACTGCTCTCGAGGTATATTACCAATGTCATTAGTAAGCCCTCGGCGACACTTCGGGCTCACATAACAACAACGTAGGAGGGCTTCATTTTTGTTTTGATCATTATCAGAGGAGTAGATGGTTCCATTAATGTAGAGTATAGTATTCGGGGAGTAGGTGCGGGAAGTGGGTGTTAGAGAAGTAGTTTACACACCGCCGGGCAACAATAATCTGCTCAAATCTCCTCATACAGATCACATGCCAAAGTACGATGTGGAAGGAGGAGATATTCGGAACTGAAAGTTGATCGAGAGCGAACAAGAACGACTAATGAGAAGTTTTCTTGCCTGGATGTCGGCAGGCCTACCTCAACCAATCAGCATCATAAGGAGTCAAAACAAGTCACTGACCTTGACTTTCCGGCAGCGCCCCATGCACTTTGGCCCATGATCTCTGAGCCTCATACCTGCACAGTTTGGTCAAGAACAATCCGCCGGCAGCACTAAAAAACTCACGACTTTTACGGATCTGGGCGTGTTTGGATGGATTTTCGGTAGATCGCGCGCTCGGCGTGGAAAGAGTGCAAGAGACCGTTGAACAAAGTGCGAATGGCGCGCAATGTCAAGGTATTTCTTTTCTTCAACCGGTCTGCTCGAACATAGAGGGAGAGGACGGCAAGGATATGATTGGCGAGGTCCAATTTTACTTCCGAGCCAAGTTCGATGATGGCACTGACCACGCATTCGCACTTGTCGAGTTATATTCCGCCCCATGTCCCGGATTAATGCATTGACCAGTCAGTCAATGCGGTCAGACGAGTTGGTCGGGAGCCGGGACAAAGCTCCGAAACATCAACACAGAGCGGTGGTGCAAACGTGGCCTACAACAGTGATAGATTCGGCACAGAGAATGCTTTTGACGCCTGAAAAGGTGCCGCCGCAATATTTCATGCGTTAGACAATGCGGTTGAGATTGTTGAAATGCTCCCAAACAAATCGGCGAATGTCGGCGTTTTCGGGGATAGTTTCGAATGAGCTGTCCTCGCGTTGATATGAGGAGGCGGGACCGCGGCCGGGGACGTCATCGATGTAGGGAATGCTCACTATCACAAGTTCGGTGTCCGCGTTAGTTTTTCTCACTGCGTCCAGTGCAGCCGTAATTTCCGCAACATACTGCGTCTGGTCCCACGTCCTCGGGATTCGGAACGACCTATTGCGGGGTCGTCGGTCCGTATAATACACTTGGCAAATTGAATCTGATTAAATCCTAAATCACCATATACGAACGGATATGTAAACCGAAGATGCTATCAGCGAGATCGGCTGCAACATCCAAGCAACATTCAAGACGCGTCCAAGTCGCGTCGAGCAATTACACCGCGGCACTCGTCAATTCCAGCTGGTTCTTGTTGATATATTGAAGAAAACTTCTTCAAATTGTACTAGGGCTTGCAGCGTCATTCTCTAACTGATACCTCATCCCTGCATATGCGCGATGGCCGGCCTAAATAATTTCAAAATGACGCCAAATCTGGGCTGGCAGGTGATAATAATGAAGAGGGCCTTATGAAAAGCAGGTGGACCGATATTTTCTTCTTGGGAAGCATGCCGCTGCCTCCTGCTCTCTCGTCGCGAAATATCGACGAGCTTTCTAACCGTCAGCATTGACAGCAATTTTAAACGGTGTAATGAATGCTATTATTTCTGAATCCTCGATCGCAGGTGACTAACTTCATCGCAGCTTCCTCTGTTGACGCCGAACGCGCATTCTCCGGTGGGCGTCTGCAGGTCAATCACCTGCAGCATCAGACAAGCTCCCAGACATTCAAGGCTCGGATCACGCTCGGTTCCTGGGTTCCGTTGATGCCTGATACCAGCACAGCGGTAGTGATATTAGAGAAGAAACTGAACGGCAAGAAGGCCGAAAAGGCAGCGGCCAAGGGTAAAGGGAAGCAGAAGGAAGCGGAGATTTTGTCAGACGACGAGGAGATGAATTTTTCTGATTGAATTTCTAGTCATACCCCTTAAATCCAAGTTTTATAATTTTTTCCCCCTGACCCGCGGATACCTGTGGGCACCTGCGGATCTATCTGCGGATGAACCCGTATCCGTGTCGAGGGTACCCGTGCGGGTACGGATTTCGCCCTTGGCAGCAAAATTATCTGCGGATTTGATCCGGGTGTCACCCGGATGATCCGTGGTAGACCCTATCCACACCAGACGAAACGGATTCTCCTTCTGCCTCCTCCCTGCGTTCCCCAACTTCAGTTGATACATTGAAACTTACGTTGGTCTCTCCGGCCGCCTCACCCGCACCTAATTTCTCACCGCTCTCCTCGAGAAACTCACCACCCACCCTGAGGTCTTCAAGCTCATCCAAGCGCACCATGACCGCGTTCCCGATGCCTACTCGAATATGCCCAAGTCAAGCCATGCCAGGTCTGGATGCCGACCCGTCGCGGGCCTGCTGCCCAACGCCAGAATGCCCTTCGCGTCTACATGCCCCCTCCCTCCGCAGGACGATGCGATCAAGGCCTGGAAAGCTCATCTTACTGCCACTGCTTTCACTTTCGTCGTCGACTGCCGTGGCCGCGCCACTCTCTTCAACCCCACTCGCACGGGCAGATCTCGCTCGATGGAGCGCACCGAGTGCCTAGGACTCGACCACTACAAAGATGAGTGCCCTCAGAGTTCTGCGCCATCCACATAACCAGGCAGAACTTGACTCCTGCCGTTGGGACGTCGCTCGGTACCATTCGCGAGAACCAAATTCAGATGGTTTTCTTTTTGGGGCCAGGTCAAAAGGTGCTTGATCGGCAGATCGTGGCCAACGTTCCCACGGCAGGCTATTGTGGCTCAAACTGCATCCCAAATGAACTTTCAAGAGCTCATATATGAATCAAAGTGAATTCAGAGTGATTTAGCGCCCATGGCTTAAGCCAAAAGAGAAGTCGGAGTAGGGGTAATTTCCAGATGCGGCAATACCGAGTTTTAGATCACTAATCGGCAGCGTTACCGACCAGCGGTGCAAAGGATCAATTCGGACAGGTCACAAGGCACCGAGAATTGATGAACAGTGGTGCTCTAAATAAGTGCCGAGCCCCGGTTTGAGGTCATTTCATGGTCGAATTACTTCAAACAAAATTGTAGCATGAACATTCAGTGGTTCTAAGCTTGTTTGCATCAAAAAAACCATACCATACCTACTTTAATGTCGCGGAATAAAAATATTTGGGGTATTCTGAAAAATCGACTTTGTAGACTGGCTTGCTATCTAAAATCGGTCATTACAGCATGAAAGTACTTGAAAAATGAAGTATACTGACATTTTAGTTGACTTGATTTGATACTCATTTGAGCTCACAATGGGCACTGCAAATCGGTCACTTTTGCTTTTTTGGGAGCATTTTTGTCCATTTTCGCCCAAAATGGCGAACTTGGGAGCCTCCGTGTGAGCTCAAATCAGTATCAAATCAAGTCAACTAAAATGTCAGTATACTTCATTTTTCAAGTACTTTCATGCTGTAATGACCGATTTTAGATAGCAAGCCAGTCTACAAAGTCGATTTTTCAGAATACCCCAAATATTTTTATTCCGCGACATTAAAGTAGGTATGGTATGGTTTTTTTTGATGCAAACAAGCTTAGAACCACTGAATGTTCATGCTACAATTTTGTTTGACGTAATTCGACCATGAAATGACCTCAAACCGGGGCTCGGCACTTATTTAGAGCACCACTGAAAGTTATCTTATGGAAACAGGACATCAAAAAAGTGAATTTGATGCAAAATCGATACAGTGCCCGTCATCACTTCGTGACTACCACTTTTGGTGTAAACAGTCACAAATTTTGTAACGCTTTCAGAGGCCGGGCAAAAAATTTCTTAGCCTCAAAAACTACGGGAATCAACTCAGTTTGAATGTATCTATTGAGCTTGTAAAGGGCTAAGATGTAGGACAAGTTTTCACTTTTTCGACCCGAAAAAAATGACCGATTTGTCAGCATTGCACAGCCACTGACGATCAATTGGCCCACACCGCTCGGCCCGGCCCAAACTAATCAAGTTTATGTCATTTACTACCTATTTTAACGCTATCTGAAGCCTCTCGCCGCAGAAAACTGCAGAAAAACCAGGTGAAAAGGGCTCGGAAGGCGGAAAAAATGACCGATTACATAAGCAAAAAACCATTTTGGTGCCATTCGCATTCTTTTCATCAAGTTTCACCTCAAATTTTTTTTTTCTGGGGGCGAGATTCTCAATTGTACTGAGCGGAGTTTGAAAGCACGTGCCCCCGGCCTGGAACATTACCGAGTGTCACTCTTCAAGTTGATGCGACAGCTCTGTGCGCGTCGCATCCTGTCGGCGTGCACGTGTCGCGACGAAGTGCACTTTAATGCATGTTTTATTTCTTTCCAATCCTAACATTTCCAGGCCAAGAACCTCCAACTGTGTCCTACGAATGAAGCATTTGTATATCACCTTGCCCTGTCAAGGTCTCTCCACCCTCATAATTCCATCAATCACAAACCTGACGTGATCCGATGATCCCGGATCTTAACACGTGCTGCAAGACTGGTGGTCGGCAACGGTATTGCCACATTTGGAAACTGTCCCCTATTTCAATCTCTCTTTTGCTCAAACATGGTTCTATGGACCCAGAGGCCACTAAATTGACCTTATAATGGTACATAGCTTCAGTAAAGTTCATTTGAGATGCAATTTGAGCCATAAAAGTTGGTTGATATTATAAACTCCATGCCAGCCAGCCGTGCATCCTCCTAGAATTCTAGCCACCCATTCCACAATTCTTTGGAGGTTCTGAAATCATACATATGCCTCCAAGGCTGCGTTTGAGGGATTTACAGAATATCTGACCCAGAAAAAAATGAGTTCAAAGGTCAGTTGTCCAAAACAGGTAACCACCTCCATACCGATCCTTCCGCACATTACACAATTCTTTGGAGGTTCTGAAATCATACATATGCTTCCAAAGCTGCGTTTGAGGGATTTACAGGATATCTGACCCAGAAAAAAATGAGTTCAAAGGTTAGTTGTCCAAAAAGGGTAACCACCTGTGTTTCGATCCTCCCGTACATTCCACAATTATTTGGAGGTCCTGAATTCGTACATGTGCCTCCAAAGCCGCATTTGAGGGATTTACAGAATATCTGACCCAGAAAAAAATAAGTTCAAAGGTTAGTTGTCCAAAAAGGGTAACCACCTGTGTTTCGATCCTCCCGTACATTCCACAAGTATTTGGAGGTCCTGAATTCGTACATGTGCCTCCAAGGCTGCGTTTGAGGGATTTACAGAATATCTGACCCAAAAAAAAATGAGTTCAAAGGTCAGTTGTCCAAAACAGGTAACCACCTCCATACCGATCCTTCCGCACATTCCACAATTCTTTGGAGGTTCTGAAATCATACATATGCTTCCAAAGCTGCGTTTGAGGGATTTACAGAATATCTGACCCAGAAAAAAATGAGTTCAAAGGTCAGTTGTCCAAAACAGGTAACCACCTCCATACCGATCCTTCCGCACATTCCACAATTCTTTGGAGGTTCTGAAATCATACATATGCTTCCAAAGCTGCGTTTGAGGGATTTACAGAATATCTGACCCAGAAAAAAATAAGTTCAAAGGTTAGTTGTCCAAAAAGGGTAACCACCTGTGTTTCGATCCTCCCGTACATTCCACAAGTATTTGGAGGTCCTGAATTCGTACATGTGCCTCCAAGGCTGCGTTTGAGGGATTTACAGAATATCTGACCCAGAAAAAAATGAGTTCAAAGGTCAGTTGTCCAAAACAGGTAACCACCTCCATACCGATCCTTCCACACATTCCACAATTCTTTGGAGGTTCTGAAATCATACATATGCTTTCCAAAGCTGTGTTTGAGGGATTTACAGAATATCTGACCCAGAAAAAAATGAGTTCAAAGGTTAGTTGTCCAAAAAGGGTAACCACCTGTGTTTCGATCCTCCCGTACATTCCACAATTATTTGGAGGTCCTGAATTCGTACATGTGCCTCCAAGGCTGCGTTTTAGGGATTTACAGAATATTTGACCCAGAAAAAAATGAGTACAAGGGCGAGTTGTCCAAACGGCTTGGATTTATCAGCGATCACAAGCCCAAGCTGGCAATTTGGCTTGCAAGCCATTTTGTTGGCTTGGCAAGCCATTTTGTCGCCTTGGCACCAGCCAAAATTAGAAAGTGGTTTGTGCTCCTAACGCCTCGTCTAGGTCTTTGTAAATGCATCCTGTATGATAGATATCTTCTACTCAACTCTCTCGAGCAGTTTTTGCGTAATCCCTCCACCCTTGCTCCAGCCGATGTTTGCCGTACGCCAGACGTGGGAAGTGACGCGTTTCTTCCTTGCCTTGACCTCTTTGCTTCCTACCTCGACTGCCCGACGACTGCCCGATGGCTCCCTTGGCCACATTCTGCAAAATCCTCCTCTCCACTTCGGTTGATCCCCTTTCTGCCACATCCTTGGCGACTCTTGACTGGATTTTGTCCGCTGGCATTCCCGCTCCTTAATCTGTCCCCTCTGGTGTCCTGTGGCGACACGGTGTGCTCAACGCACATGAAACTGTCTGTTACTGTCCATTTCCCATATGACCTCGTTCTGGGTCGTGATTGGTTATTTTCTGTCGCCAAACCCTTCCGCACGCCTCCTTCGATCTTTCCTCGGGCACCGTTAACCTAGGAAAGCAGCCGATAAGTCCTCATTTCTGTTGAATCAAGCAGTGTTGTCACTGACCCTGTCAGACCTGGTCAGTCAATATCTGATGGTCAGGAGTTAGATATCAACGGGGTCGATCACTGACCACGTCAATGCCGGGAGTGGATAAACCTACGTGAATATTATTGAAGGTACACTGGCAAAAATCCTGGGCTTCTCTCGAATGATGGCTCCTGCCCTGGTGCTGTCTCAGACTCTCGATCTACATCTAATAATCAAACTCGCCACTGGGCAATTATCTGGTCAGACTAGTTATTCTGCACTCTCCCGGTCCAGCCGAGTTATGAAAGAAAAGTCTGACTGCACGCAAGTCCTGGATCAATGCTTTCGACCGACGGGCCGCTTATAATCCACTCTTTGCATAATTTGCATATCTCTGATCACAATTCTCGTCCGCGTATTCAACTCCATTGTGATGAAACTGATTATAATTCAAGTTGCAGCGGATTTTGTCAAGCAGGTTTGTGATGGACCCGAAGCAGACTGCACTTACGGAACCTCTATGCTTGCACAGTAGTGTGCCGGTTCCACTCTCCGAGAAGACCAAATAATCTAAGGTACCAACTGCCGACGCTTTTCTGCTCATCAACACATTCCTATATGGTCGAAGGCGCTTCCGTGTGCAATTATTGTCATGGTCCGAAAAATTAGACTCGTAACGGGTCTGCCTGCTACGGCAACACTTAGTGCAAGCACTATGCCGTAGGCAGACTGGTACAACTCGGGCGCGTTAAAAGGGCTGAGCGCGGAGTTTGAAAATTTCCATTTCCATCGTTATGGCATCAAATTTAATTATTTCTTTTCAGTTCAGAGGAGGGGTAGGGATGTAAGGCTCATAGCTACACTTCTGTCTTTTCAGATTTTTTATTTTACCCCCAGAGTGTCTGCGCGCGAGAGCCAGTTTTAATCGAGAAACTTACTTTCGGACCGACGTCACCGGTAACGACGTCATCTGTCGTCATCGGTACCACCCAAGAATTTCAAACTCCGGGCTCAGCCCTTTGGCGTGTCCCGAGTTGTACCAGTCTGCCTACGGCATAGTGCTTGCACTAAAGAATTGCTGTGGCAGACTGGTAACGAGTCTACCGAAAAATCATCAGGACCACCAGCCGATAAACTAAAGATAAGAACCTCAAGCGGAAAAATCTGCACGCCCAAATCCGGAGTCTAACGGGTGCACTGCTGAGGTGGAGCAAACTTTCACTCTGAAGCAGCTACGTCCTCACGCTATCAGATCTTGCCGTAGCTGAATCGACGCTGAGCAAATCAGTATCATTCTGCAGGTATTCGACACACGAACATGAGTGAGAGACACTTTGCCTACACCTTGCCTACCCCCTGGCATTCGAGCTGTACCTAAACAAGTAAAGAGCACCCACAACGCACCATGCTGCGATCTAACTGAACAACACACCTAAGAAAAAACAGATCTCGAGTTGAAGGGGCCCTGCTGAAAGAAATATTGTGCGAAATTGGGCAGGTACGTCCTCACATCATCAGTCCTCGTGAACAACGGCGAGTGTCACGAATAACGATACGCAATCCGTCGGGGGGCGGGTAGCATGGAACGAGCGCAAACTTTCAAAGAGGGGTTATTGGTGAAGGAAGGAAAGAAACATGCCTGGGGCTGTCCGAGTGGAGGCAATACATACCAATCATTGGTATGTAACCCATGTGAATGGTAGAATCGTTGCAGGATCAAATGATTGTGCCCAGACGGAGGTGAAGGACCAGGGGGCATCGAAGTTTATAACGTGGATCGATAAAGCAGACAGGAAGGATATTTGGAGAAAGCGCACTGAATTTGACCGAGAACCACGATACTAACCGAGATGATGCGGATGCAAAGTTGCTGAGAAGAAAGTCATCGGTCTCGTGGGATCTTCTTAAGCGGAGGCAGGATTGGGCGGGGGATGATATAAGGCTGGTGCATTGGACCTGCAGAAAGGCTGACGACGGTGGAAGTCAGGTGCGCAGTGGCCCGATCACGGGCCCCTGTTCACAATAGAGCATCGCTGTCTGGTAGAGCTGCTACGTACTACACTGCAAACCTTGACGCCCACTCGACCTCGTCAGTGGCGACAGAGGGTTGACAGTTAGGCTCGGATCCAGCCTGTCTTTCGAAACTTAGTTGTGTCGTGTCTATCGACATCATAGACAGACAGTCACTGGTCTAGCTGACAGTGGACACAGCATGATGGCATGCTTGAGAACAGACAGGAGGTGTTCAAAGGTTATTATATAGGTTAACGCGAGGTCCTTGAGGTCCGTATCGCGTGGTAAAGTCGACAATATCGACATGGTTATTAGCTGGTGGCGCGACGCGTTTGTTTGCATATATTGCTCTACACCGAGAGAATACACTGCCCCATCGGCCTCCGAAATGCCGATGGCTGACACATCCCATGATCCCACCGATCATCCCATCGATCATCCCATCACCTTTCGAAAAACATGCTATTTCCAACTCCCGAACGGACTCGCCAGAATTTTCATCTCATCTCCTCCTTGTGAATAATAATGAACGTGGCCGTGGCATTGGCACATCCAAGGCCTCTGCTCGAGAACGAGCGGCCAAGCAGGCCCTGGTGGCGCTGAGGCTCATGCACTAGTGCGGGCCTAAACCTCCTTACATATGTGCTCGACAAAATTATCCCACTACCACCCTTCACTTCATAATTCACCTTTCTCCATATACAAAGTTTTCTCCCGTAAAATACCCCTTTGATATCGAATTCTTTGATTCAGATCTCATGTGCTTGTTTAGCCGTTGAATTTATGCGAGCCAAATTAGGTGGGTTGAGATCGAGTGGGAAGGTGGGCAGGTGCAGAACATGTGCCATGGGCTGGTTGTCTGCCTTATACTGCACTTTCGAAGGGTGAGGGGGTCGAACTTCAAAATCGAACTTCCATCAGTTGAACTGGAAGATCGGCTCCTGGGTTCAGCTCGAAGCATTGCGATTTAATCATCTCTGCAGAGAATTCAGACAAAAAAGAAAGCATGGAAGGGAAAAGGGGTCGTTCCCGACCTATCATCGGACCTAGAATCGAACGGGGGCCTCCTGCATCATTCCCCAGGATCTGGACGAAGAGTTGGCAGGTGCCATGTGCCATCTACTAGGTATCGCCTGCGCCAGACGGATTCCCCGGCCTGTGAGGCTTGTGGTGCACCCGAAACACGTACCCACTTCCTCCTGCACTGCCCGGCATGGGAACACTTGCGCCCTGCGTTACAGCATGCGTCATACAGTGCCAACTTGCTCGGAGCTGTTGATGTCCCCTCGCTTCTCTCTCATCCGAAACTCATCAAAGCCCTCGTTGCGTTTGTCGCCGCCACTGGCCGCTTCTCGTAATTATATTCTCTTTATCTCTCTTTTCCCTTATTACTTTACTTACCTATTAATACTGTCGTTATTCCTCTTACCTCGGACGGACAAGCACCAGATCGGCACCTTACCTTCCCCGCTCCCGATACTCCCTACCCATTACTCGCTCCCGTCAAAACCCTATTTTCCCCTACTTGATTCTACTTTTACTCATCTGTCTCCTCTCCCGTACCAAGTTTCCGTTTACTTACTCATACCCGTTACAGCCCCCACCCATAGCTACATCTAGTAGAGTACTGTCGCGTAGCCCTGTATGGCCAGGTACGATAACCTTAGAAATTCAACTCAACTCAACTCAACTCAGCCATCGGGTGGTCAACGACATTGATGCTTGGTTGGATTTATATCGCACGTAAAGGCCTAAAAGATGGAGTTGAACTTGAACTTGAGCTTGATGATGGAGGAGGTTCAAAATTGTGCAGTTTATAGGGGTTCAATTTCGTGCAGAAGAACCTTGAGGATGCACACAAGAATACACAGAGAATCAATGTGGGGATAGACATGAGGCACGAGGAAAAAGAAGGGAACTGTAGCAACTATCACCCTGCACCGAATCGAACGGGGGGCCTCCTGCGTTACGTTTAAATCAATGAAGGTAGCGTAGGTGCGCACCATGCACCAGTGGGTGGTTAGATGGCTATTCTGGTCCCTGGGGATCGGGGTTGGATGGGAGTGAATTTGATGTTTGGCTCAACTCAACTTTAATGACCGGACGAGGGTGGTTCGCTCCTATATTATCTCGAGCAAGAATGTTTTCCTCGATGAAGCTGGTGAACCTAGAAAGAATAGCTGAGGACTCAACCTTACACCGAAAATGGAATCTCACAGAGAACGGCGAGCGGAGGTACACGAACGGCACCAAAGAAAGAAGTTGAATGAATCAACGTAGTCACCCGACTCCGAATCGAACGGGCCTCCTGCGATCTCCGAAGTTGCGTCGGCCAAGATGGGCAGGCGCAAAACATGTGCCATCGGGTGGTTGAGTATATTGCTTGGAAGTTGAATTTATGCTAGTGATATGGCACACATACTACCTAGCATTCGTAGCGACCACAAACATTCCGGCAAACACTGAACTTACGGTTGATTATAATCCTGCCCACCAAAGGCAATGGGAATTACGATGGTACGGGCCGAAATCAAGGGAAATCAGGAATAGAAGGAAAGAACAGACCCCCTGTCTATGTGGCGCAAAAAACTGTAGAGTCTGGCTCTCTGTGCCCGCATGACTTCAAAGAGTTTGGTTCCTAAGATAGGCTGCATCGGTAGTTACCCCATAGGTTGTTGAGCGCGCAATAGGCAAATATAGAAAGCGGGAGCACGCTTTGACACAATTCATTGCATCAGCTGTTGGATGATTGCCGCCATTTGGCCAGGAAGTGGGTGAAGTGAAAGTACTTATTCCTTGAATACTTTACAGCGCTTTGCGGAACTCAGGGTGCGGCCCATTTCTTCTTCTTCTTTTTGATACATTTGGAGGAGATTGCCAGTTCTGGGCTCAATTCACTGCGTTCCGTGGCTGGATCCACCGAGTTGGTGGACCTGGGCTGACGTCAGTGGACCTGGGCCGACCCGGCTCGGCAGAGTCCGTGGAGCTGGGAAGCTGCCGGGTCGGCACAGGTCGGCACAGGGTCGGCACAGTTTGTGAACTCGGTGGACCCGGCCATGAAACGCAGTGATTCGTCAGTAATACACGCGGAGCTGTCAAACGGCTGATCGGCATTGGTCGGCATTGGTGCTCGCCGTACTCCACTGCCAGCACACTGGAAATTGGTGGACTTCAATGGCCGCACGCATGGAGCTTTCGTCCACTGAAATCCAGTGGATACCACCCAAAGAATCCCTCTGCTGCATTGACGTCGGCACCCTGTTCAGGTTCAAGAAGGATTTGGACAATCTCTGTGTGGCCTCCAGCAGCAGCAGCCTGCAATGAGCTCCGACAGAATCCCCCTGCTGTGGAGGGCGCGAGTCGTGGCGATACCAGCCCCATAGCCACGCTGTACAGCACCGTGGTGACTGGGGGACCGAGTCCTTTCCGAGCTGATCTCTCCAATCATTGGCTCAACCTTCACCTGAGCAAGCTCTGCTGCGGGCCTTGCAGCTTCAGCCAGGGCTTGGTATCTTTGAGCCAGAGCAATATAATCCTCACGGCTCATCTCGTTGGTAGCACACATTACAGTAGATGGAGAGCTATCCCCTCCGAAACTATCAATGTTTGTATTGTTGCTACCCGACGGCGATCGCGCGCGATGCGGGCGAGCGTTTTCACGCGTGACAGAGATCCAATCTCCATCTTCTGGGCCTGCAGTCCCAGGATTTCCGAAGTCTGTACTGCCTCTGAGAGGGGTGGACTCGGACGACGGGCGTCCAGTGTCAGTGACGCTGACGGACTGACCACGCTCTGCATGAGTGGGCGCACTTCGTCTGGGACTACACCCAGCTCCCCAAAGCGAAGCAGAGCTTGGCAAATCGCGGAGGACGTGGGCGCGGGTGCGGGCGTGGATCAGCAAACATCGCGGACACCAGCAACACCACTTCCACCCCGAATCCAGTGCCTTCTCCCGTCGCTGCCGCCAACCGTGCCACGGAGTTCGCTGGGAAGGCGAGTGCCTTCATCTCCTCGTCCCACCGCTCTCGCTGGTTAGAATCTCGGGCCGCGACCAACTGGAATACCGACACAGGTGCCTCTTCACACATGACACCTCGCCGCTCCTGGTTCACCTCCTACTCAAAACACCGCATACCAATCCGGCTCGCGGACAACAGCGTCATTTACTCGGAAGGAATTGGGTCAGTGGAATTCCAACCGGAGGGGGATGTTCAGCCTCTTGTATTCCACGATACGCTTCATGTACCAGAGCTAGCTTCTAATCTACTATCTCTTTTCTACCTCACTCGGCTGAAGGGATATGAGATTAAGGCCATCTGGGACCAGGTACATTTCCTGCGCGATGGAAAGCTTCTGTTCACGGCGACGGTTGACAAGACCAATACCCGCTACCTCAACGGCTCGGTGGTCGTCCGTGTGCCCAGTGAAGCTGCTAGCGGGGCAACGACCATTGATTTGGACCTCGATGCATGGCACGATCGCTGCGCACATCGAAACGTCACTGATGTCGAGCTGGCGTTCAAGAACAAGCTGGTACCGCACTTCTTCCGCAGCACATTGGACCTTCCAAGCCACGTAAAATTCGTCTTGAGTCCATCACACTGGCACCAGCAAATTTGACAATGCCTTCCCGCGCGCTCCAAGACGTCGCACGGCACTGGAGTTCTTTTTGCTTTCTCTCAGCCCTTTCTTGCTTCGTCCCCATTACTAGCCGCATTGAAAGAGAATCAACAGCACTGGAGTTTGAAAGCAAGCCTATTGCGATAGTCACCGGCAGCTGTTGCGGCACTCTGCGGCAACGTAACTAACCACTGCAGTAATTGTTCAAACGGAATTTCATGCCATGGATTGGCATTCTTCCTATCCCTGGGCACTTGAAGAAAGCTTACACGTTATTTCCAACCACGTAACAACTGTTCAACATCCCTGGTACGTCACTCTGCGGCAATGTTACCACCGTCGCGGCACATTTTCATTGTTCAACCCGTGGTGCTGCGAGAGCTCGACAATCTTCTATACAATGGATTGATATTTCTTATCTTGGGCCCTTGTGGACAACATGCACTTGGCATCGCTGTTGCCGCAGTTTGGAGTTGCCGCGGCACTTTGACGCAATGCCAACCAATTCGCTGCGGTCTTCCGAGAACGATTTTACGACGCATTTCACTGTGCTTTTGCCAAAACAGAACTCAGTTTTAGCTCTCGCGGCACGGGAATCAAACTAATGCGATGTCTGTATGCTTACGATGCGGATCAATTGTGTCGATTCTGGTTGTTTGTCCTTGTATCCAGATTGTTGCATGCGTAAAAGATACAATTCAGTACCAAGTGGACGGCGACCCTACGCCTTTAAAACCCCACCGATACTGAACGGTCAACCTTCTGCACCATCTCATCACTTAGAAGTAGGTATTATTTCAGTATACATACTGTATCTTTCCGTTCAAATCGACAGGGGGTGTGACGCGTGACCCATTTTACCTATTCGACATTTCGGCAGCCGCCAAATTTTTGCGTGACACCTCGAAAATTTCGTCATTCGAAACGATTTTTTTTCGATTTTTCGCCTTTTCAGCACTTTTCGGGGCCTGCGTGACGATTTGGAGGTTCGACAGAGGTTCGCGTGACGCGTGACCTCGACCAAAGTTCGTGATCGACACAGGGGTGCGTGACGCGTGACTACCGAATTGAAGGGAAAGATACAGTACTTCTTTTCTACACCCAAGACTAGATACTGACCTACTCGGAGATCATCCATTACAGGGAGAGCCGTTCAATGATAATTGGCTTATCGAGTTGAGGGACGGATAAAATGTACTTAGGTTCTACACCCAGCAGATGTTTTCCGACCCAGCAGCGAGGTGGAAACCGTAGCACCATTGATGACTATTTTCAATATAGCTCACCGTTCTCTGGGAATTTTCAAAAACGTCCTTCGGAGGCATGTTCAACGCAGACGGCGCTATGAAATCAACCAATCGTCCCAAACTATGATTTTTGCCGCACGCTGAGAGAAATTGCCGCATGTGACACAGCGGCAGTGTGACATTGCTGCGGCAATCCACAGCACTGCCGCAGCGGCACTTACAGCGGCACAGCGGCACTTTACCCCTGCCCCTCCCCAACTCAACCGAATTCTACTCCCCCAATGGGAAACCCCTGCATCTTCTCAATCACTCACTCTATCCGCACGTATCCCAGCCCGCCGACGAAGAGGGTGGCGTCATACCGCTCAGTGCTGGAGCGCTCGATGGGGGAGGAGCTGGCAATCGCTCATTGCAGTGAGCAGAGGAACTTCAAAGGAATTTCCTAAATTGGGTCGTTACCGTACATAGCACCAAACATCGGCACGGTAATCCGAACGCTGAAGATCGACAACCACAACACCGTCGTGCCCGCCATTTGCCCGTACAATGTGTCGGATGGTGAGAGAACACCATCGGGCATTGATTCAGACGATGCCCACGAGCTTACTCCAAATTCGAGATATGTTCAACTCACAATTTGAGATCTTTTCATCTGAGATTTGAGTGATTTCGTGGAAGCGATTCGCGATGTAATTACATGCTTAAAATATCTATTCGCCCTCAATATTAATAGATGATGTGACCTGCAAAATTCGGGATATTTGTTGTTCACCCAGAAGAATATTGGTCCCAAACGCTTTCGCGATATATTCAATTTTTTTTACAAACGGGCCGCCATATCGCTCATCGTGGTCAGCACTATTTAATTGTGCTCCTTGTTCTTCGCCAGAAGCGCTGTGAGCGCTAGAGATGTTATATATGATGTTTGTCTGACATTGGAACAGTTGAAATATATCAGAATTGACCTCCGTGAGTTTCTACCTTTTTCACCAATTCTTGGGTGCGCAGTGAGCGCGCGCGCTTCCAGAACAGACTCCATCGCACCACCGTCATTCCCATACATTTCCAGTTCTCCAGCAAACCCCATTTATCCTAAGTTTAACATCCAGATGAAAACCGCTACTGAAGTTCCAGCCACCGTTCATGTACGAGACTCTGGAGAATAGTAGAGGTATTATAAGTCTTTATCACAACTGAGAGCATTTCAAGGGTCAGAGGATCATGTACGCGCGCCAACACAGTTCGATACGCCTCCGTCGTGGCATCCAGGTGCAGACTCGGAGGGTACAGAAAATACTTCTCGGCATCGCGGTACAAGTCCGAATATGTTGGGACATCTGGGTATTATTCAACCAATGTCCATATCTTTGCAGGTAATGTGATATGTTTGCGTACCGTCTCCATTCCGCGGCTTCGCGTCTTCCATCGCGCAAAACTCCCTCCACGCTGCGAGACTGATGTAACTGCACCGATCATCAACAAGTGCCTCGCATTCTCCACAGGGAATCGTCCATCCCCGAAAGGTACATGTCGCGCCATTTCCGCTGGCTTTACAACGGTTGCAGATGCTAGTCGGCTAATTTTGTTGTGAGTTTGAGATGTATGAGATAATCAGACATCAACCTTGCGTTGTTTAAACATAGTCATTATCTTCTGTGCTTGTACGTAGTTCATGTTGGAAATTTTGGACTTTCCAAGATCGTATACTGAATCCACGGTAAGAGAATGAGGACTCAGGACGATACTGGCCTCCTTATATAACTACATCGGATCATCGGGTATTAAATCTATCCGTCCAAGTCCACAAATAAACCAGTGAGAAATTCTTTAGTGTTTTTCTGGCCTTGGCTTCCAAGCCATGCCCAGGCCAAGCCATCCCGCTGGCTTACCCTGGCTCTAGCTTCTGGCTTGTGATTTTCCAAGCCAAGCCAGGCCAGTCAAGCCATGGCTTCAGTCGGTACTCCAAAATCTGTTGTCCACAGTCGTCTTACTGCACCGAAGGCACTGGGGTTGCAGGGTGCATCAGGAGTGATTGGGATATTGGGGACACAGGAACGGGGGCAAGCGGGTGTGGGCGCAATTCTGCGGAGGCAAGGTGTTTATGCGATCGAATATAGCATTTTTGTGGATGATTTGGCGCCGCAGTCTCCTCAGATTTCTTTTCCGGGATTAGATGGGCTCGAATGACAATTCTAAACAAACGCAAATGAACCTCGGCACGCAGGGCCGGGGCTTGGCATCGGTCTTTTCACCACTGCGACGAAAAAACTGTCTGGATGTGTACATTTGTTTCATTCAAAGACAGCTGGGCCATTAAAGCAAACAGATCGGCTCTTTGTGCCGAGGTTCATTTGCATTGGCTGAACGAGCGAATAATATGTTCGGATTATATAGACTCCGAACGAGCTGGGCAGCAATCATTTCTTAGCTCAAGTGGCGACGCCAATTTACCTAGACCATAAGGGGAACCATGGAGTCATAGTGGGGCCACCCTGCCTTTGCGAATCGGGCAGCGGCTGGGACCCTGGCAACGTGCACATCCCAAGTCCCCTGGGTTGCCGGCGTCACATCTACGCCTCTGTGGTCGCCTCAGCTCCAGCCAGACATGTTCTTGATGTCTTTGACCAGGTTGAACAGGGTCTTAAGCTAAAAGCACACTGTAACTTCTTTTAGTTTGTAAATGACATTCAGCGGAGAAGTACGCACACCCACGTACTTTGATTTACCAGATTTCCCCGTCTTCGGACCACCCCTTGTGCGAATCGCGTTGACAGCATCCATGGCCCCGCAGAAAGTTGTCGCTTTGAAGTTCCCACCGTCGCCTCCCTCCGCCTTGTGCTCAGTGAGATATGATATCAAAGCAGCAATGTCAGGCTGGGTCCAGACAGAAACACCGGTACTGGGGAGATCCAGAGGCACAGAAGAAGGGCTAGGGGCTGTGTCTGTACTCGCTGCCATTGCAGTGAGACAGGCGGCGCGAACTTGAAGAGTAATTGAAAAAAAAAACGCGACTCATCACAGAGGTCACAAACATCACATGTATTCGGATCTACAGACAATTACTCGATATGCGAATTGGCAACGTTGCAGTTGCAAGTTGCAACGACAGCCGAACAGGCTCTAAGTTATTGCATGCCGCATTTCCCGGAGCGTCATCAGGTCATGCATCAATAAAACTGCATGTCCAGACTGAGTGTTTGCAGATACAGTCTTGATACCGTCGGCCACGAGGCGATCCAAAGATGACATAACGAAACGAGCTGTAATCTGGCACATAAAGCCCTCCTCGGTCATGCTCTGGCCTAAAGCGTCGGGGGAATTTAAATTAAAAACGGACATCGTAGCCGTCAAGACGAGTGCACGTAGGACCACGTCGAGGAAGCGACGCCACGTGTGAAAATCGATCTTGCGCAGATTAATATCGCCTCGATTGGGTAATTGCTGAAGGAGAGTAGGAGCCTGTTCGGCAACAAAAGCTCGCAGAGTTTATTTCCTTTTTAGGGAATTACACTTTTGCTCCAGACCTCATAAACGTCGAAACACATGTGTTTTCGGGCAAGGCAGACCCCAAAAAGGTGCATGTCAGTTCTAGATTAGCACCGGACCCTATAAATCCATGAAGATTGCAGGATTAAACCCAAAAGCTCGATGAGATACCCGCCAGCTTCTGTAGCCGAAGATGCTCTAAGGAGGCTAACACCATCCTTGGCATCCCTCCCGCCCCAATAATTCATGTTCATGCAAATATGCATTACACCGCTGAGCATTCCAACGCTCAAAAGGTGATCAACACGATCCTCTGAGCGATCGAGGGCTCGTTGATCTTGGGCAGCGAGAGCACGAGCCCCGGTAAGTCGGTCCCCGACTTATAGAAACTAGTACCCCTCGTCACACCAGGACTTCTAAACTCGGAAAACCTTCTCGAAGTAATGCCCCATGACCAGCATATTTCCCCGCGTCGAACTAAGCTCCTGGTCAAAGGTGGGGAGGAAATATTCCTGGCTACAGAAATGGGGGAGCTTGCATGAATCTCAGTTAGTGATGTTCTGGCTTTGGCCTCAGGCCAAAAAGCCGGGGCTTTTTGGCTTTGGTACCAAGGCCAAAGCCAAGCCAAAATCTTGGCTTAGGGTGGCTTTTGCCCCGGCTCGCCATTGTGTCAGGCCAAAAAGCCACGGCTTTTGAGTTACATTTTTGATATCTATTTCGGTTTGATTTTTTGGGCTGGTCTCATCGCTTCGCCTCCTTATCGTTGCAAGGCAGGAGTCAATAGTTTTTCTAGTACCAGCTCAGCATTAGGGCTCCAAATCAGTCTTCGCGCTCAATCTGCTAAAACTCGGAATCTGGGGACTCTTACCAGTGAATCGCTTTCAAAGCAGGTTTCCTGAACCACAGACTATGGAGTGGAATACATACTCATCCGGCGACGACTTTGACCACCATTTGAATGCACCTCTATTGCGCCAGGTGTAGCATCTACATGGCAGCTCAAAGTTGCGACCATAGACCAATTCGAGATAATTTATTGGGCAGCCAAAAGCCACAGATAGTGGGCTTTGCTGTGAAGCGCGCTACCACGAGTTATTGTTCAGCCAGGGTTGGCTTTCGCTTGGGCGGCATGATGACGGTGGCGGAGGATCCGATCGTGTGGTCGAGTTTGTCAGAACCTCCTTCGGGATCAAAAGTCCCGACAAGTCCGACAACCAAGTCAACGCAGAACAAGGTAATAGAATAGGTGTACTAAAAATGGATGGAAAGGCTCATAGTAGTAGTGTTAGCCGACACAAGAGGGATGTCCAAGTTGTACACAACCTCTTGATAAAATGTGAAGGTATGTTGAAATTTGCGCTGGCCAAAGACTATCTTTGCTCCTCGAAGGATCAATACGCCGGCTCGAGACTGACGAAGCTTGTACTTGTTTTGATAGTTGATCTCTCTATTTGATCAAGGTGAGTTGATCATTTAACATGTGGTCTCATAACCGCCGCAAGGCAAGACTTGTACTTGTTTGGACTTTTGATCTCTGTATTAAAGCACCCCCTTTGCCACATTCTGCCAGGGATTCCTTGCGTAGAATTAATTTGAACTTTTCTTACGTCTATGGAGGACCTAGCAAATTTCAAGGTGGATTGACAATTAAAAATGTGGTATCCATGCTCATCAACCTTGGTGATCATATAGAATGTAAATGACCCCCCAGCTGGCATCGCCGGCGGAGTATTCCCAGGAAAATTCTGGTAGATCCTCCAAAGGTCCGAAAACGAGGACTAATAGTTCCAAATCGATTAATCTCAGTGGCCACCTCTAAAAACCAAACTCGCCTGCGGCGAGTACAGTCACGTGTTGTGTCGCGTCCACGTAAAAGCCAGCCGCGTCGAGGACGGCTTTTGTCACATTCCGCACAGGAATTCCTTGCGTCGAATTTAATTACACTCTTCTTCTGTCTATTAAGTCTCTCACCAAAATTCAAGGTGGGTTGACCGTTTACAGCCATTTTTATACAAAGAGATTGAGCCTATAAACAAACATATCGAGTACGAATTGAGGCTGCAACAGCTGTTCTGCTGATGAACCATCACAGGTTGCCCCGTCAGACTGATTTCCTTTATCAGGAAAGGGCTTCAGGAGTATGGTTGAAATTCTGAGGTGGAGCACCCATCTGCACCTTCAAGGCGAACAGATTGAGCCTATGGGCGAAGAAATGGCTCAGATTTGAGGGCAGGGCAGCTGTCCTGCTGAAAAATTCTGAAAAATAACCAGATAAAACTCAGTTTGTCGCTCAGAGGGCAGTGCTCAGGACCAGATAAAGATTCTGAGGAGGCAGTCCGCTGCGAGTTCGAAATGCGAATCGATTGAGCCTATGGACAAGGGGAACAAATGAGAACCGAGGCCAGGGCGGCCGTCCTGGGCGCGGGGATCACAAAAGTGCCCAAAATGGGAATTTTTTCGTCCGCGCCTTATGTTCCGCAAACGGCTGTAATATGCGGTCTCATAACTATTGCAAGGCGAGACATGTGCTTGTTCCTGCTTGCGGACCGCTTGAACCTGTGATCATGAACCCTTTGTTGGGGGGTATGGGGAGCTAGATCTGGTTGTTGAAGAGGGGAGTCACCTCATACAGAGATGGTGGGTCGTGCCGGGGCTACTTGAATTATAGATGATGAACTGCTTCTGCCAACCCAAAACTTACTCAACTTGAGAAACAACAAGTTATACGGTTGAGGAGCCCACCGGTACTATCAATGATGACCCACCGTCCGCGTGTCTCGACGCGTCCCACAACTGCACTGATAGCCTGAAGGTCGGTGATGACCGGCTTCATCATCTGGCTATAACGGACGTCCCCTGGAGAATGTGTCGGAAGACACTGTCCAAAAATCAGGCCAATTGAGTATCAGAAATCAAAGTTACAGCTGTCCGATGAGGAAATATGATGAAAATGGCAAAAAGTTTATTTTCTGATCCCATCAAAAATCGTAAATAACCATCCCCTGCGGATATACAGCGCGATCTCAGCGCACCTACTCCCGAGAGATTCTGACCAAAACCGAGCCCGTAGCGACTGTCCTATTCAAAATGTCCCAAAACGCGAAAAAAAACCGTCCGCGCCTTATGTTCCGCAAATTGCTGTCATCCATATCGTCGTCAAGGGCGTCGCCAGAATCACCTCCTGCGCCTGCGAATTGCCGCAGAAGGTACATAATCTTTTATTACATTTACCGCTCCGTAATGGGACAGATGGTTGCAATCTTGTTATCATCCCATGAAGCCCTTCCTCAACCTCTGAACATATCTGGATAACCAGCATATTGGTGACTGATGAGGACAAGATTAGCAGGAGGTTTTAGGTGGGCACAAGGTTTACTTGATTATTCCTGAGACTCGATTGGCCCTCAACGCCGCCCGAGGAAAGTGCCACCTTTTGGACTTCGGCAACACAATATTCAAAGATTTTGTCTGCAAGGATCTGGTTCCAGTCGAAACAAGATGGAATAAAGGAATGTACCAATATTGATGTCTGCCTTGGAAGTTGTCTCGATCCAGGCACTGTTCTTCTCCTTGGCTAGCTCAATTCCTTCCACAGAGTTCGCTGTTCGGCTGGGTGATAAGGGATAAGGACGGGCACCACACTCCACTTAGGCACTCACTGTTGTTCGAGATCATTTTTACACCCGACGATCACGCACGGGATCGGTGTTCGGTTAGCCCAAAAATTTCATCGTAAAGTATTCGGACGAGGTCAAAGGATCGTCGGGAGACGATGGAATATACCTGCGTGGATAGGCGTCAAACTGTTTGAGCCGTATTCGAGCCAAGCCAACGCACAAAAACGTAGACATGAGTACCATATATGCATCCTTCTTTCAGAATGAAAGACTCGTCCTGGACGCTATGTATTTCGTAGGTAGACAAGCAATACGGTACCTTGAACTTAAACCCATGGATCTTACGCTTTTCAATTTCCGTGATCATTAAAGCGCTCGGGGGACCGCGCTTGTAACATATTCAAACACTAGCACAGTGCTACAGCGTTCCTGCTTGAAACCGATATTTTTCGGAAGAAATCTCATTACGTAATTAAAAAAAAAAAATCGAGTTTAGAACTTGTTTTACAGTAGTCAATACCGCACAGTAAGGAATGCTCTCGCATCATCCCGACGTCGCGGCGCCGGGCGTCCGTCGTAAAACACGGGATGATCTGCCGCGATGCAGTACAGTCTCCGCACAGCCTGACTGCGGGCTCACTTCCTCTGGACCGAGCAGCACACATAAGACGAGCAGTCTCGCCAGGCGACCTCAGCTTTCGACGCTCATTTCCCCTGGGTTGGCGGAAGCCCTGCATCGAACCTCTCCTTCACCTTGCTTGTACCCGCCAATCCGCCTCCTTTCGCTTTTTAACCGCGCCTCCTGCACTATATTCACCGCTCCTTAGGACACAACCTCTCCAATGGACTGGTGGACACTGGGGATTTTTACCTGGTAGGAGAGTGTATGCAACAACCATTTCAGGATGTTCAAAGAACACCCTTGACATTCCGCTGTTAGCCACAAAATAATTTCTCCAGGTGCACCGTCATCCGAGATTTTAAATGCACAATCTCTTACATATTACATAAGTTCTCGTAATTATCGAAGATTAGGAGCGCCCCAAATATTGACCCCGACCTGGTATCACACTATAATACAAACCTCATGGACTTTTGTTGCCTGCAATAGAGGGATCCAAGGGATACAAGCCGAAGATTTGGCTGTAAATCCTCACCCGTACATCAGCACGTGCATCAAACATTTACATTTAAGTCAAACCTATAATTTTTTGAAGTCTGGCCCAGTCTGTCCAAACTTAATCCACGCAGGGCCTGCTCCTTTCTAAGTGTTTTACCCGTTTGAATGGCCCTGGGACTTCATTGGAATTGAAATGGTTTGCAGGATGTCAAGGCACGTGGTTCAAAATGCAAACCAGTCATTGCGCTCTGGAAAGTGCAATAACGGATCTGCGTCGGCATCATGAAGTACGGGCGGCACTGCTGTCTCAGCTCCACAGGCCAGGACTCATGCCTTGGAGTACTCACGGCGCACAAGTACCCCAACGCTGGAGGCGCGGGCGTTATCCCCTTGAATCACGCGGAGGTATGTGGTTCTGTGAGTGTTAAGCGGATTCGTCACAGTTCCCTACCTTAGCATCCTTGGAACCGGTGATGGTGGCAGACAGGCGAGCGTTTATATAATATTTTGACTGCACCTAACCCGTCCTGACTTCTTACTACGTCAGGGAAATTTTCACCAAACCCGCGGGTATTTGACTCGCCATGAATGCATCATGCATCATTTTCCACATGAAGACCCGTACTTCCCGGGTGAAGTCTGTGTGTTGCATCGATTTCCAGATGCGTGCCTCAGTTAGGAAGCGCTTATAGGTAACTTCAACCTCAGCCTTAGTCCTTTCAGTATTTATTTCTGTCCGTCGTCTTTTTTTTCAGGGATTTATTCATTATTTTGGCTCTAATGGCTTTGTATGCCAGCGGCTAACAATACGCCTGGTGGAAGATTGTCTGTCCGGGAATGATGATGCGAGTCCGAGACCTCCAATGCGCAGATTATGGCGGTAGCATGAATGTATTACGGTAAATCGGGGATGAAGAATCGGGAAAGTTGTCATGGGCATGAGGGCCATATTGTGGATCATCGTCGAGTAGGGCTCGTGGCCTTCGACTTGCCCCCGGCCGATGCAGCAGCCGCGTTCTGCTTAGCCTTCAAAAGCGGGTTGGACGACATGATATTCAGCGGTAACTGGTGCGCGCGCGGTCGACCTCGGGCGCACACCGCAATCGCGGGGGGCTACCTCACCGCACTTGATATGCGCGCTGTAACACCCAAATGTTTATGTCAGTAAAGTCGAGACCGGACGAGAAGAAGACTGACCGAAGCCCACAATCATCGCACTCCAGGACGGGTTTCCACCCAAGCCTCTTCATGCAGATGTCGCACTTGGCAACGAACAGTCCGTTGGAAAAGAACAAATCCAGCGGATTCCAGCCCGCGGTGACCTCGCCATTCCCGCTGCTGCCTGAAGGAGAGGCTGTCCCGTGGGACCCGTTGTTCTTGGGCTTCGTGCCAGGCTTAAGGAGCGAGAACCGGTGGACGAGGGGGGCGGTGTGATTGCCCTGTAGAGAACGAATCGTGGAGCCGCCTTCCGTCGCGTACGTGGTGGAGCTGGCGGAAACCGAGGGAGCCGAGTGGTGCCAGTCAACGGAGGCGATGGAGAAAAAGGAGCCACCGAGCAGGCCGTTTCCGGATTCCGATGGAGATCGGCCGTGCAAAGCAGCAAGGGTAACTTCAGCAACTGCCGGCTCCTCCTTCTCCTTGGAATCGGGTGAATCGGCAGCGGGAGACGTCGCGCGTCCACGGACAGTGAGTATGGACGACAAGGACGGGATCCCGGCGCTCGGGTGAGCATGAATGACCGTGGTGCTGTAGTCGGAGAACGTCGAGGACGTGAGGTTTTTATCAAAGAGGGATTGGTAGCTGTTCACCCCCTCGCTCCAGTCGGTATTCCCGTCACCAACGCTGGGCAGCTCCATCACAGCTTTCATCGGCTCTTCTTCGCTGTCATCAGCGTCCATATTGCTTGAATTGCGCGAGCTGCTTCGGATATCCTTCCCAACCCCGACCCCAAAGCTGGGGATTCTGGGACCAGGGCCAGCGCGTCGTCCGGTGGTCATAAGCCTGACGCTGCCGACATGGAGGTTGTCGCCCTCGTTGGGTCGCGCGAGGACCTCGGCCTCGATCACCCGAAGGCGTTCGAGGACATCCCTTGTACTCGGGCGAGCTGCCGGGTCCGTGGACAGGCAGTCAATAGCCAAAGACAAGAATGCTAGAGGCAGCCCGGATTCGCTAGTCTGTGTACCTCCTCAGGGTCAATGCCGAATGTAGGGGCGGTCCGCTTGAAATGGTTTTCATCTGCGAGCTTGCGGGCCGCGATCTCGCAGAGGATGATACCGAGCGAGAAGATATCGGTGGGGAGGTCGAATTCGTCGCCAAGCAAGATCTCCGGGGACATGTACGAATCCGTGCCGCAGAAAGTGGGCCGTTTTGACTCCTTGTCATTTCGAGCAGCGATCCGGGCGAAGCCAAAGTCCGTAAGCTTCAGCCGCCCATTAGATGTAACAAGGAGACTTTCTCCTTTAAGATCCCGATGGATGCACTTGCGGGCATGGAGATATGCGAGAGCGCGCGCAATGTCGGTCGCAAAGGAGAGGCGAAGGCGCCAAGGAAATGGCTTGGATTTGTTGTGGATATGTGCGCGCAGATTCTCGTTTTCAATGAACTCTGAGATGATGAATATGCGATTGTCTGGCGCTGGGGCACGGGAAAGACCCTGAGGGCAGATTGATTCAATTCGAATGGCGTATCATTCAAACGGAAAATCTTACGATATACAGACAGCAGTTGGGATGTCTAATTTCCCTCACAAGACGCCATTCCCGCTCAAAATATTTGGCGACGTCGTATTCTGTCGACGGAAGGACTTCTTTGATGGCGACATCGATCCCAAGGTAAGTTCCTGTGAAGTGTAAGTCGGCAATTTGTTAGCGATATATAAACTCACCCTTGAACACATTCCCGAACGAACCCCCGCCGAGTTTCTTCCAGTCGCCTTTAATGTCCTGAATGAATGATCAGCAATGTAGATACGGCCCGATCGCAACCCGCTAAGGTAGCGCCACTGAATAATGTCTCAGAAGGATGCGTTGGATCCTTCAGAACGTCGAGCAACAGAGATCCCGGACGGCCGAAAGGCAAGAACTAAACTGACCGCATAGGGGATCGCATCGAAGGCGTCCGAGTGCATTGTGAGGCAAAGAGCGGATTAACGAGCTGGAGATGCCTGGAGAGATACGACGATGGCGGCGAGGACGTCGTCGTAGCCTGAACCAACAATGTGATTTGACCCCACTCTGACATTTCCTAAATGGGCGAAAATCTTACGTAAGGCTCAACCATTTTAATTTTCGTGCAGTTTGCACTTGTTTGTTCTCGAATCAGCCTTGGTTTCTGATTTTGGGTCGGCTGGCACCCGCAGGACCGACCTGAACTGTAACGTGAAAATTAGGCTGACACTGTCCATATGTAGACAAATACCCAACCTTCGAAGTCCTTGGAGGAATTTTGGAAATATTTGATACCAATAAAATGGGAGTAAAGTCAAAGTAAAGTAGCCCAGTGATTTCAGTCGTTTAAAGTCAATTCTCATCGTAAAATAAAACCTCCCACCAAAGTGTATATTTGTATCCCACGTACCTGCCTCTGGTGTCGGACGAGACCCACGAGCTTCGTCTGGCCGCGACGAGGACGGGTCATATGTCAGCGACGTCTCACGCTGCCGGCCTCTTTGATTCCAATTCTCGCGCTTCGAGCTCGCATTACTCGTCCTCAGAGCCCGCTGACTACTCCGAATACGATGGATTGAATGGGAATGCAATGGCTGGCTCCTCACATTATGATGGCTTCAGCACAAATGCAATAGCTAGTCCCTCGACGTCGGGCGACGGCCCGGATTTCTCTGGGCTCGATGGAATCTCAAGTTCCGTCGGGCATCCCTTTGACGGGATGTAATGCACCTAACCCCGCGGTCGTATCCTTTGCCATAACACTCCTTCCACTTATTGGGTACCTACTGTCGTTACTGATATCTTTATTCATTTCGGGCGTAAATATCTTCACTCTATTTACTGGTTATTCCTCCCCAGTGTCGCTACTGATACCAAGCTCCTGTTCCTGCCTTTGTGCCCGATGTCGCCTCCGTCTTTCCTTTGCTCTGAATAGACGTCGTTTGAGTGCTTCCTGTTTAGATCTTCCTTCATGGACTGGGATGCCTGCGGGACCCAGCGCGATATTCACTTCGGAGCCAGAGGAAGATGAGAGCCCTTCATTGATAAACGGGTCAGCCATTACAGCATCGTCATCGCTCTCAGGGCCGCGTTCCTCATCTTCACACTGCATCGCGAAAGAATGCACACCCACGCAACCGGCGATCCAATATGTCGCGAACCTGTGTGTTCTTTCGTCCTTGATGAGGATTCGTAGACAGTGATTGAAAACGGCCTTTCAAAAAACCGATGGTGTGTTCCGAGCGAATACGGACCATGGAAACGTGGTTATTTAACTCTTCGTTTCCAGGGAGAAGGCTGAAGGGCTTGTATGGAGCAACCATCCATTTTTGAAGCTAAATGTAATGCTAAATATTTGATTTAGGTAGGAAGTACAATCTCATACAGTATATGCCGAATCCACCCAGATGAATTCACCATCGTCAAGCAGGGTCTCACGCTCTTTAGCGAGGCGGGTCTCATCCCAGGCTGTCGAGTCATGTGTGCTGCCCGTAAACCCGTAACCAAAATCAATGATTCGCAGGTTAGGAAGGGAGACGACGTGGCCGTCAAATGTAATCAGAATAAATGTAGTGCAGAAAGAGGAAGTCGCGTACCTGGACGTTGAGAGAGTAGTTGCATTTGCAGTCAAAATAACCCTCCTCAAACTAGAAAGGCCGGTCAAATAGGGACAACTAAAGTCCCGTCGACCATACACCATCCATCGCGCCATGCCTTGCATGAGTGGGCTTCGATCCAGGCCTTCGCCTTCTCCTTCTCCATGGGAATTGGCATTCGAACAGCCTCGGCCATAAAGTCGGGGCGTAAAATGGCTGTCATGACACGCCGTGTCACCAATGTGATGGTGCCTTTCCCAACGCCAGCCCAATTGGCGACCTTTTGGAGTCCAGAAGCATTTCCCGAGTGTCCGAAACGAAACAAGACAATGGCAACCTGATCCTTGATAGGCATCTGCCCGTTGGTGGAGTTATTAGTGAAGACAGGGTCGTGGGCAATCTTGGTGATGAGTTTGTCAAAGGTGAGCGGGGAAATGCGAAGTTCCTGGCGGAAGAGGTCGGGGCGCGTGTCCTTCATAGGCCCGAGTACATGGCGTAGGAAGGCAGGGCCACGGGGAAAGGTGTCGCGCGGCATCTCGTATCGCTGAGCATACATTTCCTCCACACTGTGCTGCACCCATCTGACCGAATTGTCGGCTCTACGGCGAGGGAAGTCCTCCCCATCATCTATCTCCATGTCTTCCAACTCTGACAAGCCCTCTTCATCGTCTCCGTCAGCACTAGAGCTTGATGTGGTGCTCCAGCTGTCAGAACTGAGATCGTCTTCTTCGTCCGAATAGGGATATCCCGCCAGGCGCAATTCCGGCATGCTTTCGTCACTGTCAGAGCCGAAAAGAGACCCGGAGTCTGTAGATGAAGCCGAAGAACTGGACGAAGATCCTCGCCAGCCTGAGCCAAGAATATCCGACCAGTCCTCGCTGCTTTCAGAGGTGCTCGACAGGTCCGAACTTGCCGAAGAACTGGCGGAAGAGTTGTTGGACTCCGTGCTAGACAAAGAAATTTAAGAAAATGATCAGTGGGGACGACGTATTTTGCTTGTAGGCAAGTTCATGCAGGTGAGCGATCTCTGGATCGTCGAATAGGGTTAGGTAAGCCGATGATCAACCGGAGATCGCCGAAAATTTGTTCAACACCTCTGCATTCATCGTTTAGGATGCCAGGGATGATAATTTCAAGGTAGAAAAGGTAGAATAGGTTAGGGATGCATGCTATGTACGATTACTAGTAGTTTGAGCCTTCACCGGGCCATGAACATTTAAAACAAAATGTGATGAACTGATGCCAACTGATGGAATTTCCTTTTCCAGGGGGTGGGGTCGTAGGACTTATTGGGTGATCCAGAGATCCCTCACCTGGTAAGGCGTACATCATATGTACCAACTTGCGACTTCGTGTGTTCAAAAGTGGCAACGAAGAGGAGGGAAGATAAGATCCCATGGTAGGAAGATAAGAGGTTGAGGTTTTCTTGATCTCTGTCGCTGTTCAGGTGTCCTTCAAAATGAGCGAGAGAGAAAGAGCCATGGGGCGGTATGGATGCCGGCGCAGAAGTTAAAGAGGGATTCCCTTGAGCACGAAAGGGGATGGGAGGCCGCAAAGCGGCAGTGTGTGTGAGTGAGCGAAATTTAGTAGGATGAGTCCTACTGATGAGGGATATGTATAAGATAAATCCAAATTTTTAACATAGAACTAGCGTATTTTTATTTATTTATTAAAAATCCACCTCGAGGCTGGGTCTTACGCAGGGTAAAACACACGATAAGCCTCCCTCCCACCTTGAGGTCCAGCATCGAACCTCAGCCGCGCACGATGGACGTCCATCGATTTCCTCACGACTGCCGCGGCCACCGCCTCCAGGTCTGGATTCCGTAAAGCGACTAGAAGCTTGGAAAATTTGTTCGAGCTCGGCTCCCCGTTCTTCACCGCGGAGAACATGCCAGTGGCGCTGATGAGGACGAGCACAAGGAACGCGGCTGAATAGGTGGTGATAAGAGTTGTGTGGTGGTAAACATAGACAATGTCTGGCGATGCCACAGTGGCAACAACCGTGGTGAACCCGCCGCTGAGTTTGACGAAGCCTACGGGGGGTTTTGAGTTTACAACTCAACAGTCCTCCGGATGACGCACCTAATGTCGCATTCGCAACCATTTGTTGAAGAGCTTAGAAGGTTACATCCCGTCAGCCGCATACGTGCCAGAGTGTGAGGGGCAAACCTTGAGACACGTTTCTGACGTGTTCAGTAGTACGAATACCCATCTCGGGTCATCCGCTGACCCGTATGGCACGAACAAGTTGGTTTCCATCATCATTGTGGTCGGGGCAAGAAGGACCCCGCTGTGTCCATCAATAAGGATGCTGCCTTCCAAATGTGCCGAAAGTGAATCCGCTATGGCCAAGAGGTGGACATGGCTTCCAACCCCGGGCAAGAATTGCGTGGAGTCTGCAGACCCATCCAATGGCGTTAAAGCTGTAGCATAATAGCCCGAGGAGTCCGGTGACTTGTATGTCGTGTTCAAGGGGGCGTGAAACTCTACGACAGAAACACGGCTTTCCTGGGTTCCGTTGAAAAAATGTGTGCTGGCGATGTGTGTAGCATTGTAGAATGTACACTGAGAGCCAGTTGCGTTGATGGGGACCCCGAGATCCCCATTCGACGCCGAGTACGGGAGATAGGCCAGGGTCCAGGTGTAATGATCCGACGCCGCGGAAGCATAATTCTGCACCGTGAAATTGAGCGACGACCTCTGATAATCCAACCCATCGTAGCCCAGTAGATATGCACTAGGCGGGTCTTCGAATACGCGAGGTGTCGAGCGATACCTGTCGTCTCCAACCATATCATCGATTTGATTGGAATGGATATCGGAGCAACGTAATGCGGGGGCGATGTAGGTGAAATTGTATTCACATTGAGGTGAACATCCATCCGGCATCGCCCATCCCACTGGAATAGCTGACAATAGGGAAAAAAGTGCGGCTTTGTCCCATGTCTCTGTAACGGTACCATAGCCGTGGTCCCTAATTCAGAGGATAGTTTAGTAAAACAAAAGAGCGCGTTGGCCGCTCTAAACACCGCACCTAAGATAGATATCATTCAAAATTCCATTAGTGGTTGTGTTAAGCGTAGGAACGCGGAGAATACGAGGACCACTGAAAGCTTGACGGGTGTTAAGCGATGGGGCGAGAATTGTGATCAGGGTGAGGCAACCCCGCCGTACCGAGGGTGATCGCAAATCGGTCGTCAGACCGATTAAAACCGAAGGTGCCGGGCGGCATAACCCTCGGCAATCTCAGGCCATTTTTGGCGAAATGAAACCCTCGGAATGACCGATTTTTCCAAGACTGGAGGAGGTATTAGAAGGGAGAGAGCAAAAAGAAGTGCTTTTAAAGGCCGATATAGAGGCTAATCGGAAGTTTTGGGGGAACAAGGTACGTCTACGCCGTGGACGAACTTAGGCGAAGTATGTCTACATGGCGCCTAAGTATGTCTACGTGACGTAGGCTAACGTAGCCGAACGTAGCCGAACGTAGGCAAGGCTGTGCCGATGTCCCCTTGCCTACGGCGATCGACGCACTTTAATGCATGTAGACGAACGTAGACGAACGTAGGCAAGGGTGTGCCTACAGGGGCTCGGAACGCAGTGATTTCAAGTTGAATCGCACCACAGCCAATAAACATTACTGAACTCAAGAGCAGGCCTCAAAATGAGGAGGAAATGGGCCAAATTACCCGTCGACTGTTAGAAGCTTACACCCGAAGACTACAAGCTGACTGAATAATTCCGAGCTGCGAGGATTAGTTCACAGGAGTATATTGGGAGATAGTGTAAGTTACATGAAGAAAGATACTTGTTACTTTGGAAATACAAGAAATACTGCGTTGAGTACGCTATTCAAAACTATTGTACAAGTCCTATACCGACGGACAATTGAGCAAGTAGATGAGCTCGGGGACATTGTGAACGACGCCAAGGCCAGCAGCGGACAGATCACCCTCGACCAGGCAGGCGGTGCACAAACAGGGATGCGTGGGACCACACACACTGCGTTGAGGCCCGCTGTAGTCGAAGTATGACTACGTCCACGGAGCTTGGACTACGTCGGACTTAGGTGTGACTACAGCCGTAGTCCGATGTCGTAGTCAAAGGGTTGGACTACGTTCACGGAGCTTGTCTTACGGCGTGTAGTCAGGCTGTGCCTACGTCTGATTACGTTGGCCTACGTTGGCCTACTTTGGCCTACGTCTTCCTACACCATGTAGGCACAGCTCGTCCAACAATTGACTTGTGATCACTCAACAGCAACAATTTCCTTAAAAATGCGAGCACTATAACGTCGACTAGTAGACGCCAACCTCTGACTACAGACGTAGTCACAGGTAGTTAGACGTAGTCGCAGGTAGGCCAAGAGGAGGTTAACGTAGTCGCAGGTAGTCCAATGTCCATACGACTACGTTCCCTCTGACTACAGGGGGCCTCAACGCAGTGCTTCGCGACGTATGCGCCGTGCGCAACAGGTAGAGTGGCGGCGTCGAGCGACGTCGCGAGTGGTTCGGTTTTGGCTTGAGGTCTGTGAAGCCAAAGCCAAGGCTTGAAGCCCGGGCTTTGACCGTCACACAAAGTTCACTTACACACTAATTCCCTTACACATGCACTTTCCGGTCTAAAATTCCTAGTCCGTGACTCCGGGGACGAAGTTAATTTCACCAAAAATTCCGTTCGAACAATTTACACTTGCCTTGAGTCATACATCCAGCGCGAATCAAGAGCTTGCGGACATCAATAGCCAAGCCCGCCCTCTGTGGCTATCTGTTGTGCGCGCTTCTGCGCCCTCCTTCGCTTGCTGCTTGCCTTCTCTTTCGCCTTTGCCGCGTCGGATTTGTGCTTTGCAGGACGGTGGCGATGGGCGCCGCTGCAACTTGGCGGCAACGACTTGTACATAGGACTGCACCCGTGTTGATTTATTGATCGCATCTGTTCCGCATGATCCACAGCTGAACACAGCCTGTCATTGTGCCAGGCTTTCTGCTTCTATGGACAATGTTACAGTTCCGAAACCCAAAGGAACCCACGGTGGTCATCGGCTTGGATCTGGACGCAAAAAAAAGGAAGTAGCTTTGGGATAGACCGCTGGGAACTCGACACGCGCTCGAGTCAGAAATCCCCCTCGTACCCTCGGGCTTCCCCTACGCACTGCTCCTCAGTCAAGTACCACTCGGACGCCAGCCCCATTTTTTGGCCCTTATAACACTAATCAACCGGTGCCTTCTGACTCTGCACAAACTGGGAGAGCCACATTTTATTCTATGCTCGGTACCTCCCGCACTGGACTGGCTGGGCAAAACACGACAGACGGGCATAATACTCGTGTGTATTACAATCACAATTACTAGTCCATATTGATTGACTTTATGAAATAACACCGCGTTTCGCCAGTATGGGAGCGAGGAGCGAAGCTGAGGCTAAGTGTCTCGGGGAGCAGTTTAGCAGAGGGTGTGTTAGCCGCGACGTTCGACCGACGTTTCGTCTGTTGAAGAAGACTCACCAGGTGGCGCTACTCTTGTAAATAAAGCGTGACGCATCATGTGATTGGGACAAATTCAAGCGGCGGAATCTTTCGACTCAACGACACTTCAAGACTTGTATTTACCTGTCCTTCTGCCGGTTTCGGCAGGGATAAGGGAGAAATTTGAACCCCGTGCTTCACAATTAAACAGTCCAGCGCTCTTTCATTTCAAAGCATTTCCGCCGGTTTCGGCAGGGATAGGGCCCTTTACGCAGGATTATTATCGTTCAATTTACTTGGAAATGTTTTTATCCTCTCAGTAAATATTCCTGGTTAACCACCGGAATGTGGGTTCGGTTTCCTGCGTGCCAGTGGAACCAAATGAATAATTGAACACCCAAACTGAATAAGAGTCGATATAATTATATGTGGCAATGGGGAGCCCTTTGAAACGGGCGGGCAACTCTTGTCCCCGCCTCTGTATATAAGTATATCCGTGAGTAGTTTAGGAAACCAACTCTGAGTTGGTTCCGTAATGACATCCACCTCATTCCTTTTTCGTCCACCTCATGTGTATCCTGATGTGATCAAAGTAGGGATCGATGGGGATCTAATGGCATGCGGAGGAAGGGACTGGCATTTAAACCTTTTCTCACTCACTCGTGAGACTCACATCCTCAGCCTGGAATTTCACTCGCCAATTTCTGCCTTGCATTGGGATACCCCCGCGGCTTCGATGAACCAAACCAATAATATACTTTTCATTGGGATGAGGGACGGAACCGTCGAGAGACTCGGATTCTCAGTGGGCCCGGACGGTGGCTGCAGTAATGCATGTTGTGTCCTTTACCCACTGTGGCATGTGCGCTTACCTTGTCCAGAAGCCTCAAAGGAGCCGCATACGGCATGATCCGGCAGTCAGTGAAGATCCAGTCCTTCAGATAAGTTCGACCGGAAGTGCGGTTATGATCACTACCGCATCCCAGATAATATTTCAGGATCGCAGTACTGTATCTCACTGTTCAAAGTCCACCTTGAATCTCATGGAAGACGATTTCAGGAGATTCCATTGAATCCAAGTACACCGCCGCTGATATCCTGGACTGGTGGGCTCAGAGAAAATCAAATCCTGACGGCAAATCAAGCGTACCACCTACTACGAGGGGATCCAATCCTTCCCTAAACCAAACGAGGAACGATGTCGTGGTGGGGTCCCAAGATGGAATTGTGCAGGGAAATAACTCAAACACCAGGTAAGCAGTTCTCCACTGCATTGTTATCCGTATTACATGGTTGGCGCAGCGTTCCTCCCGATTCGATTCGAAGATCATCACGAAGGCGGTCTGAAAAAAGCTCGAAAACCACCAGTAAAAGAGACAAGGCAGGTCGCCGGCGTAGAACAGTGTGAGTCTCAGCTGAACTCTTTGTTCTCTGAATCTTTACGATATGTGTGCAGGGGATATGTGTATAGCGATGAAGAACCGGATGCCTTTGATCAGGAATAGATGAAGCCAGATGGTCATCTGAGCGGTGTAGTCCCGTTTATTGGAGGACCGATAGGCTTTCTTGGCGAAATCAATGTGTAGGCGTTCTGGCGCCTCGGTGTTGTAGCCGTCGGTGCTGCCAAGGCGGCGAATAGCATCGACGTAGTGCTGAAGAGAGTGGATTTTGGGTATATTAAAGTGCTCGCGAGTGCCGAGCTTGACGAGAATAATTTTGTTGGCATGAAAGGTGTCCAAGCTAGACTGCAGGGCATCCAGCGTCCTCGAGGTATGCGACTGAAATTGCGCGTAGTAAATGAAGTCAATCAATGACTTGACAACGGTGAGAACTTGCGCGCTATTGGTCTTGGAGACAATCCTACCCAGAATTCAGTCGGCATTCTAGAAAACAAGTTGCCATTCAAATACCCGCATTTTTGGTCGAGCTATGCCTTGCAAACCATTCATTTGTTTCAATTCAATTAATGTGATTTGTTGATTGAATTGATGTGCATCGCCACCAAGCCATTGGGGTCACGAGTTTCAAAATGTGGACATGGAATGAGCATGGCTCCCTCAATACGGCTCCAAACCCAAAGGTCTTGGGGGCAATCCTACTCAGAATTTAATCGGCATTCCAGAAAACTGGTCGCCATTCAAATCCGAGCATTTTTGCGTGAGCTATGCCCTGCAAACCATTTGATTCAATTCAATTAATGCGATTTGTTGATTGAATTGATGTGCATCGCCACCAAGCCAGCGGGGTCACAAGTTTCAAAATGGGGACTGGGCATGAGCATGGCTCCCTCAATACCGGTCCAAACCCACTGGTCTTGGGGCAATCCTACCCAGAATTTAGCCAGCATTCCAGACAACAAGTCGCCATTCACATCCGACCATTTTTACATCAGCTATGCCCTGCAAACCATTTGATTCAATTCAATTGTTGCCCCACACCTATTGGTCTTGGGGACCATCCTACCCAGAATTTAGTCGGCATTCCAGAAAACAAGTTGCCATTCAAATCCGAGCATTTTTGGGTGAGTATTTTGCTTTGTCTCGTTCAGAAGTGGAATGGGTACAAATTTCCCGGCGGGATCAAGTTTATGGGCATGGAATGAGTACTCTAAGAGACCCATAGAAAATTTAAGCATTGGTGCCTCAAGTTGTGTAAAATTTTCTGTATTTGGCCAGTTCTGACTCCACAAGAATATTTTGCTTTATCCTCGTTCAAAAGTGGAATGGGTACAAATTTCTCTGTGGAATCAAGTTCGTGGGCATGGAATGAGTACTCTGAGAGACTCACAGAAAATTTCACCACCGGCAACTCAAGTTGTATAAAATTTTCTGTATTTGGGCAGTTCCGGCTCCACAAGAGTATTTTGCTTCGATTTCGTTCAGAAATGCAATGCGTACGGATTTCTCAGTGGAATCGCGTTCGTGGACATGGAGTGCTATGAGAGACCCACAGAAAAGTTGACCACCGGCAGATCAAGTTGTGCAATATTTTCTGTATTTCGCCATCGGCAAGGCGGCTATATGGAATTACCTCATGCAGAGTGGCGCTCACACGGGGAGCGCCGCTAGTGTTATAGGTGAGCGGGCGTAGGGAAGGCGTCGGCAGAAGAGCTCTTCCACACGCTGGAACCCTACTGGGCCTCGCAGGGTCGGAGAAGAGCTATGCGGCCCACACCGCAGCCAGGGATCATGGTCAACTAGGGTCAAATATGCCCGAATTTACAGGCCTTTTTCGGACTCCCAAAATTTCGTGTTAATTAGCATCGGTAATTTTCACAAGCCTATTTCCCGCCACACTACCCCAAATGGTCAGTATTTTGCTTTGTCCTCGTTCACATCTGTCGTGCCCTTTACATCAAGATCGCCCACTATTTGAACGGTATTCTTTCCTTGGATTTTCTCGCTTCGTTCGCAACAATCGATGATCTGATGTTCTGCCATGCGGCTTGGAGGACCACCAGCAGAGAAATGACTGTGTGTGACAGTACCAGCTTTAGTGTTGCTTTGGTTCCGATCCTCATGAAAAATCCAGTTGGCTTTTCCGGCTACTTGTAGCTCAATCAGTGTCATCGCAGATTATTTTAGCGCATTTTTCATTGAAAAAGGGCTCAAATATTACAGCCATTTGCGGAACTTAGGGCACGGCCGTTTTTTTCTCCGTTTTTGGTCCGTTTTCAAGATATAAATCACTGTGGGCTCAGTTCTCAATGTGTTTCCTGGGTAGTAGGTTCAAACGATTGGGAAAAGTAAAGCGTAGGGCAGAGCGGTGGGATTTTTCCTTAGCACCTGGGGATCATTTTCTGGGTCAAATTCATCTCCGGGACTGCTGTGGAATTAAAAAGTGCGCGCGCTCGTGACATGCCGTGGTGGAATTTATTCTGAGCACCTCAGATGCAAGAGTCTGGATGGCTTCAGACGCTAGCAAGAAAGTTGTCCAAGATCTACAACAATGCTTCCTGGCTTCGAGGCCGCAACATCTTGACACACTGAATCCTCCTCGGTTGTACTCTCCCCTTTTGTTTCGCCATGCACTGATTTGAGGGAGTTCATCGATGGTTCATTTCTTTGCGGTGAGTATCTCATGAATTCAAGTTCAATCCAAATACCTGTCGATAATGTTATTATACTCGTACTCAAGCCGTACCTGTACAGTTGACAGTTGTCGGTACCGATCCAGAATTCGTTCTATGTACATGACTCCTATCATTCAATTAGATTCAATTCTACCATGGTCTATAGAAGTGCCATTCAAGCTTGGCTCTAATGGAAATTTTCGCCAACTCGGTCCGGTAAATCTGCATGAGCTATGCTTCATCAAGTGCAAAACTGGGGAAGAGCCGGAGCGAAGCGACGGCATATCTTGTTCTAATTAAGCATCTGAAAGCTGGATGGGATTTATAAGCGAGGTCTATTCGACATTGTAGACACTCTTTATAGTGTTCTCGGGACAGGAATTTGGAAATGCATAAATTACACCGACCGCGGCCGTGAGTTGCTTTCCCCATAACATGTTCGGCCAAGACCGACACAAAGAATTTCGCGCTGAAGCCCTGTGGAGCCCACCGCGTTGTTTTTTTGGGTGATACCTTGTGTACACTCTAGGTTCACAGTTCACGCTGGAAAATACAGCTCAGCGGGGTTCTGCGCTGTGAATTCCTTTCCCAATCACATGATCGGCACTTGCCTTGACCTCAAGAAAATACATCTGCTTATTCTGTTATCTAAAGGTCAAAGTTATTTACCATGTTAATGGTTAATGTTTTCAACAACTCAAGAGCGACACCGGCGGGGTGATCCAGGTTAGATGTCGCAGATATATTGTAAGGCTCTCATCATTGTAAGGTCTCCACTCACTGCAGCTATCAACTATTCCACCGTTCATTCTTCGATTTGGACAGCGTCGTCGGCATGGTTGCCAATTACAATCTCCGATCAATCTCCGACTCGGCAGTATTGGCACAATATTCAATTCTGATTTTACAACTCCTGTTCAAAAGCACCAGGGCCGTCAAAACAAATCTAAAGAGACAGTTCGAACCCAAATTTCGCTGGCTATCCTCCCAGCAAGATCCCTTCAAAATCCGGCTTGAAATGATTGCACAGTAGTCAAAATACTGTTTTGGTGCGAAATCTCGGCCCATTGTGCTAATGATCACATGCATTTGTTTGGATTGACATGCAGAGCCCTCAACTCCTGTGTAATGCCATTTCAAACACTGTTGAATGATTTAATTCGCATTTTGAACCACATGCCCTGGAATGCCATTTTGAATCAAATGCTGTGTAATGCCATTTCAAACACTCTTGAATGATTTAATTCGCATTTTGAACCACATGCCCTGGAATGCCATTTTGAATCAAATGCTGTGTGTGTAATGCCATTTCAAACACTCTTGAATGATTTAATTCGCATTTTGAACCACATGCCCTGGAATGCCATTTTGAATCAAATGCTGTGTAATGCCATTTCAAACACTCTTGAATGATTTAATTCGCATTTTGAACCACATGCCCTGGAATGCCATTTTGAATCAAATGCTGTGTAATGCCATTTCAAACACTCTTGAATGATTTAATTCGCATTTTGAACCACATGCCCTGGAATGCCATTTTGAATCAAATGCTGTGTAATGCCATTTCAAACACTCTTGAATGATTTAATTCGCATTTTGAACCACATGCCCTGGAATGCCATTTTGAATCAAATGCTGTGTAATGCCATTTCAAACACTGTTGAATGATTTAATTCGCATTTTGAATCACATGCCCCGGAATGGCATTTTGATTCACATGCTCTGGAATGCCGTTTTGAACCCTGTGCCTCACGATTTAATTCAGCCGAGAGCAGGAGAGATAAGGGAGCACTTGACATATTTAAGGTTTGAATGATTACCCCGAGATGTTCGCATTTTGAACCATATGCTCCGGAATGCCATTTTGAATCAAACAAGTGCTTGCCGGCGCTTCGCGCCGGCTCTCACTTGCTGATGTTACACTTGAAGAATATATATATACATCACTCTCTTTATAACTCCCACTTGTCAATTTCTTTAGGCCCTGTTCGGGATCCCAATTAACAGTCTAATTCCTAATTTTCACTGCCAAATGTTCAGGCTCTAAATACTAATTTTGTGTGTTTGGCAGGGAAAAGTAGTAATTGGGATCTCGAACAGGGCCTTATAAATTAATGTCTAACTACAGTTGAGGATCTGTTCATCCTGATTTTCAAAGAGCTCCTCTCAACATAGGTCATCTTGGTTTTTCAGAATTAGGACAAACAGTTGACGGCGCGAAGCGCTGTTTCACACTTTTGAGAAGCCGCTACTTACGTATGCTGCTATTGAATTTCTGTTTGCTTATTCAAAAACAGAACGGCTTTTTCACCCAAATATTGATCAACTTCAAATCATAATAGCACAGTGTTCTGAGTCGGCGCCTCGGCTTTCAAGACAGAGCTGGAATTGAGGCATGCCGATTGGATGATTAATGTCACCTGCCGTGTGCCGAAGGTGACGGAGCTTAAAAGCCGTAATGTAACCCAGGAATTCGGTTAAATGAGTTGATGGCTAATGTTGGCCGCAGTGTGCCGAAGATGACGGAACTCAAGCTCCTGATATAATATAACCTTATGGGGATAAAGGCTTCGGACGGACAGGGCTTAATCTTATAAAGAGAGTGATGCTGTGTAATGCCATTTCAAACACTGTCGGCTCTCGTGAACAGTGTAAAGACCCGCAATCCGCCGGCACATGCAATATAAAAATTTTGCAAAATGATCTGGGCTTCGGCAGTGTAAAGACTCGCAATCAGGCTGAATGTGCAATTTAAATTGTTTCTGGCCGGGATAAGGCAGCACTTGACAACTTTAAGGTTTGGACAGGCGCCCAGGGTTCAAATTGTGCTTTTGAACTTCCCGCAAGCAAGCATCATCATGTATGCATGGTTCAACCAATTTTGCTCAATTATCTGGGCCGCGGCGGTGTAAAGTGGAGTGTATACATTGGGCGGGGGATGCCCCTTGACGCATTTAAGCTTTCTGCCGAGCAATCCGAGGAGAATTTGTCCCGTGCAGCATTTTCACACGGTTCGAGCATGTTTTGCGTGCAAATCACTGGTCAGAGTTCTGGTGATCTCAACAATCTACTGGCCTACTCTATGCCCACTGTCAATGCGGCCACTATGACGTTGGCCAACTCCGCCTTGGTTGGCTTCTTACTTAGATTGGCTAATGGCGAGATTCGAGTCCTCTTGTCACTCCGTAGCTCTCTGAAACGGTGCCATTCGTATTGAAGCTCGAGATCGCCCTTGAGTATCTTCTTCAGCTCCCGTGGGTTGCTGAACTTGGAAATATTGAAGATTGGCATGAACTCATTCATTGCTTTGATACCTGCGGCCCTCTTCATGTCGGCTTTCGGTTGGTCGGCTCGCCGTATCCGCTGGCATTCCTGCCCTTCCAGGCTGTCTGCGATGAAATCTACGGTGCCATTTCCCAACCTTGCTATTCCGAGTTTCTCGTGTCGTACTCTTCTTCATCTTTTTTTCGCAAGCATTGCTTGCCGCCACCCTCCCTTCCGGTGTCTCCATCACTGCAAACCTTATCTGAACCCCACCTTACCCTCGACCCTTGCGCTCTGCGTCGAACTTCGCAATCTCCTCGTCAAGCGCACCGCCGAAAAGGCCGGCGAGACTAGGCGCCTACAAACGTATCTTCGAAGTTTTTCCCACGAGCCGTTGCTTTTCTCATTATTTTGGGACCTTCGAACGAAATTGTGTGAACCCCTTTTGGACCTTCGAAAACAAACCCAGGTCAAAATCTTGCCTGAATTACTTGGAGCCTCTTTTGGTACCATTTACGATCCCGTAGCGTAACAATTCCGGTAAGATTCCTGTTTTCGACTGTTTTTGGACCGGAGGATCAAGTGATTTTTTCCTGGAGGCGCTTCTCGATGGAATTATTAGATTTTATCGGGCTGGGGTTGAGGAAAGTACGCGCAGCGCCGCTTTGAGACACGACAGATAAATTTATGTCCACTTTCTTATCTACCTACAGCAGCCTTCTACAGCCAGTATATACCTTTGTAATGCTAATACAAGCCTACCATGCCAATAACAGGCTGACGAGCGCCGTGTAAAGGCAATAACAGGCGGGCATGGCCTTTGCATGGCATTGGCAGGCACGTCCTGCCGGGCGAACCATAAAAGGGCATAAAAAGATTCGGTTGCCCAAATCAGCAACCGTCACGCTCACGGCGGCTCTGGTTGCGTTGCTCAAACCCGTTCACCCGGTGGATTGGCCGGTTGCTACAATACAAGTATTTATAGTACACGACACGGTCTGATCGGACTCCGAATAACGAATGCCGGTGGAATGGCGCATTTTCCTCACCGCAAACCCGGGAAGAGCGATTATACCGGTCCCGGTGCGCACCGCCTCATTGCGGAGGAGGAATGGTCATCGGGTCCGAATCTCTTTTCATGACCAGTCTAGAATTTTCCTTGGCCTTGTTACATGCCTTTCCCGTTGATATTGGCCCCATCGATGTATTGTGGGTAAGTTGGTTCCTCAGCGCCCATCTGGACATGCCTCTACACCAAAAATGGTCATCACACTCTACCTTCTGACCCAATTCAAGCTCGTAATCATGCACATATGAATTCAAGATGTTACATCGCGCCCAGTTCTGTACAGC